>OY723397.1:3960249-4161121 GCA_963210295.1 Ophion ellenae | reverse complement strand
ACCCGAAAGACCAAAACTCCGAAAATCTGAACGGGGCTGGGCTGAAATGCCGAACGTTGAATGATCGGAACGCTCAAAACTCCGAAAATATACTACCCCGAAAGAACAAAGCTCCGAAGAATTTTACACGAAAGACCAAAACTCCGAAAATCTGAACACCGTCAAAATAATTCGTCTACACTGAGAAAAAAAATCATTGGTGTTATTGAATGAAATTTCGTTGATTCATTGTTAAATTGTTGGTGTAAAGAATCGGATTTATTAGTCCAAACAAAATGCTATTGACTTTAATAATATGTCTTGTATATAATAATAATATATATTGTTAGCCGAGAACAATATATTATTGAAACGATCTAAAAAATTTATCGCGAACACATTATATAGTTTTGAATGCATTTTCTGGAACGAACCAAAAAGCATTTCAATCCATAACATGAATATTGTCGATTCGAGTACACAAGAAAAATTGAATTTCGCTCGTTTGATTCAGATAAAGTTTCTATTGAGTAAATATGTTATTTTATTTTTTCACCATATCCGATATTGATTTTCAAGTACATTATTCGCTAAAATATTAATATTTTATTTTGATTGAAAAATATTAAGCAATTGTCTGAATTGGTTAAAAAATTATGCGGAAATAAAATTTGTTTCTTGCGCATTTGGGTGAAAAAATTCAACGAAGTCATGGCCGAGCGCCACCGAAATCATAGGTGTGAGGAAACCCGCAGTTCTCGGAGTAACCGCTAGAAGCCGCACGCGCGCTTGTTTCTCGTAAGCGTATCGCGAACCGAAAATCTATTTAAACGCCGGAGAAACTCTGAAGGCTATTGCTTCTTGGCCTGTGGCTAAGATCAAAGTGTAGTATCTGTTCTTATCAGTTGAATATCTGATGTTCTCTCCATGGAAATTTCATTGGATATCTGATATTCTCTCCACTATTATCGTGGATGATCTCTGTAATTCTCACTTTTTATTGAATATTTAAAACAAATTGAAAAACTTACGTCTCATTCCATATTCGTTTCGATGTAGTAAAGCAATAATTCATTCTGTTGATTGTATTTTTGTACGAAATAAAAAATGTAGCAGCCGCTTAATTATTTCATCCATACATCTACGGGTTGTATATACAATGATTTCAATTGAATGTAATTTTATTTGAAGAATAATGTAGATATTCAGAGACCAGAAAATATTTTCAAATAAAATAATACGTTATTTGAATCAATCACATTGTTCAATATTTTATAGTATTGTAACAGACTCGTATATCGGTGGCACTCCGCGATCAGACATTTATTTGAATCAATCAATATATTTTTTTGATTCAATTGGTTTTTTTCCTCAGTGTATGGAAGTTTTAATAGTTTCAAAATTTGCAATAAATCGACGAATTATTTCAAGATTTTTTTTTATTAAGAAGTGATTTTACGTCAATTTTGAAATTCATCTACACAATGTTATACAACTGTGTACACTTTCGCTGGCATAATCTTAACGAACCTTGTCGTTTCGGAATATCAAAATTAGGAAAATTAAAATTAAAATTTTTAAAGTCTACACAGTTGACTGTGAATGATGTAGAACGTATAACATTGCCTAGACAAATTTCAAAATTGACGCAAAATCACTACTTAATAAAAAAAAATTCTTCAAATAATTCGTCGATTTATTGAAAATTTTGAAACTTTTAAAACTTCCATAGCCGAATTATTTTGACGGTGTTAAGATTTTCGGAGTTTTGGTCTTTCGTGTAAAGTTCTTTCGGAGTTTTGAGCGTTCTGACAATTCAAAGTTCGGAATTTCAACCCGGCACCATCTTGAATTTCGGAACATTTAAATTCGGAATATCAAACCGCCGGAGCATTCAAAGTTCGGAATGTCAACCCGGCCTCGACCCTCGGCATCGCCAGTTGTAATGATAGCCAATGTCGCTAGGTTCGAAAAGTCCTTTATACGTGCACGCTGGAACGAGAGCGTGGCGTAAACACGTTCGGCACGTGAATCGAGGAACCATGAGAAATCGCCAGTGTTCATCTTTATGAATATTTCAATGGCGAATGGAAGTTGGAGTAGCAGAGCGAGAAGCTTCTACTCAGTTCGCCCATTGCTCCCCAACATTCGGCCTGTTTTTACCGCCAATGGTTTTACGCCAAGACTTTGGCGGAGAGGCTATTTCGAAAATTGCACCGCCCGCCTCGCTCCACCAGCCGTACACGCATACACATAAACTTTTATTCCGTATAAGGCCCAGGATGAAGATTGACCCGAACCCCCGCTATCGACATTGACGAATCGCACCGAAAATTTTCCGACTGATCGAGCTTACCAATCCAGAAATGAATACCGCGAATGGGGAGGCCTTTTTTACCGTCCTTTAGCCTTCATTGGAGCGACTTTTCTGCTTCCTAGGGGAGACCTAGGAGGGTCGACACAGAGGTAAGTCGAGCCAGTGTCAATAGCTCGGTAGATGTGATTGTCAGCGAGCTGGCAACAATGTCATTTTTCCAATGGGTTCAATTGCGTCACATCGACAGCCGAGCCAAAAAAATTGGCAAAAGTAAGTATTTGTCGTGTTCTTCGTTAAGCTTTAGCTACCTTGTTTATACAGGGTGCGCCAGAGAAACTTACTTATTTGAAAGGTCAATAAAAACAAAAGTACTTCAATTATTGTTTTCAATTTTTTTTTATTTGAGAATACAATATCTCAATTTTTTTTTCATGCAGTCTTGAAAATGCCATCGGATAAATGGCGACCCCCATTGCGCATACACTGATGAAGTCGATTTTTGAAATTCGTATCCACTCTTTGCAGCATATCAATCGGTATGTTGGCAATGGCGTCGCGAATGTTGTTCTTGAGGTGTGCTATGGTCCGTGGTCGATCGACATAAACCAGAGATTTCAAATAACCCCATAAAAAGAAATCGCATGGAGTCAAATCTGGAGAGCGTGCCGGCCATTGGAGATCGCCTCTGAGAGAGATGAGGCGGTCGGGGAAATGTTGTCGCAACAAATTCATTGAGTCTCGTGCTGTGTGTGCTGTGGCTCCATCTTGCTGAAACCACACGTTCCTAACGTTCATTTCTTCGAGTCTTCGTCGAACAGTGGTGTCAGAAATTCCCATAGCAGCTGCGTGTTTGCGAGCCGAACGCCGGGGAGAACGCACAACTGACTGCCTCACTCTTTCGACATTTTCCGGAGTTCTGATGGTCCGTTGAAGTTCATTTCTGGGTTTAGCGACACTTCCACACTCCCGAAATGAGTTAACCCACGACAGAATCGAATTACGGCCAGGAACGAGTCTGTGAGGAGGAATTTCAATGCGAGCGCGGAAGGCACGTTGCGTAGCAACAAGTGAGCGACCGTTAGAAAAGAAGCTCTCGACTGCGAAGGCCCGCTGCTCTCTAGACCAGAGCATGATGGCAACTGACTGGAGGGAGAAACAAACTTGGGAACTTCCCCCCTCCAGATGCGCCCCCTCTCGCCCCTCTACCCGCCCAACTCACCGCGCGGGAATTTTTTCAAATAAGTAAGTTTCTCTGGCGCACCCTGTATATTTGATGCCATGTGATATGCATAGTTTAAAAGCTTACTAACTTAGCATTCGATTTGTCATATTGAATTTGTTGTTTTGCAATACTCGTTATCAATAGTGAGTTCCGAATCAAGTGGCATCGCATTTTTGGCACTTAGGAGGGTTGGAACAAGGTGTTTCAACTTACCTCCGTTGCAGTAATGTTTTCACACGTTTATATTTTGTGGTGTGGTTCACAAGACTTGCATTTGTTTTATTTCAGATGCCGAATAAATATATTAGGAAAACGGATAGAGGCATGGCGAGCCGAGAAATATATGAGCTCGCCGCTGAAGAGGTTACTCTATCGGAGGTAAGATCGAGCACAAAGAGAGCGTGGAAAATGAAGGCGAGGAAGAGTATTTTTGCGTGTGTTGTATGGAATGGTATTCAAACAGCAGGCCAGATGACAAGTGGGTGCAATGCCTGGAGTGCAAAGCCCCGAGTAGAAATTGTTCTAGCCTGTCTGAGTTACAAGCTAGTAACTGGCTGGTTATGTGACTACATGTAGTTCCATCGAGCGATTGGCTCATGGCTGGCTGAGCAACTTAAGGGAGACTTTGTCCTTGAAATCGGCGGGAGATGTTAGCGGCTCAGCATGAGCAGCTGGAAGAAGAGGAGGGATGCCTCTATGGACCAGGAATTGCCGATTAGCGGTAATTATAAACACATTTGTGTAAACACATTACAAAACTTTAAACGCGTTTTTCTCGAAAACACGTTTTTAAAAATCGCTGACATCCTCCTGACCGCTGTAATTGACATATCGACCTGGAATTTGGAGAGCATACTCAGAAAATATGTCTTCACGGGATGACGGATCGTTCTTTCGATAGATATATTTTTGCATTTATTATTTATCTTTTTATGCGAAAAAAAAACGCGAAAATTCGATTTTTTTTTACATTGCCGCCATTTTCCGAAATTTGTACTAAACGAAAAACCCATCCGTCATTCCATGACCAAAGGGTCACAGATTGATAATATGCTTTGAATTTGTGTTTCAGGTCAACAAAGAGGGGGCAGTGATGTCAGCCGTTTACCTCCCGCGATTTGAGGACCTGTTTTCGCGGCGCTGCAATGGCCGCCATTTTGGTTTAAAAAAAAAAAAAAATTTTAACGTTCTGTATATCATGAATAAAAGCAAGAAAAAAACCGCACTCAAAAAGCTTTACTCGTTTCCTTTAAAAAAAATAAAATGTAAACACCTGAAATATGGCACTCCAAGGACAAAGTCTCCGTTAAGCAACTTGAGTTACAGATGACGTTGCGAATGTTTGATAGATTGAATAACAAAGTGAGACTTGGATTCATGTCGAGGTTAAGTTTTTTTATTTTCAATAAAGTTTTTTAATAACAATGTGGTTTGACATAATCTATACCCATATTTTGTACCGATTCCCAGGCGTTTCAACTTACCTCGATAGCTATTTCAACTTACCTCGACATGAGGAGAGTTGAAACAAACGACTTATTGTACTTAAGTGGTTTTTTTACAGGTTACATACTAGGTGCGCAACTAAGTTCCCGGGGTTCTTTTTACCAATAAAAAATCGAAAATTTCACGACAAATATAAACAATGGTTCATTCGAAGTATTGTCCCTCGCTATTTACACATTTTTGCCATCTCCCTGGCAATACATAAATACCGCGACGATAAAAAGACGCGTCTTTGGACTGAAACCATTCGTCCAACCAATGTTGTACTGCATCGTAATTGGCCAAGTGTAGCGCACCCAAGACATACGCCATCGACCGGAACAAGTGATAGTCTGAAGGGGCCAGGTCTGGCGAATACGGTGGGTACGGTAGCAGATCCCATTTCAGTATTTTCATGATGTTCTGGACGATGGAATTGCGATGGCACGGAGCGTTGTCGTGCTGCAATATCACACGTTCGTGTCTTGTGTCCCATTCTGGCCGTTTTTCGAGCAATGCGTGGTTCAAATTGATTAGTTGTTGTCGGTAGCGACGCCCATTGACAGTTTCGCCCGGTTTCAGCAGCTCATAGTACACGATTGCTTTCTGGTCCCACCAAACGCAGAGCATTGTCTTTTTTCCGAAGCGATTTGGCCGTGCTGTCGATGTTGACGCTTCGCCAAGTGAAAGCCATGATTTTCTGCGTTTGGGATTCTCGAAATATATCCATTTTTCATCGCCAGTAACAATTCGTTGCAGGAAACTCTTTCTGTTCTGCCGCAAAAGCAACATTTCGGAAGTGGCTCTTCGATGTTCCATTTGTTTCTCAGTCAACTCATGCGGCACCCACTTTCCTTCCTTATGAATTTTTTCCATGGCGTGCAAACGTTTAGAAATACATTGCCGAGTCACATTTAATGCCTCGGCAAGTTGATCTTCCGTTTGAGTGTCATCTTTATCCAATAACGCTTGCAGATCGGCGTCCGCAAATGTTTGCGGTCTTCCCGAGCGCTCCTTGTCCCCAGTCTCAAAATCGCCACTTCTGAACCGCTTGAACCAATCTTCACACGTTGTTCTTGATGGTATATATTTTCCGTAGGCCTCCTCAAGTAACCGACGTGCTTCAGCTGCTGTTTCTTTTAGGTTGAAGCAGAAAAGCAACCCTTCCCGCAAATGCTGTTTATTTGGCACTAACTTTGACATTTTCTAGGTTAGAAAAAAAGGTCGTTGTGTTGCGATATTTGTTTACATTACGACTGGGTATTCTTAACAGATGTCCAAGCTATAAAGACACCCAATTTCAGACCTGTATGCCGAATACATGTGCCGCTAGCGCCATCCATGTGTGAAACCCGGGAACTTAGTTGGGCACCTGGTAATTCCTGGAGTCATTTCTAGTCGACAATCGATTAAAAAAGCTACAAAAACAACTCAATATTTACCCGAATCTCTCTTTTCGATTGCGAGATATGGGGTGAAATCTGAAAATTGTCTCAACCCTCCTAGGCCTCCCCTAACCGTTGAGCGTTGACGAAGCCGCAGAGAAGCGAAGAACAACGGAGCGATGTTTACGAATAAACCCAAACAACATCCGGTCTATTCGGTGCATACGAGCCAATCGTACATCAGATGGAATATCGTACGCACACGTGGAAAAGCCCGAGAGGCAAAAAAAAATAAGGAATACCTACCAGATACACGTGACGCCCGTACGTGTATTCGGGGTGTCAAATAAATCTACTATTAGAGGATCCCTTGGGGAAAGTACGGCCAGGCCTCGGCCAAGTATATCGCAAGCGCAACACCGTGTGTGCTTCAGGCCAAAGGAGTATCCTGCCCGCTGCTCTCACTCTCGATTTGGATCTCTCGATCCTGATCCCTTCTGTATCCATATGTACACACGTACCTACATACGTACACACATGTTCCTTCGCGGGAGACACACACGTGTACAGACCGCGAGTCAACCAGCTGGCACGCGACCCTCCTAAACTTGGCTTCTGCTATACCCTCGTACTTCGCTTTTTTTCTGCAGCGCCCTCATACCTCGCCCCACCCCTTTGCCGACTTCCCTGCCTATATACCATCTTTACGAAATCCCTACGTGGCGATATATTTTTGTTTTACGCCAAATCTTGCGGGACTCTGATTCATCATTTTCCCCCGTTATAAATATCGCAAAACTCGCACGCGTATACCACTCGTGCGATGCGCTGGGAAATTCATGATGCGCGTGGGATTAACGCGTGTCCCGTCACCAGAATCCATTAGATGGCTTTTTTCCTTCCTCTTGATGCGAATACTTTGGAGTTGCTCGACACGCAGTTACGATCATGTCGTACGTTGCTTTGCCGAGAACAAATCTCAACACAAACGAACCCGAAGAAGTCAGGTCGTTTGGGTCAGCACGGGCTTTTCAAATGCTCACAAATTAAAGCCAAACGAGCCGTTAAGGGGGGATTGTCTTTTTTTTCGCAAAATTTACCGCTTTTTGGGAATTTTTTTGTGAGGAAAGTATACAACGGAAAACTTGTGAAACTTGGCATATAGTTTTATTGATCTGTTTACTACATACAAAAAATTTTTTAAACAATTTCATCAAAAAATCCGCCTCCCACCCCACTCGACGCGCGATGGTCCTTTTTTGATGGTGTGCACGATTACAGCTACAGATTATATTTTTGTACGAAATAAAAAATGTTTGTAGCAACCGCTTGATTATTTCATCCAATACATCTACAGATTGTATAGAAAATGGTTTCAATAGAATATCATTTTATTTGAAGGATAATGTAGATATTCAGATAACAGACGAGCTTTTTCAAATAAAACAATATGTTATTTGAATCAATCACATTTTCCAATATTTTATAGTATTGAAACAATCTCATATATCGGTGGCACTTCGCAGCAGCACATTTATTTGGATCAACCAATATATTTTTTCGATTCAATTGGTTTTTTTTTTCTCAGTGTAGTTTGTTGGTCACGAGTTTTCAAGTTTCATTCTCGTCCAGGTCTTGCTGGGGGTGGGGGCCAAAAGTGAGGTAAATCGATATGAAGTACATATTAAACAAATTAGCTCAAAACTGTAATCGACTTCAATCATGTCGAAACCGTACACCGGACCTACAAAATTTTCGCGGCCGCTTCGCTCGTCTGCAGCCTTTCCCTATTCTGTCATACCAGCTCTGAGCTCTCTTCGTTGGCCGTTAAAATCTACACTTTGGCAATCCTAAGAGTAAAATAATAAATATTTAGAGACAATCAGGCAAATGTGAATATTCGGGTTAAAGTGTTGCCGAATACACGATTTGGTTGTAATGGTTTTTATAATTTTGAGGTACTCATTTATTTAATTTCGCAATATTAATTTAGTCAGATTTATAGGTACAACTAACGCTATTTGATTTATTGCACAGCAAGTTCTGTCGTGTTCTTAATAGGTCTTCCATAATGAAATTACCAAACTACTTAACTAGACTTTACTTATCTAAATCTAGACGGACTTGTTTGTCACTCCAAACATTTGTCATTTCGATTTACTGGACCCTGGGCTTGAATTCAACATACAAATCGTCACGGTTTAAAAGCAAGGCTTCGCTTAGTTGCCATCGTGAATTAGGGGCAGTCCATTAATCACATGAGGCTCAAATAGGGGGGGGGGGTGGATAACATCACGATTGATCACGCTGAGGGGGGGGGGGGGGTGTTGTGACATATCACGTGTATTTTTTTGTGTAACTGCGTGAACCGGTGAGCATCCGCTGTGAGCTATTGAACAGGCAAGTTGTGCCCAGGGGGCTGGCACCTTTTGGAATTTTTGCTACGCAAAATGACCGCATTTTTAGTGTCGTACTCTGCCACTAGCAGCGCTAGTTATACTCTTACAACCTGATGCGTGCGCAGGGGCTATGTATATAATACGGTTGCTATGTACGCCGTGCGGGCCTCGCGCCTGCGCAATAAGAATATTGTAAGATAACTGCTAGCGCCATAGGGAGAGGTAGAACTAAAAAAGCGGTCGAGAATAGCAGCATTTGTATACCGGTAGGGAATAGAAGGTTTCAACCCCCCGGTTGTGCCTAAAAAGTAACCTAAACAACAGTGTTTAGTTCTATTTAATTTCGACTGGCCACCTACTTAAAGTGAAGTGCCTACATCTGATCCACAAAAGGCTTGTCCACTTGTTACTGTAGAAAACACGCAAATGAGGCTCTGGTCCTAGGACAATGCCGTTTAAATATATTGACAATATAAATTATTTCGTTTTTGAAAATCAAATACCGTACTCCCTATCGGTTGTGTCTGACATTTCTTAACACAAAAAAATACACGTGATGTGGGCGGAGGGGGGGGGGGGGGCTGGAAACCTCACCACATATCACCACGGGGGAGGGGGGCTCAGAAAGTGGCCTCAAAAAACCTCACGTGATTAATGGACGACCCTTCAGGACCCAGATGTTGAGAAACATACTAGGTTTAAGATTTTTTTCGCATTTTTGGAAAACGTACACTACCGCCCGAATATTTGGATACACCAGTCGATATTTCTTGTCGCACTGAAAGTTAGATAACTTCGTCAAAAAAAAAGATAATCCAATTTAGTGGACGGCGTTTTACAGGGAACATATTCTGCTTTCTTTTACCTTTTTGAATTAAAAAAAAAAAAAAATTCGACCCGGTATGCACTTTGTTCGTGACTGCTTTTTGGCTATTTTTCGACCTTCAAGAATTGGGTGCATAACTTATGGAAATTTTTTTCGTCATTTTTATTCATGATAAACTTGAAAGGAGTAGCAGAAGCACCATTTTCGTTTTTTATAAAGTTTCGTACGATTTTTTTCGCAAAGTTATTTCATTTTTGGCAAAAAAAAACAAATTTTGGCAAATGCAACGTAACTCTATAATTGTGAGGTTCAAGAGGAAATGTCAAGGATGTAAGAAGTTGCGTAAGTTTATACTGGATCACCTGGCATTTTTTCAGAATTTTCCTTTGAGATTTTTGTTTTACCATTTTCGCTCGAAACTCTGATGAGTAGAATGGCTTAACTCGAAAAGTATGGCGTTTAGGGCAAAATATCGTTGAGAGAAACTTTTTAAATTTTCCATTTTAAATTCGTTTGAATTTTTTCAGAATTTTTTATAAACGTTCTCCGAAATTTGTTTGGTCGGAGCTCAGAAAATCGTCCAAACAATTGATTGGCGCATCTCGAAAACTATTGAATTATTAGAGACAAAATATCAACAAACAAAAAAAACAATGTTTTTTTCAGGTCTAAGTACTTTTGAAATGTAAAAAAAATTCTGAACAAACCTGAAAAAATTTCAACGTCTTTAAAAGGAAAGACTGCAACATTTTCACCTCCTAATATGTTGCCTCTCACTCAATCGTTTTCGAGATATGTCAATATTTGCTTGGGCGATTCTAGGAGTTTCGGCCAAAAAAATTACGGAAAAAAAATAGAAAAATTTCAAGCAAATCTAAAATCGAAAACTGAAAGAGTTTCTCGTCCTGATATTTTGTTCTAAACGCTATACTTTTCGAGTCAAGCCATCCTACTCACCAGAGTTTCAAGCGAAAATAGTTTTAAAAAATCTTACCAGAAAATTTTGCAAACATTTTAGGCCATCCAGTATAAACTTACAAAACTTTTTACGTCTTTGATATTTCTTCTTAAACCCTTGAGTTCTTGAGTTACGGTGCATTGTGTAAAATTAGTCTTCTTTAGCAATAAATAAAATAACTTTGCGAAAAAAAATCGTACGAAACTTCTTAAAAAACGAAAATGGAGCTTCTACTACCCCTTTCAAGGTTATCGTGAATAAAAATGACAACACAATTTTCCATTATGCGCAAGTTATGCGCCCGATTCTCGATGGTCGGGAAATAGCCGAAAAACGGTTACGTACAAAAGAGCGTGCCGGGTCGAAAAAAATCATAAAATTTTTGGAACAAAAGCAAAACAAAGCTGAATGTTTACCTTCAAAATGACGTTTGTTCATTTTGGTTATCTTTTTTTTTTAACGGACCTATCGAACTTTTAGTGCGCCAAGAATTATCGATTGGTGTATCCAAACTTTTGAGCGGTAGTGTACATATACTCATTTTATTGTGATATTGACGACAAAATATCCTCGACAAAATATCCGCAAGACGAAATATCTGCCGATATTATATAGAGTTTAAAGTGTATATAATATCATGCAGTCATGCCGTTGAAATTTATTCCATGTCAAGTGTACAGTCATGCCCCCAAATTTATTCCATCATAAAAAGGAGGAAAATTACTAATATGTGACGGATATGTTTGGGTTTTTTTGTTTGAGGTTGTTTGTTTGGGTTCATTTGTTTGTTTTAGTTTTGTTTGTTCGGGTTCAATGAAGAAATTATTAAAATGTGACCGATATGTTTGGGTTTGTTTGTTTGGGTTTGTTCGTTTGGGTTCATTGAAGAAATTCGTATTATGCCCCCACCCCACTATCTCACACACCCCACAAAGGTGTTTTGCGCGCGACCCCGTTGATGTGGTAGACGAGATTTAGGATTTTTTCTCGGGGATGTTTTGTCATGAGGATATTTTGTCTTTCGGATATTTTGTCGCGGATATTTTTTCGGCGGATCAGATGTCACGCAGCCGATTATTTATGTAAAAAAAATCGTGGTGACGATTGAAGTTCGTTGTTTTTAAAAAATCTTTTCGACGAATTTGTAATGATCAGATTTGAAAATCTTTAACCGCTTTTCACAAATATCGATGGGTTGTTGAGTTATTCAAGTCCGAAGGTAAAGAGCGGGCTTAGGCCAGGAGAAAGGGGGAGAAAAAATCGTAACAAGGAGTAAAATTGAGTAAATTTTAATATTTTAGTTAATAAATGTCGATCTTTTTTGCGCGGGCTTTTAATCCTCCCGGCGCTAAGGTTACAGAGTACATACATGTCACGCCTTATACATAAAAAATTAAAGAATGTAGTTTATGGTTTTTTTCCTTTCGTCGTTTCTCTCCTCTCACTTCCTTCCTCGTGTATTTTTATTCGCCCTTCCGACGATTTTTACGACAGCGAAGGGGGTCGCGGTAGTTGGTCGCGTCTATTGGCGCTTTTTGTCTGTGAGAAAAATGAAAGTAAAGATGTTCTCGATTAGGTGTCGGCGTCGGGGGCGGCGGGAGCTTGGTATTTCAATTTGGACGCAGTGGAGACAGGTCCGATCGAACGGAAATAAAAAGTGCTAACCATATGAGAGAAATTAAAAAAATAAAATTATTCCGATAATGATTCATGCATGTATGTATGGAACCCAAGATACTTATGCGAACGGTGTTTTGAAAAGAAAACTTATAGAAGAAAGGCCGACAACAGCTATCCCTTCGTTCGACCAGATCGGATAAAAGAAAAAGTAAAAGGAAAAAGTGATTTAAGGGGTTAGGCCACTCTAGAGGCCGAAAAATAGGCTTTTTGGCAATTTTTTTCAGAAAAAAAGTAAAATAGATCGAGATTACAAAAAAGGGTGTTTATCATACATACGTACGATTTTTTGTCTATTGCATAGTTCATTTGTTATTATCAATTATCTGACGATTTTTTAAGCAAATTTTTGGAAAGTGAAAAGTTTCGTCAGATAATTGTTAATAACAAATGAACTATGCAATATTAAAAAAAATCCTATGTACTTCCATAGACAAGGTATTTTTCAAAATATATTCAAAATTTCAAGTGAATCGGTTGAAAATTGTCGGAGTTATGTTTCCGGCCAACTTAAAAAATGTAGTTTTGAGATAAACATGCACAGCCGCCATTTTGAGATTAATCGCTTCCAAAAAATTCTTGTATACAGTCACTGCTACGTATGATAAACACCCTTTTTTAAATCTCGAATTATTTTGTAGTTTTTCTGAAAAAAAATCCCCAAAAAGCCTATTTTTTCGGCCTCCAGAGTGGCCTAAGGCCTTAAGAAATTTAGTAATCGATGGAAGCGGCAACTTTGACAGATCATGATTTTTCTTCTCTCTTTGCTTGGTTATCATTGACAATATATTCACCGGATACGAAGAATAACCGGTCGCTACGGCCGGTTGCATGCTTTTCTAGGAATTCGACCAACGCCCGATTGAGACGAGACTTGCGGCCGCATCCTTCTCAGCGGCCTTCAGTATCGCGTTAATCGCATTCCTCAACGCGGTCGTTTTCTCCGCGGCGGCGACTTCCAACTGTTTCTCCTTGTCGACGACGGCCGACGTGGCAGCGGCCTCCGCGTTGCTAGCGGCGAGCTTGGCCTTTCGGGCCCTCTCGTACGCATTGAACGCCCTACCCGCGGCGGCAGCCTCAACGTTGGCCTTCTCGTTGGCGGCATTCACGTCGGCGAGGAGGGCCCTTTCCCGCTCTGCCACAAGCTTCGCGGCGTCGGCCATTTTGCGGCACGATTCTTTGGCGGCTTCGGTCGCGACCGCGGCTCTGTCGACCGCGGCCTTCGCCTCCACGGCGAGCTTGGTGGCCGCGTCGGCCCCATCCTTAGCCAAGGCCGCCCTACCTGAGGCGATCACTTCAGCCATGGCCGCGGTATTCGCCTCCCTCTCCTTCGCGGCAAGGCTTTCCGCGGCTGCGTTCTTTGCCTCCGCGGCCTCCCGGGCGTAGGTTGCGGCCTTGACGGCAACCTCGCGCGCCTCCTCGGCGGCGTTCGCCGCCCTGTCAGCCGCCTCCCGCGCCTCGTTGGCAACCTCGGAGGAGGTCTTGGCTGCCGCCTCGGCCGCGTCCCTCGCCTCTTCCGCTCGCGACGTCTTTTGCGCTGCTTCGTTGTTCCTCGCCATCGCGCTTTCCACGACATCGTTGGCATCGTCGGCTGCCTTTCCGGCGCTTTCCGCTTTCTTCACTGCCGGCGACACTTTGGCGGCCGCTGCCGCGACTGCCTCCTCGGCAGCCCTGGTGGCCGCTTCTTCCTCATCGGTCGCCTCCCTAACGGCCGTCTCAGCGTCCTCGGCCAACTGATTCGCCTTTTTTGCCAATTCCGTGGCTTCTTCGGCAGCCCAATTGGCGTCGACACTCGTCTCCCTGAGCTTCGATACTTCGTCGGCGTGCTTCTTCGTGGCTTCGTCTTTCTTGGCTTTGATCTTCGCGGCCGTCTCCCTCGCGGTCTTCGCCGTATTCACCTCTTCCTCGGCCTTCCTCACGTTCTCCACGGCGATGCTGTGGTCCATCACGGCCGCGCGGTGCGCCTCCTCTGCCACCTCCAACTCTTCATCGGCCGTCGTTTTTGCCCGCGTCTCTTCCGCAACGAGTGCCTCCGCCATATCCGCATCCGACTTGGCCGTATTTACTTTAGCTCGCGCTTTCTCCGTCGCAACATCGGCGGACCTGATTTCGACGTCCGCTAGATTTAAGTCTGCCAAGAGTTGCCGGTGAGCTGTGACTTTGAGCGGCAGTATCTCTTCGAGACCATCCAACTTTTTCTTCTCCTTCTCCCATTTTTCTTTTGCCGCCGTTTTGGCGGCCGCAGAAGCAGGATCATTGGGTACGGCGTTATATGTCTCCAGCAGGACATTCACGTTAGGCTTCGCTTTAGCGATTTCTTCGTTCTTCTCCTTGATCTCGGCATTCAGTGTCTCTATTCTGCTGCTTATCGTCACCTTGTCCTTTACCGCCTTTTCTTTCCGCTCGGTACTGGCGCTCAATTCCTTCTCTGCCATGCTGCGTGCGGCCTTCGCCTTCTCCATCTTGTTCGTGGCCTTATCTTTTACCAGCTGTGCCCTTTTCGCTTTTTCCTTGGCAAGTTCGACACCTTGCCACGTCTTGGTTTTTTTTTATCATGGCCGCTGTTTGGTTCATCATCGCGTCCGCCAAGGCTCGTCTCTTCGCGTCCTCGTCGGCTGTGGCCTTCTCGAGGTTTTCGTTGGCCGTAGCTGCCTCCAGAGCGGCCTCGGCTGCCACCTCCTTCGCTTGGCGCAGCTTTTTGACGGCCTCCGCAGCCTCATCCTGAGCGATTTTCAAGGCCTTGCTGGCCTTTTCCTTCCGGTCGAGCGCCACCGTTGCGACCTCCTTCTTTTTATCCCTGGCGGCAACAGCCTTATCCTTGGCCTCCTTAGCCTCCTTGATTGTCTTGTCGGCCACAGCCTTTGCCTCTTGCGCGTCTCTCTCGGCCTCGTCGGCCACCTCGACGGCCCGCCTATAGGCTTCGTTGGCCATATTCAGCGCATTGGTCGCGTACTTTGCCTCCTGTTTCACCGACAACAGCGCCGAGGCGCTCGCCTTCGCGACATCCGCATCTTTCGCGGCCTGTTTTCGCCAATCCGTCAAGTTCACTGCGGCCACTTCAGCGTTTCCTTTCGCAGTCGCCTCTTTCTTGGCGTTAGCCGTTTCCATCTCGGCTGCCGCCTTTGCGGCCTTCTCCCTCTCGGCCACCTCCTTGACAGCTGCCTCCTTCGCATCGTTTGCTCTTTTCAGTTCCGCAGCGGCCTTATCGGCCGCCACGCTAGTCGCCTTCCATGCGGCAACGGCTATCTCGGCACGGTGCTCCAAGTCGCGAGCCTCCAACGACGCGGTCGACTCTTTCTCGGTCGCGAGTCTCGCTGACTCACACTCGGCACTCGCTGTCATCTCCGCCTCCGAGACCGCCTCCTTCGCGTTCCTGGCGTAGTCTCCCTTCGCCTCGGCCGCTGCCCGCGCATCGGCCGCCGTCTTCGCCGCCGCCGAGTGCCTCGCGTATGCCTCCTGCTGAATCTCCTCGGCCGCCTTCACCCTATCAGCCGCCGCAGCCTTTGCCGCTCTCGCGGCTGCCAGCGCACCCTCGACTTTTATCCCCTTCACGAATGCCTCCATCGCGATTGCTCTCGTCCTCGCGACCTGCGCCTGCGCGTCGGCTGCTTCCTTAACGGCTGCCATCGCCACTTTCAACTTTTCGTTTGAATTCTGCAGATCCAACCTTATCGATGGCCTGAATCGCCCGAACTGAAAAGCGATAAGCGATACTCGGTATTGATCATCATTCCCTCCCTGCCTCTCTCTCTCTCTCTCTCTCTCTCTCTCTCTCTCTCTCTCTCTTTCCTAAAGGTTCCAGCCAAGGCATAAATGAAGTATCAGTCAATCAATCTCTCTCTCTCTTTTTTCTACTTATAACTCTCGAGAGACATATTTCAAAGAAAAAAAAAATGTACAAAATAAAACTGACGAGCTGACATTCGAAAAATGAGGATCCTTTAAAAAAGAAAAAGTTTCACGTGCAAGCGATAGGAACATGTATTCAGAAATTTTTGACGGAGATTTCGAAAAGAAAATTAAGGAAAAAAAACATTTGGAGACCACTTGTACTTCGATTCGACAAAAAAATGACTCGTATATATATATATAAGTTATTTATTTGTTTATATACTCACAAAGCCACGGACGCCATTCGCCAAGTTGTTCGCTGCATTCCCGATCTTGTCAACAATAAGAGCGAATATTGTTAATGTACAGGGTGGGGAAAAAGTATGGGAACCCCTCGATATTTCGAAGGGTTGGTTAAAAAATAAATATTCAAGGTCAGGTCTTAGGTAATTCTCAACGAGGAATCCGATGGTCACCTTCAACTTGACCTTGAACCTCATCTTCATGGTTATTTCAAGGTCAACTTTGTTTTTTTTTAAATGCGTGCGTGTGCGTGTGCGTGTGTGTGTGTGTGTGTGCGTGCGTGCGTGTGTGTGTGTGTGTGTGTGTGTGTGTGTGTGTGTGTGTGTGTGTGTACGTCAGTGTGTTCGAATCCTTTCCTTCTTTTATACTGATATTTTTCTTCTGTTTCTTTGTTTTTTTGCTTCTCCCTCAAAATTCAAATATTGTACACTCCTTCAAAAATACATTACAGATATATGCGTTTTTTTAATGTCCTTATCCCGCCGACACTTGCTCGCAAAGTTTACAGAAAAAAAAGGAACAAAAGCTTACCAAGTCAGTGCCGATGCTCGCGATATTCGCTGCTCCGTTCAACACCTACGAATCAAAAGGAAATGATATTTTCATATTCAAATGTTCATTTTTTCGCCCTTTAAGAAAAACAACCCCTTAATCCTGCTCGGGGCTCTTTTTTCTCTACTGTCTTCTTTCTGTTCTTCGGTTTAGGTTAATTTTTTTTGGTTCCCCTCGAATTCGAAATTCGGAATATATCACGACTTACCGATGCGCCAGCGTTGACCACACCTCGAATACCCGTCCCCAACTACAATATCGCGATGGAACGAAAAACAAATTTTAATAAACGAGCAACACTTTTCTTTATTCGTGTCGTTTGCATTGTTCATCGTCGCTTAAGGTTGTTATGGGGTTTCGCCGTCGGGGGTGAAGTACGAGAGGAGCGCCCTATGCTTATGCACGGAGCCGATTGACTTGTTAGCTTTCAAATAATCGTCACAGTAAACGTACTTTTTCGAAGTATTTTTCTAAATCTATTTGTAAAAATATGCATTTTTGAACATTCGGTGATTACATCAAGTGTTTCCATTACTTTGTATAATTATTTTCTATAACTTTTTCTCGCTCAATTAACGCGTAACGAATTGGCAACGTTGTAAATCGTTGTATGTCATAATGCCCAGGTTAGCAGAAGTGTCACGAAGTTAGAGACATATGCGCCCCGATCGTAACCTCAATATCGGCCCAAGAAGCTGTTGAAAATGAATATCGGTCCAAGTAAAAGAAAATTCCGTTGCAAAGAAAAAGTGTGTACTAAAGCTGTCTATAATCTCGAAGAAATCAAAAACGTTCATGAATTTCCGATATTCTAAAAAAAATGTATGCACGAAAAAAAATCCGCGTTCTTTGCCTTTGCCTAGAAGTGTTTGGCTGTATAATTTCTGAACATAGTTATCAAATCAATATTAAATAATTATTACTCATTAAGCAAATAAGTACCAATAGTATTCGCTGTTAATTATCCTGACCGAGTAGTTTGAGTTTCCCGGGCAGAATTACCGAATACCGATAAGATAGGTAGCATTTGTGCCGTCTACTACGTTGCCATGATTGCACAGTCTAATATTTGTTGTGCTTGATTTTCACTCGAATTCTCTATCATAAACATTAATCATTTTATAACGGTACTGTGAATCGTCATTTTCACGGTATCAAGGGTTAGTCCGATAATTAGTCGAACCGCACCTATTCTTTCAGTTCCGTGGTAACATTCACTTAGCATATATTAATAATGTACAGAAAAATGATCGGGACTTTTCCACAAGCGTAATGTAATTAGCCCACGAAATACGTCGATGTTTTTTTTCTTCTCAAAAACGGTACTGTGGATCGTATTCAAACTGCACAGGATGATCAGCATAGAGGTTATGAAGGTCCAGAAAAAATTTCAGCTCGGTGGTAACATGTTGACTTAACCCCATAACAATCTTAATTTCACGATGGAACTCGTCTATCCGCAATATATTTATGCGTGTATGACTGTACACTTACGATATTGAGTCCTCCGGCGGCCGCATTTCCGGCACCGTCCACCACCTAGAAACAAGTCACTCTCATTAAGGGGCTGTACCAGTGTGACACTTAAAAAAAATCGATTTTTTTTGCCTTTTTCGACAGTTTATACTTTCAATAATATCATTATCATTTATATCATTTATATCAATATCATTTCGTCTTGCAAAAATCGACAGTTAATTCTTTGAACGCGTTTTTCTCGAAATGAGATTTTTCAAATTTGCTGACATTGTAGCTCAAAGAGCAATTAACCGATTGACTTGAAATTGGAACTGAGGACTCGTGAATATATTTACTCTACAATGACGTAGGATAATTTTTATTGGATGACAATTGACCATTTTGTTAGATTTCGATATTTTTCGAAAATCCTACGTCTTTATACAGGAAATATCTTCCAGTTTAACGACATTTTTTCCCTTTTCGGTTTCAGCTACTGAATCGGCCAGAATCATGTCAGCAGTGGAGAAACTTTTTTTTTGGCGCCTCCGAAGGCAGCGTATAAGTCGCTTGGATCTCAATATTTTTCTATGAAAAAAATATGTAATATAGGTCAAATATAGCCAAATATATTCTTAATTTTCCGAAACATTTAATTGAGTACTTTTCTTCCAAAGAATTCCCGAAAATCGCACAAATTTTCAGGGTTCACACTGGTACAGCCCCTTAATCTCGCTAACGCGGACCGGCGAAGAGGGCAACGTGGCAAAGGGCAATACACCCAAAAGTAGCTCTGCTATAATTGAAATTATAGAAAAAAAAGGATATAGCACATCTGTTTTTACGAATAAATTTCGTTTTGTTTGAACTCATTGTTTCTCGGAGCGAACAAATCACCGTTCATTTCGTTTTTCATTCTTGATTGACGATTCATTCTTGATATTGACTAGATATTGATTTATTCTTGATATTGATTGCCAACAATTGCCAAGATTTTAACCCCCCTTCCGTCATGCTACCGTGTATGCTCCCTTCGACGCATTGCCTCAACTTGCCCTTTAAACAAAGTTTCCAATTGGGGTTACGGGGGGGGGGGGGGGGATATTTACCGTCTCGAATATATTGCCGGCACCGTCGATGCCCGAATTGATCTGCGGAATGAAAACAAACACCTTACTCAAAACTCGAATATCCAATTATCCGACTCCCATCTTCAGCCTGGTCCCTCCTCATCCACATCCGCCATAATTATCACAAGCGTATATCTCTATACCGGAGCGTCCATTATACATAGTGCCAATACTCACGAGAGCCCCAGATGAATCCGTGATGTCAGCCAGTAATTGCGACTGTCAAACGCAAAGGAAAACAAAAAAATGCATAAATCGATACAGAGATGTGGGCTCCGATAGACGCGCGCGCTTTTTGGCGTTTTTTATGGAAATAGAGAAACAACAAAAACGATCGGTATATATATATATATAAATTGAATTGAAAATGTCGATTGATTAATCGTTACGAGAAAAATAAATTGAAGAGCTCAATCAGTTGCTGATGACGGTTAATAAATTAAATGATACATAGCTATGTGCAAGTGTGTTTGAAGAAGCGAAACGTAAAATTCGAAGATTCCTACAGCACCGATTTTCCGTCGTTTTTTTTTATTCCGCTGTCTTCCAAAACTCCATAAAGTTTTACTTACTGTGTCTAGGTTACTCGAGGTGTCTAGGGTCAAGCCGCCTAAACCGGTCCCCTGCGAACGCATAAGACACAAACATTAAGGGTGTTCAGATGCATCATCGATGCGTTTGCATTTCGGTAGAGAACAAAAGAACAAATAACGTTTCATCCCTTATGTTTATTTCTTCATTTAAACTTGTATTTATTTTTACAATTCGTTTGATTAATTTATTTTTGTTTGATAAATTCCAAAATGTCGGAATGTCTCCTGGTTATTATTTTAATTTGTTTTGCCTCGTACCTATTGTACTTTCTTTTCCATTTTGTTCCATTTTTGTACTCTCCCCACCCCCCAGCTCTTCCTTAATAAAACATTTTGTATTTCGTTACTCACCATGCTGACAGAGTAGTCCGTCTCTGCTCGTCTGCTCCTCTTGGCTGAAGGCGTCGCCTGAACGTGAAACAGAAAAAAAGTAGATAGAAAGACAGTCGATGGTGACAATATTTCGGGCATTTTTGGGCGTAAAAACGCGTGTCGGAGAGAGAAAAGGTAAAACAGCAGAAAAAAAACTTGCCTGTACGAGGGCGCAGCCGACGAGCGCGATCAGCGATAAACGCGCGAACATTTCGTCAACTCGGTGTGTTCCGACAATGTAGAATTCTGCTACGGCCCGAATTCCAAATGAACAAATGAACACGAAAGAAGAATAAGAATAGCAATCGATAATCGTTTACTCATCCATCGGCAATTAACGCTACACAGTCGATTGATCGCGTGCGTATCCGGTAATTGCTAACGAGTCGCACTAGTCGTTACATTGAGAAAACAAATCATTGATCCAATATCGGTGGTGTTATTGAATAAACTTTCGTTGATTCAATTGTAAAATTGTTGGTGCAAATAATCGGATTTATTAGTCCAAACAAAACGTGATTGACTTTAATAACATGATACAGTCAAAGGTTTTTTTTCCATTCAAAAGATATATCGTTAGTCGAGAACAATATGTTATTGAAACTATCTCACGGCATATTCGTTTCGATGTATTAAAGAAATAATTCATTCTATTGATTATATTTTTGTACGAAATAAAAAATGTCGAAGCAGCCGGTTAATTATTTCATCCATACATCTGCGGATTGTATGTAGAATAATTTCAATGGAATATAATTTCATTTGAAGGATAATACAGATATTCAGAGAACAGAAGAGATTTTCAAATAAAAATAATATGTTATTTGAATTGATCACATTTTCCAATATTTTATAGTATTGTAACAATCTCATTTATCGGTGGCACTCCGCGATCAGACATTTATTTGAATCAACCGATATATTTTTTTTATTCAATTGGTTTTTCTTTCTCAGTGTACCGGTAATCAGCAATAATTAGCATCGCCGTTACTCATTAGCCCAGCTATTCATTATAAAACGCATTCGCGCAAGACACTGACGTGGTGATGGCTGATTAATCGCACTCCCATTACCCATTCTCGCAGTAATTAATAATCATTCAAAATTCCATAAATCCATTACCGCGGTAACAAATCATTATTCACGTTTGCAAAACGCGTCGTTGACGCGGCAAGAGCCAATAATTGGCCTTTCCACTACTCGTTTAACGCGGCAATACATAATAGCCGGTCTCGTCTTGTCGGCCGATTAGCGTGCTGATGGCCGATTACTCGGATTTTCATTATCATTCATTGGACGCGGATAATAGCCAACTATTTCCATTTCCACAACCCATTAGCGCGTTTATAAACGGAAGATCGCCTTTCAACTGTACAATTACCCTGGTAACGGCTGACGAATTGGCCTCTCGTTAGCCGTATTACCTCGCCAATAGCCAACGAGTCGGCTCCTCGTTACCCATCATCGCGCTTATCGATGACAATAATAATTCTTATTACCGTCATCCATGAGCGCGGCAATAACCAACGTATCGGCCTCACGTAGCCAATTACCGCGGCAATGACTAATCATAATAATCCGTCGGATTTTCATTGAGGCACCAGTTAAAATCAGACGCAAAACTCGCAACTCACGCATAGCCGATACAGGCCTTCCGAGCCGGCTCTGTACACTTACCCAACTGTCGGTCCGCCGGAAAATCCACGAAGAAGGTACAATTATTGAAAAACTACTCTTGCAGACGAAGAACAGCGAACGGTTGAGGTTTCAATGTGCCGATACTGCTAGATCCCGGCCCTTTTATTTCAACGCTGACCTATCAACAGAAAAAAAGGAAACGACGAAAATGTGGTCTCTTGGGCGTCGAAGGTGAATCTTTTACGCAATATGTAAACGTCAAAAATTGGCACGGAAAAGGAGAGAGAGTGGACCAGATACGATTTGATAGTAAAAAGGCGAGACGTTTTTTTTTCTTCTTTTCTCTTCATTTAGAGCGCCGTTCATTCTGTGCTCCGTTATTTTTACCTCTCTTTTTCCGACTTTTTTCTGGTGCATCGGCAGCTTCGAATTTGTTTTACCCACTTAGCAATGTCTTATTCAATCGGGGACGACAAATACTCGCCACCTGTGCAGCTGTTCTATCCACGCATCTAACGCATAACTCCCGCTCCCACTGCTTGGGTTGCTCCGCTTCGAAGAGAACAACACTGTTAAGGTAGTACCTCCACAGGAGAGTTGAATTAAGAAAGGGTTGAAATTTGACATATATGTTATTTAATACATTATCCAAACATCTGTGCAATTTGAATAAGTTTGACCACCCCAAACCTGAGATATTTACACTTAAAGTTGGCTTGGTTTACATGTAACAAATGCGTTATGATGGGCAAACAGAGCATCATTAATTCTACCGTCAAAGCTAAAATTAAGAAATTGATCAAAAACGAGGATAAGCTAGAGTAAGATATCACGAATAATGTGAAAAAAAATGAGAATCATTCACCATCTAGTTTCCAAGATATAACCATGAGAAGCCCTCACAATTTAGGTGCAAAGCCTGGCAAAGCTTGGCAAAGCCTGGAAAAAAAACAATTGGGGCAAAGCCTGGACAGTCCCGGCAAAAAGTTCACTGGCAATGGTAGATCAAAAACACAATATAAAATATATTTTACGGCAATAAATGATATCCATCGTATTATCTACTAGTACCGAGTCAATATTGCGTAGTTTTTAATTTGATTTATTACTAATTAAACCAATTATCAATCTTTTAAACATGAATATGGTATGTAAACTTTTGGTTGAGATTTTCGCAGAGGAACTACCTTAAAACCAAGTGCGTTGTTTCGAAACGTTTCCCGTGTGTAATCTTGTCGATCTTTTCAATACGGTAACTCGTGTGTTATTGATATAACGACACATCTTAGGCGTGTTGTTACGACCCACTTTTCGCGTGTAAACGCTTGTCGCCATTTTCGACGTGTTTAAAATGTGTTGTTGCCCAAATCAACACACTTCAAGCGTGTAATTTTCGTACTTTATTGGGTTTACCTTTCTGCAACTTTCTACACGCTTCCACGCGTTTTGATTTGTACAACACACTTTTTCATGTCCTTGTGGTCGCTTGGCAATAATATAATGACGTCACGTACGTCTACTTCGTAAAATGAAAACAAATGAACGTTTTCCGCTACTGGTGGTATATTCCGATGGTGAACTACGATATTTGATGGGTTCCAGCACGCTTGAAACAAATTTCTGCGACTAAATTTTATAGTCACTACCGGGTATCGAACTTACCTAAACCTATCTACTTCTACACCGCATGCACGTACGCTAACTATTGTGCTATCGGCTACTTGTGGTTTTCTCGTAAAGAAAAGGAATAGTATGGTTACATTGGACGAGGGGAGTAATGAAGCTATTTCACATTTATATATATATATATATATATATATATATATAAATATATATACACACACACACACACACACACACATATATATATATATATATATATATATATATACACATATATACATACATATATATATTTATTTATGATATATATAAATGTCAAATAGCTTCATTAGTTACCTCGTTCGATGTAACGATACTATCTGTTTTTTAAAATAATAACGCACGTGGCAACTAGCACAATGGTTGGTGTATGTACATAAGGGATAGAAGTAGCTAGGCTGGATGAGGTTGAGCCCACGTATTAACAATGAAGTGTATATGTACATATACATATATATACATATACATATATATATATATATATATATATATATATATATATATATATATATATATATATATATATATATATATATATATATATATGGGTGTGTGTGTGTGCATATTTACGTACACACACGTGCGTGCACACACACTACACAGGTATGTGTCAATAGACTTATAAGATGTACATTATTGAGTAATACAAAAACGATTTTTTTTATAGCATTATATATTTTGAATTTACATTAATAACATACGAATACATTTTTTATGTATTATGAAGAACACAAGGAAAAACATCCAATAACATCTATTTTTATTTTACATTATTAAGATAAAAGTAGACATGATGAATTTGAAACTAAAATAGTTTTAATGGCCGAATAATAACGAGTTGGGATAAAAAATATATATAGGAAGTAGAAGCGAAACAAAAAGAACAACAGAATGTGAGTAAATCGACCATTGATAAACACACCTCATCCAAAGAATACGCTGGAAAACTTGCATTTTTGGTATTTGCTGCGTACGAAACCTGCGCGCGAAAAGTTAGTTGGAAGGGTTGGAAGCGTGCAATTTCCTATGGTTCCTGGTCTCGACGACGGGGATGGTGACAGGTGCGAAGTTTTTAGTTTCTTATGCTGTCCCTTTTTCGCGTGCATTGCTGGTTGTTCAATTTTTATATCCGCTGCTAGTTGTTCGATCACCTGAAAAAGTTTGGTAAATTATTGAAGGAGCATAAAAACGTTTGGCTGTTTGTACGTTGGTATGATGGATTGACAAATTCATTTTGAATTAGGGGTAAGTACCAAGAGTCCATCGTATTGTTCAGTTTCTCGGAAGAAAGATATTAAAACCAGTAACCTTTAATTTATATGTCTAACAAAAGTAAGATACCAATAACTTTTCCACTGCATGCTGAGGCTACGTAATGAATTATTCTAGAATAAGTGTTATACACAAGGAATTATTCTAGCGTACACAGTCTATGCAAGGAATTATTTTAGCATAACCAATCCACACATAGAATTATTCTACAGTAACCATTCTATGCAAGGAATTATTCTAGCGTAACTAGTCTATGCAAGGAATCATTCTAGCCTGACCAGTCTACGCAAGGAATTATTCTAGCGTAACCAGTCTATGCAAGGAATTACTATGTATAATCAATTTAAGCGAGGAATCACTGTGCATAGACTTGTTAAGCAGTATATGACTCATATTTTCATTAACAGCGAAAGAATAATAGTCTAAAAAATTATCATTATAATAGTTGAAAAACTCTGCCAAAAGCCGCGTACGCCTTCGATGATCCTGTCGATGCATGTCTGGCTAACCTTGCAGTTTTCCCGGATGTGAATCAAAAACCGGATGTGAATCAAAAACCGAGCATATCAACATTTTGTAAACGTCACTTCGAAGAGCGCAAAGAAAACCCAAACTTCGATTCTACATTACTCCATATACACAACTATAGTACTATTATCAGTTTATCAGAATTACAAGGTAAATAAAAGCTTGTAAGAATTTAATATTTACTCACCTTTTTTTTCGAACGTATAACCCTTGTTTTGTCGAATGAAAGGCGTTTCAGTTCGAATCTCGTTGTCGCGATGTTTCCGGGCCACGTGTCGTTTGTAAGTTCTCCATTTTTTGAAAACTGTACCGCACCCGTCCTCAGCGCACTAAATTTTCAGCCGAGGGTCATGTTTGTGATATTTTACGATGTGGTGGAGCAAAAAATTACGCGTTTTACTTTTAAAATAACACATCTCACACTTGAACATCTCTTTTACACGTCCGCCCATGATGTATAGCGAGGTTATAAACAATCTCCATATTATGACATCAACTCAAGCATCAAAACCTCACAACTTTTTTTTCAGCCATGCGCGCCAAGTTGTTGCACAGCATTTCCAGTGTACTTGTGTGTTACCTACTTTGTACTTTTGTCTAATGGTGATATCAATCTTTTCTTATAATAGTAATATGACTTTTTAAAATTGAATCTTTTCAAAAAATATTATTCCTAAGCTTTAACAATTTAGTGTGCAAAATGACTAGTAAACTTGCTTGGCTATTTCATAAAAGTGATTTCACTTTTTTTTGTACATTTGCATTGAAGAAGTATAATGAAACCATCTTTTGAACTTAAATACAAAGTATGGTTTGAGATAAATCAGAATTTATTATATAGTATGACAAGCGATCACGATTTCGTGGGATTTTTATTACTTGGCGTTGTTTTTTACTTTTTTAAAGAAGTTTTTAAAAGAGATTTCAGATGTTTTTGAAAGGGGAATTTCAATATATCGGAACAAACTAGACGTCTGCAATTTGAATCTTGTTTAAAACATTACTTTTTATTACTGAACATTTTTTTGAAGAAATTAATACAACGTGTTTTTGTCTTATTAATAAAAATTTTTACAATAAAGTATTCACAATATGCTAATTTATGAGAAGTTTAATTTCACATTAATAAAAGTATGGGAAAAACAGAAGGGTTACAATTTTTAACATCCATTTTTCAAACAAAGGAAGGTTAAAGAATGGAACTTTTTACTTTTAGAGGGTATGTTTGTTATTATTCAATAAGAAATTGACAAACGAATAAAAGTAAATTCCTTTTTAATAAAAAAGAGATTTTTGTTTATTGAAAAGAAGTTTAATTTTTTTCTTTGTACAAACTTTCACTTTATATGAGTGAAAATACCCGTAAATGTCGAAAAACTATTTTTTTACCGAGTAAGCGAAATAATCGTGGCCTAAAACGATAATAGTTTTTCTTCAATTTTTTTACCAAATTCAAAACTTTCATCATTTGGGCTACAGGGAAAAAATCGGAACAACTTTACGCTTAGCATAAGATGCGCTACTAAGTTTCCGGGTTTTTTTACCAATAAAAAATCGAAAATTTCAAGACAAATACAAAAAATGGTTCATCCGAAGTATTGTCCCTCGCTATTTACACATTTTTGCCATCTCTCTGGCAATACATAAATACCGTGACGATAAAAAAAGACGCGTCTTTGGACTGAAACCATTCGTCCAACCAATTTTGTAGTGCATCGTAATTGGCCAAGTGTAGCCCACCCAAGCCATGCGCCATCGACCGGAACAAGTGATGGTCTGAAGGGGCCAGGTCTGGCAAATACGGCAGGTGCGGTAGCAGATCCCATTTCAGTGTTTTTATGGTGTCCTGGACGATGGAACTGCGATGGCACGGAGCGTTGTCGTGTTGCAATATCACATGTTCGTGTCTCGTGTCCCATTCTGGCCGTTTTTCGAGCAATGCGTGGTTCAAATTGATTAGTTGTTGTCGGTAGCGATGCCCATTGACAGTTTCGCCCGATTTCAGCAGCTCATAGTACACGATTCCTTTCTGGTCCCACCAAACGGAGAGCATTGTCTTTTTTCCGAAGCGATTTGGCCGTGCGGTCGATGTTGACGCTTCGCCAAGTGAAAGCCACGATTTTCTGCTTTTGGGATTCTCGAAATATATCCATTTTTCATCGCCAGTAACAATTCGATGCAGGAAACTCTTTCTGTTCTGCCGCAAAAGCAACATTTCGGAAGTGGCTCTTCGATTTTCCATTTGTCTCTCAGTCAACTCATGCGGCACCCACTTTCCTTCCTTATGAATTTTTCCCATGGCGTGCAAACGTTTCGAAATACATTGCCGAGTCACATTTAATGCCTCGGCAAGTTAATATTCTGTTTGAGTGTCATCTTCATCCAATAACGCTTGCAGATCGGCGTCCGCAAATGTTTGCGGTCTTCCCGAGCGCTCCTTGTCCCCAGTCTCAAAATCGCCACTCCTGAACCGCTTGAACCAATCTTCACACGTCGTTTTTGATGGTATATGTTCGCCGTAGGCCTCCTCAAATAACCGACGTGCTTCAGCTGCTGTTTTGTTAGGTCGAAGCAGAAAAGCAATGCTTCCCGCAAATGCTGTTTATTTGGCACAAACTTTGACATTTTCGAGGTTGGAAAAAAGGTCGTTGTGTTGCGATATTTGTTTATATTATGACTGGGCATTCTTGACAGATGTCCAAGCTATAAAGACGCCCAATTTCAGACCTGTATGCCGACTACATGTGTCGCTAGCGCCATCCATGTGTGAAACCCGGGAACTTAGTTGCGCACCTAGTATTTTTAGTCGACACTATAACTTGGAAAAAATGCCTAAGCATAATATTCGCAATAGCTATTCGCAAAGATGTCGTAACTTTTGTAATTTAAAGACTCAACGGCATTCTTGACATTTTTTAAGTGCACATCTCACAGAAAACAAATTGATTAAAAATGGATTTTTTCTTACCTTGAAGAGCATACTTTCAGTTTTCCAGAGCTGCCGTTTAAATTCGTGTACGATGATTGGTCCATGAGTTATTGATTATAAAAGTCAAAAGCGTCATTTGACTTTGATCATGTAATTGATATATACTTGTTTCAAAGTTCGAAATGGAAAGGGTGATCTCAGACGACCCCGACGACTCCTAAGCGACCTGAGCTAAATGAGTCCAAGGCTCATTTAGCCCAGGAGATAGGCTGTTTTTATATAAATTTGTGCCGAACCAAGAGGTTTTGCCTGATCGAGTTCTACCTGGAAAATTCGTAATCAGCGGATAACTTTGCATTGACAATGGTGTCGGGGACTCGATATCGGAGCGCTACAATGAAATTGATCGTAATCGATGAAACGCAAGCCCTGAGAAGGGACTTTTTAAAAATTTCTCGCTAAAAATGGGGATCGGTGAGGCTTTTATTCGATGAAAAATCGTTTGTTGGTCACGAATTATCAATAAAAAAAATTAGCAATCGCCACACCGTGGGACATGCGATTCTTTGCGACTTCAACTCCCCCGATAAAGGTTGGTTCCACCACATGAAAATCGTTCTATTTTTTGTACGCTTTTTTAGTGTCAGGTTATTCACAACGCAAATGAAAAAATTGGCAATCGTCACCCCGTGTGAGCAACGATTTTTGTTCACCTTTCACTCCCCATTAAGGGTAGATTCTGTTTGTCGAAATCCCTTAAAACGTTTCGTACGATCAAGCACCTAGAACAGATATGTGCAATAGATTACTTAAAATTAAAAAATTGAGGGAAAAAAATAATTTCACTGCGCAACCTTGCAAACTTCAGACATATCAACTGCTCACAAATTAAGGGGCTATATCAGTGTGACACTTGAAAAAAATCGATTTTTTTGCCTTTTTCGACGGTTTTTTTTGCCTTTTTCGACGGATTTTTTTGCCTTTTTCGACTTTCAAGAATATAATTGTCGTTTATATCATTTATATCAATACTATTTTATCTTGCAAAAATCGATAGTTAAATATCTTTAAACGCGTTTTTCTCGAAATTCGATCTTTCAATTTTGCTAACATTGTAACTCAAAGAGCAATAATCCGATTGACTTGAAATTTGAACTGAGTCCTCTTGAATATATGTACTCTACAATGACGTGGGATATTTTTGATTGGATGAAAATTGACGATTTGGCATTGACAAAAAAATACCATTTTATAGGCAAGAAAACAGACTTTTTTCATAACTACGCCATTTTGTTATATTTTGATTTTTTTTCGAAAATCCTACGTCATTGTACAGGAAATACCATCCAGTTCAACATTTTTTTCCTTTTTCGGTTTCGGCTACTCAATCGGCCGGAATTCCAGCAGTGGAGGAACTTTTTTTTGCGCCTCCGCAGGCAGCGCATAAGTAACTTGGATCTCAATATTTTTCTATGAAAAAATTATGTAATATAGGTCAACTATAGCCAAATATATTTTTAATTTTCCGAAACATTTAATTGAGTGCTTTTCTTCCAAAAAATTCCCGAAAATCGCCCAATTTTTTGGGTATCGCACTGGTATAGCCCCTTAAACCCAAACGATACCTCAGAGAAGTGATTTCGTTTAGGTCAGCTAGGGTAGGCTAGTCAGCTGTCCAATCGCTTACAAATTAAGGGGTTCCCCCACTTGCGATTTTGAAAAAAATCGATTTTTTTTTATTACATTTTTTTGAAGTATGAGTATCGGAGAATATGTCCTGAAAATTTCAAGTCGATCCGAACAAAATTGACTGGGATATGAGCGTTGAAAGAGAAGAATCCGCGTTGAAAGAGAAACTTTAAACGCGTTGTTCTCAAAATGGCATTTCTGAAGTCGGTGACCAAAATTACTCGAACACTAATGAGCCGATCTTCTTGAAATTTTGCAGGCTCATTTAATACATAAAAATGTAGTCTTCAATCGTTCGATTTTTTTTTTCGAAAAAAAAATGCCCGTTTTATAGCCAAAAAACGGCTGTTTTTTTTCGTTAAAATCGAATCATTAACTTTGACTGTCCGCCATTTTGTGAAAAATGAATATTTTCTAAAATCCTTCGATCAAAGACTAGTTTATACTTATATTTGACTAAATCCGTCCGCATTTTTTTTTTTCAGATGATCCACTTCGCCGCAATGTTGGTCACCGCAAACCGTGTATATAAAACCATTATTTCATTGACGGCCATTTGCCACCAAACAATGTTTCAATTTTTCAATGAAAAAATTACTGAAACTTTTTCAAGATGTGTTCTTTACGATGGTATATATTGATCGATTAAAAAAGTTTCGTAGTTTTCTTTAAAAAAATTCACGAAAAAGGCCTTTTTTGCGCTACAAGTGTGGGTAACGCCTTAAACCCAAACGGACCCAAAGAAGCGACGCTCTTTAGGTCAGCCAGGGTTCTTCAGCTGCTCACAAATTACATCCAAACACACCGAACTAATTGGAGATAGACCACTACCCTACACACAAGTCACACCACAAAAACATGCATTTGCTTTCATCGTAGTAAACGAAGCGCGAGAAGGTAACACAAAAACAAAACAGGAGTTCGCTAACGGGAACGTTACCTTGAGGGTGCGCTGTGACAGGAGTGTGTACAGGTCCTGATTCAGTGGTAAATACGGGTGGTCGGTGTACGAAGCCTCGTCACGATGAATCTACTGCCTGCAAGAAGCCATTGGAGGAAGGGGCCAACGCGTGCTGCAGCCTCAAATATACGCGTACAAGCGGACACATCCGCGGGTGTATTTTTTTCCATACAACCGGCGCTCCCGTTGTGCCTCGCACATGCACGCGAAAAGTACAGAAAGGGAAAAAACCAGAGATAGAGAGAGAGAGAGAGACGGTTGTGGAGAAAGGAGGCAGGGAAGAAAAAAAAATCGAAGCGAGTGCTTACCGGAGAATAAAACGAGAAAAATTGTCATTGTGCTGAAGAGGTGGACGATTCCGAGAGGGGAATAGGGGGGGGGGGGGGGGGGGGTTAGAGCGTTGTGTGGTATTAGTATAGGGTAAAAGAGAAGAGACCACGGGCAGAGAAGCGCATGCACATAACAATGACAGGCGCTGACGCAGCTACGCTTTCTGCTACAGATCATCCCCTGGATATTAAAAAAGTCGGCTTCCATTCGTCTATCGCTGTAGACCACCCGATACCGCGCGCCGTTTATTTTCCATCTCTCTTTCTCTTTCTCGCTCTGCGCGTAGTTCGCCCTGGTACTGGAAAGCCACGCGCCCGGCCATCCGCCACCGTGGAAACAATGCAAGCCAACAGCGCCCCGGGTACTTGGCATCTCGATGCTTTACCTTCTCATTCCCCTATCGGGGGTGGCTGTTCCTAGCTTTCTTCCACCCCCGGAGCTTCATACGACCGGCATCGACTCTCGAATTATTCTTCCGCGACTCTTCTTCTTCGACTCTTCATCCCCTGCCCTCCCTCTGTCTCCACCCCTATCACCGTTTCCTTTTATTCGGCTTTCAATCGCCATCAACCCCTTGTCCGACCGTCATTTTGTCCCCGGTATATATTACGTACATATATACATATCCATATATACGTAATCGAGCTAATCGTCGAAACGATTAGCGGCCCCTTGAGTACCTAAATACCAAGTGTAGACGTATGAAACCGGAATTTTTTTTGTAAATATTACACGTCTGTTGTTTGAAAATGATGAAAAATATTTTATCCAAAATAATCTATATTGCTATTTATACATTTTTCCCACCTCTCCGGCAGTTTATGAATGCCACACCGAAAAAACACTTCGTCTTTTGAAGCGAACCAGTTGTCGAGCCATTTTCGTACATTTTCATACGAATCAAAGCGTTGTTTAGCGAGAGCGTGTCCCATTGAGTCGAATAGATGATAATCGGACGGAGCCAAGTCTGGAGAATAAGCCGCATGCGCTAGTATTTCCCAACTGAATGCCTCGATCGTTTCCCTGACCCGTTTTGCTGTGTGTGATAGAGCATTATCATGGGGCAAAATGACTTTGTGTTGCTTTTTTCCATATTCCGGTCTTTCAAACGAATGGAGACGGCTTTCTGAAATATACCGGTGTAGGGAACTTGGGTTGTTCTGTGTTGAAAATCTTCGGTCAGCTGTTAGAGGGAGATGATGGCGCTGCAGAAGCGGTCTTACGGTCCCTAAACTGATGGCTAGCACCATCTACAGGGAAATTCCGGTTTCATACTTCTACACCTGGTATGCGCCCGAGCATCCATATGTACAAGTACACACATTGGGTAGGAAAAATTTATTTGGAATTTTATTAACGTGATTGGCAAAGGAGAGCGAACCATCACACACTTCGTGACTCTGAGACGGACTGAAAAAAGGGCCTAGCAAAAGCAGGGCCCGCGCTTATGACTCGCCGTGAATCTCACTGACGAGGCGGCAGCTGTTCATCCATGATGAGTGCAGAGGCTGGACCGCTGCAGTGAGTAAGCGCACATCCGCACAGCAGGCGCTGTGGAAAAGCTGTTCAGCTATGGAAAAGAGCACTAGACAAAAAGGTTATACATTTTAAGACTTTGTTAGTGTGAGAATGAATAGATGGTCCTTTGGTTATTGCTATATGGGTACGAGACCGTAACATCATCCGTTTTCAATCAGTTGCCGTAGAGTATGCCACTAATGCAATCTATTAGGACTCGTTTTATCCGTGCTCTAAAATGCAAAATCCGCGGATATTCTTTTCCATTAGTACTCTTTATTTCAGCTGAAGATATCCGGCTATCGATCTAACGGCGCAAAATGTATCCCCATAAAGAACTCCTCTATGTGGTTACGCTCGTATCAATAAACCAGTATCGGATAAGTATAAAATGGGGGATCGGAATAATTGATGATGGAAGTAAAGAGATTTGGCTGTGTCATTACGCGGCTCGTTGTATAGTTGGAGTGAAGAGCCCGCGGGAACGTTGCTCGGTACATGCTAGCATACGTTGAAATTTTCGAGTGGTTCGGGCATTTGTCGACCAGCGTTGAAAATCCACCAGGCTTCGAGAAGAGGGGCTGATGCACTCGTGGACGAGGGGTGCAGACCCAGAGAGAGTGAGAGAGAAAGAGAAAGGACGGTAACCCCCGAAAGCTAACCGACCTGAAAGCCCGGTGACGATTATCATTGCACTCACCTTTCTCGCTATAGACATAATCGTCGCGCTTATAGATGTGGATGCGTTTACTCGTTACGCAACGATCCTCGCACGGTTGCATGCCCTTGCCCGAAGGGTGTTGCCATTCAGCGGCAATGGAGACGTTATACACAGCGGCGTGTATACGCGCATCGAAGGATGTACATATGATACAGTAGTAATGCAAATGTGACGGGTGTGTGACGGCGGCGTGGTTGTTGACGTCTAGTGGGCTGCCGATGACATTTACTGCTACAACCACGCCCCAAGCCCAATGCAACGATAGCCGCTTCCGTTCTCCCATATCTCTCTCTCTCTCTCTCTCTCTCTCTCTCTCTCTCTCTCTCTCTCTTTGTCTCTCGCTTGTGTCAGCCGATCCGCGCAATAACGAGCGAATGGAGCCCCCTGGTGGACTAGTACATCCGTAGACTTCCATAGGGCGCCCGTGCCCGCTCATCCTGCAGCAGGACATTTCATCGTCGGATCTGCGATCCGTGTGCAATAATCCCTCACGATCTATCGTCCGCAGACGATATAGGCGTCCTGAATTATCTTACAGGGCCAAGAACTCGAGCTGTCAGAACTAACATTGCCATGGCGTGTGTTACACCAGTGGCAATGTTACCGGTCAAACGCACGAGCGTCGAACTGCCGCCAGTTTTGAGCAGTTTTTTCCACACAGTGATGACTTGGCGCAGCATCGAGAAATCAGCAACGTTGGACGTCAATAATCCACGAATTGACAAGTGGATCAGGCTCCCCGAGTCGAAATTTTCAGCCTCTTTCGCCCCTCCAGATCCTCACAGTGGTACGAGATAAAGGCAGTAATGTAGCTTTGCATTCAATATAAAATGAGCTCCTACTTAACGCCTAGAACGGGAACAAATTTCCCTTTTCTCCACTTGCAGGCGCTAAGGAGGACGTCGAATGGCACACGTACATACGCACACGCATATAGAGATACATATGCCTGAATACGCGCATGCGTAGACAGACGTATATACCAGCACACATACATGCCTAAGCATACACCAACACACGTATACCTGTACCCATACGTATGCATGCGTGCCTGCTATAGGGATCCGCGTATACATGCATACGTGAGGGCAATTCCTATCGAAAATATTGTAACTGTTTGCCCACGATCCATTTCTCCCACTTTGGAGAGTTGATGGAGCTGCTGGGGCAAGTTTGAAGCAAATGCAAAAGGGTCGCTGGGTGGAGATAATGGAAAGGCCATTGGAAAAGTAGGCCTCTACGGCGAACGCGCGGTCCTACCTAGTCCAACGCATGACGGTTACCGAAAACTATCAGAGCCGCTCTTCCGAATGCGACCATCCCCACCCTCGTTTCGTCGAAACCGCCAAATGCACGATAGGTCCAAACGCAATCAAAAGAGGAGGTGCAACGACTTCAGCTAGGCCAGGTAGGAGTATGAGGGCCTATGCAGGAGGGAAGCAGCAAAGGAACAGCATGTGGCGGCCCATAGTAGGACTTCCAGCAGTAAACAGGCTCAAGTGAGGCTGACATAGGATCAAAGGCGTTTAAAATAGGCTGAAAATATCGACTCGGGTCGCCATAGTCGAAACTAGGATTCCGTGACGGAGGACCGCGCCTATCGAACGACGGAAATGTTCTAGTCTCCATTGAAGAATCGTTGAAGTGCATAGATGCTCGTTTACACGTGTATGCAGAAGACGCGCAGTGTTCCACATGTATTAGGTGGTAGAAACGTCAAGTGAAGCGGGGTAGCGGTAAGACGAAGCCACTAGCGTTTCGTGGTGAGAGACCTTCCGCTGTATAGCTCACCTCGTTCCACGTCGCCGTATATCCTCTCGGATCCTTGTCTCGTTCAATATTTCAAGGGAGCAGCGCGGTTGAAAGAATATGCCACGAGGTGTCCTTGGTGTAAGCTCGGCCTCGTACGTCTGGTCGCACAGCCGAGGGAACATCCCGTGCATCCTTTAGTCCGTGATGTCGGTGGCTCAACAATACGGTCGCGTAAGAGAAGGGGAGAAAATAAGGGACGAGAAATTCGCCAATTGATACCCCCCGCAGACATGGATGAGAGCCCCGACGGCGCGAATAGTACTCCCGGGAGTACCACCAGCTCTTGCCATTCTCCTCAATGTCCCGGAATACGACGGGGCTTCGAGGATCCCGATAGCGAGATCGAGAACTTTCGACCACAGGGTGGGCAATGTCCGAGCGTTTTCTCTCTTTCTCTCTCGACCTTGGCTTCTTTTTCTCCGCGTATGTTACCCCTGTGCCCAAGCCACCGATGAATTTTCGCGACACGCGAAAGCCACCCTGTGAACGTCCATCTTGATTCGAGCCCACACGCTATTTCCCCCTAGTCCCATTCCTCGGACTTGCTGAAAACGCATAGAATGACGTACCAAACTCCAATATCTCCATCCGGATCTCTATTGTTTTTCTATCAAATTGACTCGTTCCTCTAAATGGCTCATACTCAGGTACTTGATCATTTGGCAATATCGTTGCTGAGTTCCAGGCTATTTTTTTTGCACACGAAGGTCACTTACCCCAGTGGAAAACGTAACTCATCACCGCCTAGCCACGAGCTAGTCAAATGATGTTTCGAATCGCCATTAGCTAGCCGGCTTAACTATTGACTACCCAGCCTCGTAACGCTTTGGTTCTCTAGTGACGGAATACAAAAAATTAAATGGTGACTCGATAGAACGGAATATCTCACGGCTGTATTATATTTCTGAACTAGCCATGACCTAGTTTTTTCAACTAGCGACTGGGAACAAAAAATTAAGTAGAGATTAGATAAAAAAAATTGGGTCTATATATTTATATTTATTATTTACATCATTGGACCCTTTTACATCATTGGACCCTTTTACGATATTCTTCGTTGTTCATTAATTAGCGTTATGATATTTGCGCTGTAAATATATTAATGGTTCAATTTTAAATTATCTCAGACAAACGCTTACGCCGTAACGTGGTTTCGATCCCGGGGTGTCTGGGTGATGAGTTGTGACGTTGTCCACTAAGCCAGTTCTAATTGTGTAATTTCTGAATTTTCATATCGTCTACATATGTTACACTACACAATGTCAGATTATTGAAAAATGGGTGGATTAACAAATGTAAATAACATTCTCGGATCAATGACTCAATTGCGTTCGCATTGAGAGCGATAATCGCATAGAATTACATAACCTTAATTTGTATTTGTCCGATCGTTTATTCCGGCTAGTGCGACCGCAGTTGGGAAGTGTTGACTAGGTCATCGCGAGATGCCAACTTGAGGATTTTTGTTCATTTGCAACGTCATCTTTACCTCAAGTTGCTTAACCAACCATGAGCGAGTCGCTCGATGGAACTACACGTAGTCACATGACCACACTTTGTAATTTGTGACCAAGATCGGCTGGGCAGTGATTAGCCAAGGGGTGCACAGCCGCAGTTAGCTAGTGTTGGCTAGCTCATTGCGTCATGCCCACTTGAGAATTTGTTTCTTTTGCAAAGCCATCTGAAACTCAAGTTAGCTAGCCAGCCATGAGTGATTCGCTCTATGGAACCACAGGTAGTCACATAACCTCACTTTGTCATTTGTGACCAAGATCATCTGGGCAGTGACTAGACACGGGCTGGATAACAAAACACTCACAATATTACTAGCTCATAGCGAGCCAACCATTGGTCAGTTCGTATGAGCTCAATTGGGCGAGCCAGTTACCGGGTCGTAACTCAGACAGGCTAGCAAAATTTCTACTCGGGTCTTTTGTTTTTCTATCACATTGACTCGTTCCTCTAAATGGCTCATCCTCAGGTACTTGATAATTTGGCAATGTCGTTGCTACGTCCCAGGCTACTTTTTTTTGCACACGTAGGTCACTTAGCCCTCGCGCAGGTTTAGAATACACGTGACCAGGTGATGCGGTTATCCCACGTACAACGGGTAGCGAGAGCCGCGCATGTGTACCGCCTTAACTGTTAGAGAGGCATCTCTCGTTAGCCACCGAGCTCACTAAGTGATCTCGTATACAATGAGACTTTATGCAGAGTGCACGGGACGTCGGTGTTTTACCGGAAGCTCGGCCTCGATGCCAGTGGAGCAAGCCCCGAGCGTTTTAGCTCCCATTCCCCCGGATACCTTTGGCCATCCTTTCACTTCGCGCCGATCGTCAATTTCGAGAGTGCTCGCGCGCGACTAACCTCTCCGAGGATACGTCTTTATTTAGCTTGAATGCCAAGACTGGGGGAGCTGCTTAGGCGAAACTTTTAACGCCAAGCGCCTACTCAAGTGCCGTGTACCGCCTCCATGGACAGAGGGGATCGAGTATGAGAATTCTCGATACCTCTCGGCTTGGGTCTTAGCCACTATGTACTCGGGAGACCCGATGACACGAGGGTCACAGCCTTCGGAATATCAACACCATGATAGACCGGGTGGGCGGTAATATCCCGCTCGTAACGGTCATTAATATATATTGACAAATCAGAGGAGTTTGATAATGAAGTCACGTCTAGCGGCTAGCTTTGGGAGATTGCGTTTGAAAGATTAATCGGGGAAAGTTGGCGAGGCGACGATGATCGGTCGTCAAACAGGGACATGGCCCGTAATATTCTTGAGGTTCATCAACTCAGCTGTAATTAGGTATTGCCCCAATGTGATCTTTGCGTCTGGACGCACTTGGCGTTTAACGCAAAAGCGTCTACGAGTCATCCAGTGCCAACTTGATGATTTAAGCCCCTGCAATTCTTCACTTCTCCCTGCCGAACAGCCTGGCAATTCGGCTGGAAAGTCCCATGGAGGCGGGTGAACAAGACAGCAAGGGGATAGATCGATGAATGACAGTTCAGGTCGTTTCATCGCGTTGTTATACGTCTCCCTACCTGGAGCTAATATACTATGCCTACACATGGGTGATACAGGCGGGTGAAATTTGTTTGTCTCGTTTTACGACTGGACCAGGCCTCCTCACCAGGCTTATTGGATTTCCCTTGGAATCTCGGTCCGTATTCTGTTCACCGTGAAACTCTAGGGTTATTTACACACACCAACACACACACACACACACACAGTTCCTCTCGTCGCTCGTACATCTCACCGGATGGCTTCGCGACGCTGTCATCGATTCAATGTTTTTCACCTGATTCGAAGCTGAATCCCCGGATGAAGGCCCTGTACGCTTCTTGCGGTAATATGACCGAGTCGTTTTGCAAATTCCGCTCACGCCCTCACGCTGATGTAACGGCATTTTATGCGGCAGCATCCCCCACAAGATTCAATCTCCCCCGTGAAACAAGCCCTCTTTCTCTCTCGCGTAGGAAGGAGGAAACGGGAATCAGAAGATCGCGATATCATTGGAGAGAGCGTGTCTTGAGACACGAGGTGTCGGAAACAATCGTATCGGTGTGGGACTCGCGACAATGAGCTCTCTCATTGATAACGGTTGCTCCTAGGACGCGTCTTTGGTGACACTAACGTTGGAACACGAATGGCAACCTGATAAGCGCCTCGTCTTGGCTGCAATGATGAATTGTTCTCATGCGCTGCTATAGGAACCAGCTAGGAGCCACGCTTGACATTCGTACGGTATTATGAAAACTGCTCCGTCGAGCTGTCTTACGATAGCCAAGCAGTGAACGTCTTTGTGTGGCCACCGTTCGAGCTCTTCGTTTCGTTAGGATCGTTCGTTGGGCGCGTTTCGCAGAGAGGAAAGTCGCTGTAGGTGTAGTACGGGGAGACACTCGAGAGACACCTAAGCCACCAGGGTTAACCCAAACACCTGGTGCACATTCCCCAAGAGACACTGCTTGTTATTCCTTTCGCGGAGAACACTCATCTTGCCCCATTTTGCTCTAAGCTTTGCTCGCTCGGTTGCTGCTTTCTTTTTTCGTCTACTTCCTTTCCTTCTCCACCTTTTCCCATTCTTATCCATCGCTGTCTCTTCCTTCCATCTACCGGCTCTTCGGGATCTTCATCCTCGGAGGCTTTCCGTCCAGACGGACATCTGCTCGAAGGCGCCTCCGCATCACCACGCCCTGCTTCGCTCCTGTCTTACCGAACATCCTGCAATCTCAAACTCATACACTGAGAAAAAAAAATCATTGTTCCAATATCATTGATGTTGTTGAATGAGATTGCGTTGATTCAATTGTAAAATTGTTGGAATAAATAATCGGATTCATTAGTCCAAACAAAAGGCTATTTAGGTACTTCAATAACATAATAAAATTTAATGTTTTTTTTTCATTCAAAAGATTTCATTCAGAAAAAAATCCACAATTAATTTTGAAAAATCGAGTTACTTTGTTGGAAAATATTCACCGAATGTCGAAATTTTTTAAAACATTCTGACGTTTTTTCTCGTTGATTACCATTTTTTAACATTTTTCCATTAAAATGACTGTATCTTTGGCAGGATTTGGCGTATTTACATTCGTAAAAAACGAAAATGTGCGTCTTTTTAGCCTTGTATAAAAAAATTAATTTAGATTCTATTGAGCAAGTCGACCGTCCGTTTCAGGGCAAAACATGCAAAAATATTTTTTTTCTCTAGGAAAGACACTCGTTGATTATTTTTTTTAATTTCCCCGAATTGTGAATACGAAAAACGGATTTTTGGTATTTTTTATATTATGGGATTTCTAAACACCGTGAAGTAACAGCTGTTTTTATTTAAAATTTTTTTTGATTAATATTCGATTCAAGAGTGTGGAGCACTCCAAGGCTCCAATACATGTGACATATATGTCATATGTATTTAAAAAATCTGGTAAACATACAGCGAGTGCTCCATAATCTTCAATCGAATATTAATCAAAACGATTAAAAAAATAAAAATAGCTGTTACTTCACGGTGTTTAGGAATCCCATAATATAACAAATACGAAAAATCCGTTTTTCGTATTCACTATTCGGGGAAATTCTTAAAAAGAAAATAACAAGTGTCTTTCCTTGAGAAAAAAAATATTTTTGCATATTTTGCCCTGAAACGGACGTTCGACTTGCTCAATAAAATCTAAATTAATTTTTTTTCTGGAAGGCTAGAAAAAGACGCACATTTTCGTTTTTTACGAATGTAAATACGTCAAATTCTGCCAAAGATACAGCTATGTGAATGGAAAAATATTAAAAAATGGTAATCAACGAGAAAAAACGTCAGAAATTTTTACAAAATGTCGACACTCGGTGAATATTTTTCAATAAAGTAACTCGATTTTTAAAAATTATTTGTGGTTTTTTTTTTGCTGGCTGAAGGGACGTGGAATGCTTCATATATTGCTGGCCGAGAACAATATATTATTGAAACGATCTAAAAAATTATCGCGAACAAACTATATAGTTTAGAATGCATTTTCTGCGACGAATAAAAAAAGCGTTTCAATTCATAACATGAATATTGTTGATTCAAGTACACAAGAAAAATTTAACTTCGCTCGTTTGATTCAGATAACATTTCTATTGAGTAAATATGGTATTTTATTTTTTTTCACCATATCCGACATTGATTTTCAAGTACATTATTCCTTAAAATATTAATATTTTATTTTGATTGAAAAATATTAAGCAAATGTCTGAATTGGTTGAAAAAATATGCGACAATAAAATTTGTTTCTTGCGCATTTGGTTGAAAAGCTTCAACCGAATCATGGCCGAGCGCCACCGAAATTATAGGTGTGAGGAAACCTGTAGTTCTTGGAGTAACCGCCAGAAGCCGCACGCGCGCTCGTTTCTCGTAAGCGTAGCGCGAACCGAAAATCGACTTGAACGCCGGAGAAAGTCTCAAACGTGTCGCTTCTTGGCCTGTGGCTAAGATCAAAGTACAGTATCTGTTCTTGTCAGTTGAATATCTGATATTCTCTCCATGGATATTCCATTGGATATCTGATATTCTCTCCACTATTATCGTGGATGATCATTCTAATGCGCACTTTTTATTTAAGATTTTAAGGCGTTACCCCCACTTGTAGCGCAAAAAAAGGCCTTTTTCATGAATTTTTTGAAAGAAAACTACAAAACTTTTTTAATCGATCAATATACCATCTTAAAGAACACATCTTGAAAAACTTTCAGTAATTTTCTTATTGAAAAATATTACATTGTTTAGTGGCAAATGGCCGTCAATGAAATAATGTTTTTATATACACGGTTTGCGGTGACCAACATTGCGGCGAAGTGGATCATCTGAAAAAAACATGCGGATGGATTTAGTCAAATATAAGTATAAACGAGTCTTTAATCGAAGGATTTTAAAAAATATTCATTTTTCACAAAATGGCGGACAGTCAAAGTTAATGGTTCGATTTCAACGAAAAAAAACGGCCGTTTTTTGGCTATAAAACAGGCATTTTTTTCGAAAAAAAAATCGAACGATTAAAGACTACATTTTTATGTATTAAATAAGCCTGCAAAATTTCAAGAAGATCGGTTCATTAGTGTTCGAGTAATCTTGGTCACCGACTTCAGAAATGCCATTTTGAGAAAAACGCGTTTAAAGTTTCTCTTTCAACGCGGATTCTTCTCTTTCAACGCTCATATCTCAGTCAATTTTGTTCGGATCGACTTGAAATTTTCAGGACATATTCTCAGATACCTATACTTCAAAAAAGTGCAATAAAAAAAATCGATCTTTTCAAAATCGCGTGGCGGTAACCCCTTAAAAAAAATTGAAAAACTTACGTCTCATGGCATATTCGTTTCGATGTAGTAAAGAAATAATTCATTCTATTGATTATATTTTTGTACGAAATAAAAAATATTATAGCAACCGCTTTATGATTTTATCCAAACATTTACGGATTGTATATAGAACGATGTCAATAGAATATAATGTTATTTGAAGGATAATGCAGATATTCAGAGAACAGAAGATATTTTCAAATGAAAATAATATGTTATTCGAATCAATCACATTTTCCAATATTTTATAGTATTGTACCAATCTCATATATCGGTGGCATTCCGCGATCAGGCATCTATTTGAATCAACCAATGTCCTTTTTTGATTCAATTGGTTTTTTTTTCTCAGTGTAGTTTCGTTTCGCCAACACTTTCGAAAGTTGAGTCTCCTCGGCAAAGCCGACTGCAGGACCAATTGACCGATCCCGGAGGCCTCGATCCGCTCCCTAACCCAAACACGGCCCAAGCGCTGCAGCTTTTCAGCCAACTTATTTCACAACTCAATTGTCCAAAGTTCCCATCTCATTCGGAACAACGAAGCCGTTGGCGCGGGAGCTTGCTCGAAGATGCAAAAGTTTGCAGCTTTGGGCGAAGAAAGGGGAAAAAAAGGAAAAGCGAGGGCTATCGAGTACCGTGTAGCAGACATATGGATGTGCCTCGGGTCATTCTGGCTAGGTAGTCTGCTCGCGGAGCATTGGTGGTAGACTGTGCGGACTGGGGGATGGGGAAGCGACCGAGGCGAAGAGGCTCGGGACTTTTCAAGTATACCCAACCTAAAATAATAATAATAACAATAATAATAATATAGAACGAGAATTTCACTTGAGCTCTCAGCGGGCCAATGAGAACAGAAAGATTTTCCGGGTTACGTAGTTGGGCGATCACGACGTTGCTAGGAGGGACGTAGGTGGAGCTTCGTGAAGCCACCGCCCAGTAAAACAGGTGGAAAATACAGGTGATACAGACAGAGAGAGACGTGGGGGAAGGGATTCACCAACCTTCGTTCAAGCCCCAATACACGTTTGGACTCTCTGTATGCACCAACACACGTACACAAGCATACAACTTTATCTATGTAGTGCACGAAAGTTCCCGATGGTGCATGTCTTCAACCCACCTCTTTGGCTGTAACTTTACCAACTACCGGCTGGTTGCTATATCTACCAGTCGTTCGCTACCAGCCACTCCTGGAGGTACCACCGTTGCAATTACTCTTTCTTTCTCTGCCTCCTACTGGCTCTGCCCTGCTCTTTCTTCAGCGTTCCGCACGTACGTGCGTACTGTACTATTTATCAACCACCGTCTCGGCAATGCTGGGTTTGTCTCATCCCCCCCCTCCCCCTCCCTCCTCCTTTTTACGGTAAACTTTATTCCAGTCCTCTCGTCTTTCCCAGCCGAGAATTTGGTGGACATTCCCGTGGCACTTGTATCATTGGCGGACAATTAGTCATTCGGCCGGCTAGCCGGTACAGGTACCCCATTCGGCAAGGTAGGATTACTTTTGCTGAAATGTACTCTTCGACGAGACGAAGGGAAGGGTGGTTTTGGAAGTGGCAAGTTGTCCAGGTTCCTCAAGGGCTTGCGGTCCGTTTCTTTGATCGAGGATGATGCGCGAGGCGTCATATGACGCTGGTCGAAATCTCTATTTTTGCGGTAATGTGAGCGACCAGCTCGCTTACATTCCTACTCCAATGATTCGAAACTCTGGTCGCGGGTATGCTTTTCGATAATGTGGAAAACAAAAGATGAAAGACAAACGTGCATCGCTCCGCTTTTCTTTCTTTTTCTTTTTGGTCCCTTGCCTTTGATGCCCGGAGGATGGCGCAATTCCAAAAGGCTTCCCCCTTTTTTCGTTCAACGCCGACAAACGCCGGATGCATTAGACGAAATAAAGAGGAAAACTAAAAATGAGGAACAAAAGAAAAAAATGGTCGAAAGTAGTGCTGTGAACAAGACGAGTACACGGAGGGTACAGGGAGGATGGCGAAGCTTCGGAGTGCAGAACAGCATCGATCGATCGGCGTACCATCGTGTATTTTTCGTGCGGTGCAATTTTTTTATTCTGGAACATAAATCTTAAGCACCCAGTTTGGTTCATTAAGGAGGTACGGTGATGACCATGCTAGTAAACTTAGAGTCTATTTCACGCCGCAATACCGCCACGCTTTAGATATATGTATATGGCCTGTTTTTCGAGAAATATTTTTTAAGTATTGAATTTCGAGTTTCCTATTATTTTTATAATATGGAAACAACCTTAAGAATCTACTACTCGACTTCAGTAGTACGCCATATCGTTGACGTTTAGCATCGTCGCATTTTCGGTGGCTGTCATCGGTTCCACGCGCCCGGCTTATTATTTTTTGTAGCCGGTTAACATGGAGAATGAAAATACTGTGGAAGTTCATCAAAAGAGTAACGGGATTGTACCTGAAGTCCAGTTTAGAGACAAATGTACATTCTGACGGACAAGAATTAGAAAATGAAAAGATAATATTGCGATTGCAAATAAAAAACGTCGCGTTGAAGTTAACCTCAATGTCCAATGTCCAATCTGTCCAAAGTCAAAACATATTTCATCGATTGTTATGTTGTTTTTCCCTTTCCCGATTTTCACAACATTTGCAGGTATAAAAAGGAACGTTTATTTTATATGACGGTTCTCCCATGCTGAATTTATATATAGATGCGTTGTATAGGTACATGTCGCCAGAAAAATTAAGATGCCTTTGCTGTACGTAAAAGAACTTCAAGTAAATATCGACGAAAGGCCCTTTATAATCCATTAAAAAATGTACGGCTTCGCACAATCATATTTTTAATTCGCGTTGAAAATATCCGATAGACGAATCAAATTTGCGCGGGTATCCGGCGTTGCCACACGTTCAGCAAGATGACTGCTGTGACGTCACGAGAAGTCTCGCTCTCCGAAAACTTCGGTTTTTGCGACTTTATTTCTAAATTTATTGCTTATTTCTGCGGTGTGCTTTCCAATTCAAGGTGCCTTATTGATCACAAACATTCAACGAACGCAACCATCAGTTTTTTTACGTGTTTCTTGGGTTCAAGTAGCACAAAAAAATCGATATATGAGAGGACAGGCACATTTTGTCGTCTACGTGTGATTAATTCACCAACTTTAACAATTAATCAATCGGAAAGTGTACGGTAATTCTCGTGGAAACTCCGCATACGCATGGACGAAGGTCTCGACAATGCTATAAAAAAAATTCATGCTTTCATCTTGAACTCGCTCCAATCACCGTACCTCCTTAAGGCGGGATATACATTTGGACGGGAAAAAAGAAGCAATATTGAGAGGTTTTTTAAAGTGAGAAATAATTATTCTACAATTATCAAACTTTGGGTATACCTTAATAGAATATTTGAGGGGTGAGATGCAGTCAGAGACGTGAAAAAACGAGCATTTTCAATATTTTTTAAAAATAGTAATTAAGTTTGTTTTACAAAAGTGTTTACACAGACTTTTTATGTTATATTTCAACTTGACTTGTACAAATTTTCAAAGATAAATATTGATTATTTATAAAAATATCGCCATCTTATTCGGAGCCCCTTCGGCATGTAGTGCTTTGCGGTGAACATCATAAAATTATACTGGATCATCCGAAATAAAAAAAACCGACAAAAAATCATTAGTCTAATAATAAATCTAGTCCTTAATCGAAGCTTTTTTTTCTACAATTAACAAAATGGCGGCTTCCGACAGATAGCTTTCGATTTTCGACCAAAAAATCGCTCGTTTATGTTAAAAAGAAATAGACATTTTCAACAAAAATGAAAATCCTTCGATTAAGGACTAGTTTTTAATGCTATCAAAATAAGCACACCAAATTTCATTAAAATCCATTGAGTGATATTTTAATTATAGTGGTCACCGACTTGAAAAACACATATTCGATAAAAACGCGTTTAAAGTTTTTCTATGTGGATACGGTATCATTTGTTCGTAAAATTTTGAGCTCGATGGATGAAGCTAAACTTTTTTTATGTATTGAGATCCGCTGAATCCCAATATCACAATTTTTTGCCGAAAAGTCGAGCATTCAATTGTTTATAGCCAATTGTTAAAACAATTTTTCAAAAAATGAAAGTTTTTCGGGATGAATCATTTTTTAAAAACATTTTGGGCAATTTTAAAACAAAAGAATTCTTTATAAAATTTTGCTAAAGTTCATCGTTTTTGAGTATTATATTTTTAAAAATTTCTGAAAGATTTTTCCAATTTTATACTTGATTTGTGTATAGAAATACTAATTAAAAAATTACTTACATCAAATCATTAATTCCTGGCCCATACAATAGGGCTTCTGCCGATGTGGAAGCTTCCAAAATATCAATTTGTTGTTGTCTTCAAAGCATTCTGCCTTCCTGGGTATTATCGTTTGCGCGTTTATCAGCCACGTCTATAGGTTGAGAATAGACGTGGCCCCTTCACTAATTGTGGGATATCCCGGAAACTATTCAACGGATTGGCTTAAAATTTTCAGGGAGTATTATCGAAACATCATACTTCAAGAAAATGTGAAGAAATTTTTTTTTTTAATTCTGACTGCATATCACCCCTTAAGTATACAAAAGAACTTTTTTTTGTTAATTCATCATCAAAATGACGGAGCTGTGGCAGTGTTACAGCAAGGTCGCCGTGGGAGTTGCGAATCGGCGTGCAGTCTAGGTTCCCGTAGACTTTGATTTGCAAAAAAGTTCAAACATTTTTTCAGTTAGAACATATATAGTTTCTATGTGACGGTAATTAAAATCAATAAAATGCAAATTTAAGAAAATGGCACGCATTTAGAAAAAAAATCATCATTTCACGCAACATTTCTGTAAAATGTGGATGAAAAAAGTATTTTTTTTCTTCAATTTTTCAAAAACAATTATCGTCAATTAGAAGGTACCAATATTATCAATATTTCTACCAAGTTTCAACTCAATCGGCTTAATAGTTTTTGAGTAATCCTGCACGCCAATTCGATAATGCAGTTTTGAGAAAAAACGCGTTTGAAGCTCACACCCGCTCCGAATCCGAGCGGTGAGGCACAGCGTTGACGGGCTGTAACGTTTGAAGTTTCTCGAATTTCGCTTTGAAACTTTGGGAAAATATTCCACATATATAGTCCTATCGTTTGAAGATAAAATAAAAATAAATCGTTTTTTTAATCGTTGTAAATGTATATCCCGCCTTAAAGCTCCGTTGCATTGGTTCGATCCACAAAGCCCATCAGGCATGAGAGAGAAATTTGGAAATTAAGGGGCTACACCTAGAGGCTCGATAAACCGGCCAAATTCCGATTTTTTTTGTCTTGGAAACGGTTGGTGAAAAAGAATCGCATTTTCTAACACAAAGGTACAGGTATTAGGGCCCTATAAAAAAATCACCAAAAAATACAGGGAATCAACAAAAACATGGCCGCCGGCGGATGATGAAATTTTTTTTCACGACTTTTAGCGGTGGACGCCCTCTCGCTTAAACGATCCATCTGAAATCTAAAAACCACACGGGTTATTCAAGTCAATAATAAGTACGAGTGGTTGACGATCGCCGATTTTTTTTAATCATTTTTTTAACAACGTGGCGACGAATTGAAACTCGAGCATACAAAATCTATGCAAAAAGTTGCCATTTTTACGTAACTATTAAAAAATGAAGATCGATTATTAAAAAGTCAGCTCGTCAATATCCTTTAAATGTTTCTCATCGTATCTCCTGAAAATTTGAAAAGAATCCATCAAGTGGTTATCGAGATATGTCCATCGAATTTGAAAACAGTGTTCCGAGAAAAACGAGTTTAAAGTTTGCAGTATGGTGCTGCCCCCATGGAAATTTATGTATGGAAAATATATGCTACATATATATATATATATATATATATATATATATATATATATATATATATATATATATATATATATATATATCGGTCGCATATATAGTGACGAAAAATAGAATAATACGTATATATTCAGTATATGTGCACCAAATATATGACGCATATATTTTCGATATATTTTCAATCTATTTTTTTGTCAGAAAAATATATCAAAATTGCATGCGTCATATATGACGCATATATTTTTGATACATATTCCTGACAAAAAATATTTGCTGTGTATAAACACTATTACAGTTAAACTTTAAAAAACTCAACTTACAGTTAAAGTACGCTTTTACATATAAACACTATATACATATATCATTGATATATGATACATTGATGTACAGTAATACCACGCATATACATCTCATATATAAAAACGTTACGAAAATTATAATTTGGCACATATATGCAACATTTATTTTCAATATATGGCATACATTTCACATATATTACAATTATTAATAAAATAAATTGGCAGTATATTTTTGCGTATATAAATTTCCATGGGGGTGCTACCACTCGCGCGGCCGACTGTTAGAAGATGTAGCTCATTCAATTTTAGTAATATTTCAATGAAATTTTCAAGGAACATAGCCAGAATATGATATTATCGAATACAAATATTTTTGGAAAATTCAATTTTTTTACCCATTTTCAATGGTTATTTCAGAAAATACAGCTGAAAGATGATACTATCAAACAAACATATTTTTCGAAAATGCAATTTTTTGACCCTATTTTTCGAAGGCTATTTTTACCATATTTTTTTAAGGATATACATTTACAATAATTTAAAAAATAGATTTCTTTTCTTTTTTACGACAGAACTATGTATGTAGAATATTATAACGATAGAGTTATATATGTAGAAAATAACTATGAATGTAGATTCGGAGTGGGCGTATATTTCAAATGCGTTTTTCTTAAAACTGCATTTTCGAAATTGGCGTGCAGTATTACTCAAAAACTATTGCGTCTACTGAGTTGAAACCTGGTAAAAATGTTGATAATATTGCTACCTCCTACTTTACGTGAATTGTTTTTGAAAAAATGAAATAAAAAAAACTACTTTTTTCATCCACATTTTACAGAAATTACCCGTGAAATGTGGATTGTTTTTTGTCAATGCGTTACATTCTCTTGAATTTGCATTTTCTTCATTTTAATTGCTTCAAATAGAAACTATACATGTACTAAGTGAAAAAAATGTGGAATTTTTTGGCAACTCAAAGTCTACGGGAATCTAGACTGCACGCCGATTTGCAACTCCTGCGGCAACCTTGCTGTAACACTCTGCCACAGCTCTGCCATTTTCATGATAAATGAATTTCGAAAAAACTGTTTTGCATACTTAAATATACTATTAAGGGGTCTTCTCACTTTAGACGCTAACGAAGGCTATTTTCATGAATTTTTTTGATAGGTTTATATTTTAGATACTGACATAAAAGTTGTTACACTTAATAAATACACTTTCGAAATACATTATTATTGTTTTTTCTTTATTTATTCAAGTCATTATTTATAGACGAAAATGGTAGTTAAAAAATTGTAGGTCTGCGCTGTTGACGAAATATCGGAGATGGATCATCCGCAACAAAAAACCAAACGGTTTTAGATTCAGTATGTCATTAACTATAACGCGTATCATACGATTTTTGATATATGCAAAAATAACAAAATGGCCGACATTTTTCGAAAAAAAAGCGTGTTTTTCCACCGTTTTTGGCAAACAAAATAGTAAATGACAAAATTTAAAAAAATATCCTTGATATGCGTTATAGCTATAGTTATAAAGAATATGTGGTTAAAATTTCATAAGGATCGGTTCAGTAATTTCGAAGATTTTATCAACGAGCCGTTGAAAAACGTTGTTTCGAGAAAAAACGCGTTTAAAGTTTGTTCGGGTTACATAAATTCATTTTTAAAAATGTTTAATGTATAGTTTTTTTGATAAATACATTTTTGCGTTTAGTATTTATCTTCTTATGCGAAAAAAAACGCGAAAATTCGATTTTTTTTAAATTGCCGCCATTTTCCGAAATTTGTACTAAACGAAAAACCCATCCGTCATTCCATGACCAAAGGGTCACAGATTGATAATTGGCTCTGAATTTGTGTTTCAGATCAACATAGAGGGGGCAGTGATGTCAGCCGTTTACCTCCCGCGATTTGAGGACCTGTTTTCGCGGAGCTGCAACGGCCGCCATTTTGGTTTTTTTTTTCAAAAAAAAAAAATGTTCAACGTTCTGTATATCATGAATAAAAGCAAGAAAAAAACCGCACACAAAAAGCTTTACTCGTTTCCTTTAAAAAAAATAAAATGTAAACACCTGAAATATGGCACTCCAAGGACAATGTCTCCCTTAAAATCTATTTTATAAATCTATGAAAGAAATTCGTGAAAATAGCCTTTTATTAGCGTTTAGAGTGAGAAGACCCCTTAAAAGTATACCTACAGTTTGATAAATGTAGAATAATTAAATCTGAGTTTAAAAAATCCCTCAAAATGGCCTATTTTTTCCCGTCTTAAGGACACGTGTGCTCGCAGTCCCGAGGGGTACGTACGTTGCTGCAATTGTCGCGATGCGATTGTAGTGAAATTCGCTCCATGGCTTTTTTCCGTTCTTTTTTTCGGCGGTAAACGCGGCACTCGGCGCCATTTCTCGTTTAGATTTTTCGATAGAGACTTTGGCACGTTCGTGATTACAGAGTCGTTCGCCCGCATCTCGTTTCGTCACTTTTCTCGCTCCCTCTCTCTGCATCAGGATATATCGAAAATTGAATCTCAATAATAGCTCGTAATCTCAATATTATTTATACATTTTGCTTAAAAAAAAAAATGTTAACGGCATCAAATTTTGTTTCCCGTAATGGAAAAATGTTCAAACATTCAGCAATTTGCAACGAACGTTAACAGCCCCGCCCGTTTTCCCGTGTAATCCTACCTACGCCACCTTTCGCATTTTCCGCCCTCCCCCAACCGCCCGAGCCACTCTCGCTCCGTTCACCCTTATTTATTTTCTTCAATAAATTCCAACCACTTGGACACTTTAATCCGTACAAAATTCCGCGAGTGCCTGTCACTTTGGTGCCGCCTACTTATTGCTACTTAAGCGTTTTTAATGGACAAGTTATTAGTCTGATATATCGGCTTTTAAGCCGCCCCGGGCGTTATTTGCACTCCTCTTATCGTGTCTCGTGTCTGCGCGACGTTTCCGCGGCCGTCCGTCATCGGCAAGTCATTTTGGACTTGTGAACTGTTGCACGTCGCTCAAAGGGAGTCTGTGCAACGTCGTCCGGGCAATTGGGCGGTTGTCTCATCTGCAAACAACGCCAAGCAAGCCCAAATGGAATGTCGACTCTGTGCGAGCAGTTGGTGACAGTTCACTGTGATCCGTCAGACCCAACCCGAGTGGAAAACGTAACTTATCACCGCCTAGCCACAAGCTGGTAAAGTGATGTTTCGAATCGCCATTAGCCAGCCGTCTTAGCGATTGACTACCCAGCCTCGTAACGCTTTGGTCCTCTAGTGACTGAATGCAAAAAATTAGATGGTGACTAGATAGAAGCCATAACCTAGCGTTGGCTAGGTCATGGCGTCATGCCCACTTGAGAATGTTTTTCTTTTGCAAAGCCATCTAAAACTCAAGTTAGCTAGCCAGCCATGAGTCATTCGCTCCATGGAACTACACGTAGTCACATAACCACACTTTGTCATTTGTGACCAAGATCAGCTGGGCAGTGACTAGACAAGGGCTGGATAACAAAACATTCACGATATTACTAGCTCATAGCGAGCCAACCATTGGTCACTTCGTATGAGGTAAATTGGGCGAGCCAGTTACTAGGTCGTAACTCAGACAGGCGAGAACAATTTCGACTCGGGGAATAGCCATTGTGGCTCGGGGCACGATGTGTCAGTGGCTGGAACGTTTTCTAAAATATCACAACACGCTGAATAGTCAATGAAAAAATGACAAGGATAATGTAATAGCAACATTAGTTATGATGGTGGCACTCAACTTGGTACTATCACCATACGTTTATCGGCAATGGACCGAGCGATACGTACACCACGAAGTTCTTCGTGTACACGTTGAACGAGGCAAATGCAGCGGCCAGACGCGCTTGAGGGAGTGGAATACAAGGACTATTGAAATTCCGAGTAGGGTTTAGGGGTAGAAAAATGTTGCTCACCCTTGGCGAAGGTTGGCCTGAAGTAGTAGTAGTAGTGGTAGGAGCCAGCGGTAGTAGCAGCAGCATCTTTTGGTAATGCGCACAGCCGATATGCATCTACGTGCCTGCCAAGAGCAGAGAGAGAGCCTCTCTTGGTCTCCTTCAAATACTTTTTTTTCTCGTTCATGTTCTTCGCGGGGGAGAGGGCGCTTTCCATCCCTCCCTCTCTTTCTCTCTCGGCTTATTAATATTAAACAGTACGTAACCTGGCGGCGCGCGGCAAAAGCCTCACTTCTCCCTGTGTACCGATCTACCATCGCACTTTTTTTTATACTTTCCTTCCCTCCCGAGCCCCCACTCCAAAATGCTCCCAATCCTCGAAGAATAGTCACTTTCTGGCTGGCTCCTCGCGCGAAATACACCCGCTGCATTTTTACACGAAAAACGATCTAATACGTAGCCTTTTTCACCCTCTCTCGTGCTCGCGATCTTGCTTTCACAAATGGACTGTGCGGGCGAGGAGACTTTGCAATGACGGGAAAAGCAATACCGGTGTCTTCAATGCCTGACGCTAAATACTTGATCCCTTGGCGAGCGCGAAACGGCCTAAAAACTGCCGCCAACACTCGGAAAACTACCCCTTGCAGGCCTCAGTCGCAAACCCCCCCATTTGCGAATCTCCACCGGAATATATGGACGTGGACCCGATCGTGCGTTACATCACGCACATGCACCCCTCTCCGATTATTCCGTACGAAAGTAATTTTTCGCTTGCGTAGTGTACTCTTTGAGGGTCTTGGTTCGTATGCCCGGTGGGAAAGCTCTTAGGCCACCGTTTCCTCATTGCGGGGTATTGGGAAAAGTGGTGCCTCCATTTTCAACAATGCACAGCAATGCTACCAGCTTGGCTGGGTTTATCAGGATTTTGAAAATATTCGTAGAGTCGCTTCTCGAGAAAACGTAACTCATCACCGTCTAGCCACAAGCTAGTAAAGTGATGTTTCAAATCGCCATTAGATAGCCGTCTCAGCGATTGACTGCCCAGCCTTGTAACGCTTTGGTCCTCTAGTGACTGAATACAAACAATTAGATGGTGACTAGATAGAAAGAAATATCTCACGGCTGTATTATATTTCTGACCTAGCTATGATCTAGTTTCATCAGCTAGCGACTGGGAACATAAAATTAGGTGGCGATTCAATAATAAAAAAAATGCGGCTATATATTTATATTTTCGTGACTTTTTTTTGCACATTATTTACATCATTGGACCCTTTCACGATATTCTTCGTTGTTCATTAATTGGGGTTATGATATTTGCGCTGTAAATATATTAATGGTTCAATTTGAAATTATCTCAGACAAACGCTTACGCCGTAACGTGGTTCCGATCCCGGGACCTCTGGGTGATGAGTTGTGACGTTGTCTACTGAGCCAGTTCTACTTGTTTAATCTGAATCTTCTTATCGTCTACATATGTTACACTACACAATGTCAGATTATTGAAAAATGGGTGGATTAACAAATGTGAATAACATTATCGGATCAATGACTCAATTGCGTTCGCATTGAGAGCGATAATCGCATAGAGTTACATAACCTTAAAATGTATTTGTCCGATCATTTATTCCGGCTAGTGCTGTCACAGTTGGGAAGTGTTGGCCAGGTAATCGCGAAATACCGACTTGAGGATTTTATTCATTCGCAACGTCATCTGTAACTCAAGTTGGTTAACCAACCATGAGTCATTCGCTCTATGGAACAACACGTAGTCACATAACCTTACTTTGTCATTTGTGACCAAGATCAGCTCGGCAGTGACTAGACAAGAGCTGGATAACAAAACATTCACAATATTACTAGCTCATAGCGAGCCAACCATTGGTCATTTCGTATGAGCTCAATTGGGCGAGCCAGTTACTAGGTCGTAACTCAGACAGGCCAGAACAATTTCTACTCGGGTTTTGACAATTCTGGCTTCACAAGCCAGCTCTTTCTCGATCTCTCTCTCTCTCCGTCTCTGTCTCTGTCTCTCTCTCGCTCTCCTACAAAGAAAAATCAAAACGAAACAAGTGCCATTCCGCTTTCAAGCGAGTGCGCTGCAGCATCCAGGCAAGTGGCGCATCGCGAAACTCACGCTCGTAATATGACGACGGCGAGTCCTATGTAAGCGAATCGTCGTTACGAGTGGGAGAGAGAAACAATAATAAACATGAAAAGCAAGGCTGGCTTTGAAGGAGAGAGAAAAAGACAGAGACGGAGAGTAAGAGAGAGAGAGAGAACGACCGAGCAAGGTAGGAGTTATCTGTAATGGAATAAGTTGGTAACAATAGAGTATTGTTGGAGTAGGCTCTTCAGTTGTACGCCACGAGCCCACGGTTGACGGACATTATCGCCGGACGTCGCGTTTCCGCGTTTCCACGGCGTCCTTTCCCCTATATATAGAGCACGAAATCATATATACATATGTGTGTGTGTGCCTGTGTGCGTGTGTGCGTGCGTGCGTGTGTGTGTGTGTGTGCGTGCGTGTGTGTGTGCGTGTGTGTGTGTGCGTGTGTGTGTGTGCGTGCGTGTGTGCGTGTGTGTGTGTGTGTGTGTGTGTGTGTGTGTGTGTGTGTGTGTGTGTGTGTGTGTGTGTGTGCGTGTGTGTATGTGTGTGTGTGTGCATATATACGTATGTACATGTAGTTGTATACATGTAGCCAGGCAACATTCTTCTCGTCGAGATCGGGCCGCGTCATCCAGCGAGAGAACACCATCAAACGAAAGCACCAAGACGTCAGGAGCCGTCTAGCCTACATATATATATTGACAACAAATTTATACCACGAATACAGACTCGCTCTTTCACATATACATATATGGGGTAGATTGGGCTTGATCGCAATACTTGTAATCATCCGTCTATGCTCGTTGAACAATCAAAGAATCAGAATCAAAATGACCATTTCTGATGTTTGGGCTTGTTTGGGCTTGTTTGGGTTGTCTCTGCTCTGGGCACGATACACTTGACCCAAACAGAAGCACACAAGCGTAAACTAGATACTAGTTGGTGAAACTAGTTGCGGTTCAGCATTCGCGATCGAGTGAGCCGGGTGGTGGTTCGCGAAGTCGCACAGTGACGAAGCAAGGTGGCGAGTTTTGTATTTGATTTCGTCGTACGTATCTCGCGGTTTGTACAGTGCGGCAAACACTTGTTCGCCGAGATCTAGCTTCTCGCCCGACGCGAGCAACGCCGTCTCTCTAAGTATCTTACAAAGAGAGGATAACCCTTCGTCTAAATGGCAGATATAGGCGGGTGTTGGAGGAACTGGAGCCACGGGGATTAAGACGCCAAGCGCTTAGTTCCTACTTGGCTTTCGCCAAGACGCCCTGCTTTTCTCTCTTCCTCTCGCTCACTTTGACTCGCTCGTATTGTTCTCCAAGACGCAACATGCGATTCCATTATCCGGCGAATCTTGGTAAAGTCGTACGGTCTCGTTCCTCGACGAATCATAATCAAACCACACGCGTTCACGTCGAACGAGTTGATTCTTTATTCTCTGTACCTCTTCCACCCTGACGGGCTTTTGTCCCGAGGATAAAGCGTTAGTCGATTCGAAGATAATCGAGCAAGACTTCCCCCATCCGAAAGTAGACTGTGTATTAAAAAATCGGGACGAGAGGAGGAGGAAAAAAAAGCAACGTCCCCTTGCCTTTTGTGAAATAATTCCACGGGGTGATGCTGCAAAGCGGATTACGGAGCGTTTCTACCCTTCCCCTGACTCAGGCCCACTTGAAGAGTATCAAAATCACGATGTATTTTAAAGGCTGGAGCCCTCGCTTATCCTGCTGTACAACGGAATGTAGTTACCACGCCGGAGTACATGCCTCCATCCGGAGCAAACATCATCGCCGCTCGCTGTAAATATTCGGGTGCGCGAGAGAAGAAACCCCCTTTCGCAAGTTTTCTATCGGTCGGTCCTGTCCTTCATCCAACTGCATAAAGTGGAATGTAGCCGGAAAAAAGTATCTAGACACGTACACAACCATTTTTTCGTGCTTCTATGTGCTACATGTGCATGTGTGTATATGTGTGCGCGCGCGCGGCTGAAGAAATGAGGGAAAGGGAAAAAGGCGAAGGGGGGCCCAGAGTGTATAAGTGCTACGATGGCTGGAATACAGAGAGCAGAGGAGAGATGAAAGGCAGGCAACATGCTCGAGGACACGACGCGACGATGACGACGACGACGACTCTGTACGACTCTGTACGACCGCGAAATGCGGAACATTTCCTTGTGAAGATCTAGAAAATGTGTGAGCAAAAGAGGGAAAGAGAGAGAGAGGTATCAAAAAAGAAGTAGAAGAAAAACGGAGTCATAGGATCTCTCTCTTTTTTTCGCTCCACCGTTCTACTTTCCTTCGGGCTCTTTGGAGGCCCCCCGTTCGTTCAGAAACTCTCACTCGTTCCAGCCAAAGCCCCCGCGGCACAGGAGGCCAGGCCTCTCGCTTCCACTTCCCATATATTCATGCCCTCTTACACACGCCATGGCGGAGCACTCACTTTTCCTCAACCGAACCCCTGCATATAGACACATCCACTCGTAAAAGCCTCCACTGCCTCTCGGTTCGATCATCCTCATCATCATTATCATCATCATTATCATCATCATCGTCCGTCGCTGTCACGGCCCCGCGACTGGATGGCAGCCCAGGCCGCCGTGGGCTAGTTTATTGCTAACGGTGAATTGGAAAAACGAGGCAGCTGCTGCAAGACTCCGAGCTCCTCGAACACCTGGGAGACAGCGACCAGCAATGTCCTTGCGGATTGGAACTTGGTCTTCGGAAAGTCGAGGACCCGCAGCGGGCCTGGGAGCCCCAGAATTCTCCAAGCCGTCAACGTGCATCACCGAAAGAGAATACAAAAGGCACAAGGGTTGAGGCACGAGGAAAGAAGGCAGAAGAAAAAAGAAGGCGGTAGGAAGAAGCCAGGAGAGGATTATTCCTCGAGGCCGGTGAAACGACGCGCGCGCGCCAAACATAAAGGGGTCCACGAGGATGATGGGGTGAGGATGTTCCGCGAGATGCTACCCTTGGAGAGGGTTGGCAGAACCAGAAGCAGCATCGAAGGACGGCCTGGAATTAAGCATCTCGCCTCAAGAGACTCCGAGTCACTTCAGCTCTTGGTTATCTCTGTCTCTCTGTCTCTCCCGCTGGCTCTCCGACATGTCGTCGTCTCTTCTCCTCCCTCTTATCCCTTTTTACTTCTATTCCTCCTACCACTCTCGCTTTCTCAACCACACTCCAGACCGACACGGATTAAAATCTGCCTGCCGTGGCTTCTCTCACCCACTCCAAAGAACGAGCGAGGGCCAGAGGGAGGAGGGCATGTCCCATCAGAGCCGGGCTCTGTCGAGCATCGACGCTCGCGAAGCCCTTTTTCAGCCTGGGAATACATTTTGCCATATCCACGTACATACGCGGATACGCGCGAACCCGACGATACCCCCTTTTACGTTATTTCACATCAATCTCATGGAGAATTCCATACACTAGGCGTTTTCCACCAATCGCTACTAGCCAAACAAACCTCATCAATTAGAGACGATCCGAGAAAATCGGAAGACACGGGCGACCTTTGACATTGATGCAATCTTGAACCGAAGAAAGAAATGGATGACGACAATACCAGGTGTAGAGAAGTATGAAACCGGAATTTCCCTATAGATGTTGCTAGCCATCAGTTGAGGGACCGTAGGACCGCTTCTTGAGCGCCTTCATCTCCCTCTAACAGCTGACGAAGATTTTCAACACACAACAACCCAAGTTCCCTACACCGGTATATTTTTCTATAACCTTAAACATGTCGAGTTTTGTGCCTACGAACTACGATTTGCGGACAGCGTTGGTTTTCTGTTATCATTTGAAGAAAACTGCTGCAGAATCGCATCGAATGCTCGTCGAAGCTTACGGTGAACATGCTCTTGGTAAAACACAGTGTTTCGAGTGGTTAAAAAGATTCAAAAGCCGTGAATTTTGACGTGAGAAACGAAGAGCGTGGGAAACCACCAAAAATGTTCGCAGACAACGAATTGCATGCCTTATTGGATGAAGATGATACTCAAAGTCAACAAGAACTCGCGGATCAATTGAATGTGACGCAGAAAGCTGTCTCCATTTGTTTGAAAGACCGGACTATGGAAAAAGGCAACACAAAGTCATTTGCTCCATGATAATGCTCCATCGCACACAGCAAAACGGGTCAGGAAAACGATCGAGGCGTTCAGTTTGGAAATACTAGCACATGCAGCTTATTCTCCAGACTTGGCTCCGTCCGATTATCATCTATTCGCATCAATGGGACACGCTCTCGCTGAAGAACGCTTCAATTCGTATAAAAATGTACGAAAATAGCTCGACAACTGGTTTGCTTCAAAAGAAGAACTGTTTTTTTGGCGTGGCATTCATAAACTGCCGGAGAGGTGGGAAAAATGTAGAAATAGCAATGGAGATTATTTTGAATAAGATATTTTTTATCATTTTCAAACAACAGACGTGTACATTTTACAAAAAAAATCCGGTTTCATACTTCTACACCTGGTACATGGATTGGGAAGACCGAGAAAGTTGTACCGAAGATTCGTGACGCGTGCCTTATAGCGGGTTACGTCCATGTGAGGATCACCATAAGGTGGGATATTCGTTGGGGCTCGTATCCACCAAGCCTCGGTCGGGCTTTACAGCATTTATTCTCTTCGGCTCTTGATACTACATCGGTATAGCCATTACTACCTTCCTCCTTGGTCTTTTTCTGTAATACACGCGGTAGAAGATACGATACACATTCGACGTTGCGACTCTTGGGGTTCTCTCGGTGGGGGAGACGTTCCTTTCACCCCCTTGGGAGCTTCGACATCGTCCGTTATACATTCAGACCTATACGTATTCCATTATTGCGTTATGGGCCCCAACATCCACCATATACATATACATCCCGCTCATATCAAATTGTACCTATATAATATGGGATGTATACGACTAGTATGAAAATAGTAGAAAATCATTTGCAGTTTCCCCTCTCCGAGTGTATTTACGTTCCCTCGTTCGTACGCACTTCTGCTCTCCCCGTACACCCCATGGGAAAAATCAGGCATGTCCCCGTTCGACCCACCGATCAGCCCCATCCATCTGGTATAAGATGTCCAATCTTTGCGGTCGTTCGTGGCGAGTAGCGAAAAAATAAACAGTGTGGTTAGGAGCCTGGGTCAATTGGAACACTGGCCATTTCAGGCGGTACCAATTGGGTCGAGGCAAATTGTCAAGGGTCCACATGTCCCGTTACGAGCTTAAGCAACTGCCCCTCCATGTTGCGGAGTAATTCAAGCGAGATTCCACCCCCCGGTCGTCTGGTTCTGTCACTCAGCATGATTTCCTTGCGTGTTTCCGCCTCACTTACATATTTTCATCCGGGCGCCTTTCTTTCTGTAGCCCCCCTGCGCAGACAATCCCTTTTTTCCTCATTCTGTTCGCCACTAGTCCTGGAACACCCCCGATCGCACAACTGCCCGTCTCCTGTATCAGATAAAACAGCAACAACAACAAAACAACCTCCCAGGATGACGTTGTATAGTATACACGCGCATATACAAATTCATACACACATTCGAGTCTTTTGGCGCGACTAAACGTTTATGGGCACTTGGAGTAAGTTTTCCTCGCGCAACGCTGCATGAATAAATGATAAAACGGCGGTCTATCTCGTGTGGGCTGGAGGAAAAGCGTGTGGTTGTATCGTTGGAACCTGAAGGCCAGGGGGATGGTGGCGAGGTTCGAGGATCCGCATGGTGTATAAATTCCGGCTCGGTTGTTCTGGTCCCGTTCCCGTGGGTATACCGAACCTCTACGGCCTATACGTAGACCACATCTTAAAACCACTGTATCCAAACACATGAACGCGCCGTACACGAACACAAGCACAGTGTATACGACTAATACACTCTGTGTGCATCAGCCTTTTGCTCGACCTTGCTCCCTTACGAATGTGTAGAAAGTACCGTCCCCCATCTTCCTTACACAGGGTGTCTCGACGGCTTTTTTTTCTTTAGCTCAAACTCTCCGGAGTAGATAGATCGCGAAATTCTGAAGAGAAAAGTCCCCACTGACATCCATCTACGGGGCCCCGTTTATTAGATATCGGTTGATTACCAACGGCCAATGAGACACGTCGCGATAGCCACGCCCGCAGGCCCCCCACTCTCTATATTCCTCGCAACAGGCACTTCGCATTGGCCGTCACTGATCGTTCGATATCCAGTCAACGGTGCGTTTTCGAGAGAAACGGTAAAGAACTTTTCTCATTGGAATTTCACGATCTTTCGCGTCCCGTTGAGTCCGGGAGCGCCGATTTTTTCGGGACACCTTGTACGAACGTTCGGCACACGTGACTATTCACACAACTGCCACCACCACTACTGCAAGGGTTACATTTGATAGACACGGGCGAGCTCTAAGTGCTTATCGTATTTCTCGGGTCACGAAGCTCTCTCCCCGTTCCCAACCAAGCCCTTCCCTCGCTCCCGCCAGACGGCAATCGCCTTGAACTCTCGTGTGCTCGCCCGGCTGCACGCTACTTCTTTCTCCGCGTTCTTACGCCACCTGAAATTCACCTGTAGGCTACTACTTCCACCGTATTTCCGCCCACTCCGTCGCAATTTCTCACTTTTTTTTCGTACACCGGTTCTCCCTTATCACAAAAAACAAACAGAAAAATGCCATCGCCGCGTTTGAAACTTCGTCCACGAAAGGATTTTCTCCATTACATTATCATTTGTCGTTCTCGCGGTCTTTCCGGAAAATTCGTTTACCCTTAAAACTTTACTCGTAAAGTGCATTGGCCAAGTTTGTCGGCCGCTCTTCTCCCCGGAATCGAGCATAAATATATACACGTATATAACGCGCGCATGGAGGAAGAATACCGGGCGCCCCTGTGTGTGTGTGTGCGTGTGTGTGGCGATATACCCAGGGGTTGGAAAATGAGGATGCATAGTGAGGGTGGCACGCATCTGTGCTCCGGCCGATTAGGCCATCCTCCTATATATATATATTGTATATTTTATATGTATATATAGTCCAAGGAGAGACTACGAGACAAACGACGAGAGGAGAGAGAGAAGGACAAACGTTCGCGGTGGCGCTTCGAGAAAAGGGCTCCCGAGCCTAAACTCTTCTATACACAATTCAATATACATATACATAGCAACTATCCACGTGTATGTGTGTGTGGGTATAAACAATGGGGAAAGGAGAAAGAATGACACAGGGTGGTGGTGGGTTGCTTTCAATTAGGAGCCGGTAACTCTCCCGGGCATTGTTCATTTCGCTCTAGATTTGTATTCACCGTTCGTTTGTTCTCTTCTTCTTTTTTTATTCTCGTTATTTGCACGAGACTCGTCGCGCGCAGTCAAAAAGCCCGCGCGTGCTTGTCTCTATCTATATATAATATATACATCTCTCTCTCTCTCTCTCTCTCTCTCTCTCTCTCTCTCTCTCTCTCTCTCTCTCTCTCTCTCTCTCTTTCTCTCTTTCGATCCCGATCTCTCTATCTCCACTTGTATATACGCCTCATGTCGTACCTCTCTCTCTGCAGGTGGCTCATCTCGCAACGCTCTTCATTTTCTCTATTTATACGCATTTTGTTTATTCTCTTTTATTTGTCGCGACTCACCGTTCTCGAACTTCTAGCTTGAAAAACACGTACTTTTGGATTTTCTTTTTTTTGCGAGTTTCGCGCAGAGGCAAGACCGCGTGAGCTCGGGCAGACTCGCGGTAAAAACAATTTCGCTGTTGATTATTTTAATATTTATTATTATTATATGTAGTTTGTAGTCTCAGCTTGAATGAGTATTTATTATTGTTCCTTTAATTTACATTGCGCTCTAATGGTAACGTGTAAATGATTTAAATAATCATTATTATAGTAGGTGTAGTGAAAAGAAATCCCTTATTTTTGCTTTCACTTGCATGCAAAAATAATGGATTTCTTTTTACTAGACCTAATGTTTATAAATATTTTTTTTGTAATATTAAGAATATTATTATCGTTACACTCGAATGGCGCAATGCACATATAATACTCGTTATTATATCACATTATATACAGTACTCCAAAAAATTTAAAAAAAAATGTTAGTGTTTTTTTAAACGCTGTATCTATGTGAAAAATGGTCGTATGGAGATGAAAAAAAGCATTTTGAAGCTTCAAGTTCCTAGATTCGAGATCTTTTGGCAAAAATTTTTTGTGAGCTACGGTTATCGCGCAATCATAAGAAATAGGGGGAGAAAAAAATTTCGCAATTTTTTTGTTTTATTTGAAGGGTCCTCGAGCACGGGAATTTTTTTTCGGTTAAATCAATGTATGGATCAGTTAGCTTGCTTATTCAGCTTGTTTATTCAGTTTATTCGTAACCAGTCTATGTAACCCCCTTTATTTTTTGGGGTACTTCTTCCCCCCTTTTATGTTCCAGCACTTCTTCTAGTTTTTCCACAACTTCCGCTCTGATTTCTGCCTTCACCTTCTCGCCGCCACAAATGTGTTCCAAACTCTCCATCCCTTCCCCTGCATATCCGACAGCTATTGTCTCTATACCCCTTATTACATTTTCCCCCCTATATTCTCGTGCCTTATCCTTGCCCGTGATTCCTCAATACAACCGATATAACATACGATTAATATACGATGATATATTATTATTTATTTTTAATAACCAGCATTATTAAAGGATTTGAGGCTGGGACGAAATTCCAAACTTTGAATGGACAGAACGCTCAAAACTCCGGAAGAATAGTACCCCGAAAAAATTTTACACGAAAGACCAAAACTCCGAAAATCTTAACACCGTCAAAATAATTCGGCTATGAAAGGTTTAAAAGTTGCAAAATTTTCAATAAATCGACGAATTGTGTCAAGAATTTTATTTATTTATTAAGAAGTGATTTTCCGTCAATTTTGAAATTTGTCTAGACAATGTTATACGTTCTACATCATTTACAGTCAACTGTGTAGACTTTCGCTGGCACCCAAGTAGACATTGACCGTTGGGCCTGGGACGGGCCTTCACAGTTAGCCTTTCTAGAATATTGGGCCGTGAGTATTTACCAATGTAGAAATGATAAGAAAGGTCCGATATCGGCCAACAGAGTCAACAATTATTGGGCCAATGATTTAATTTATTGTAGCGTCAATGTTGGTGATTGCACTTGGCCCTATGTGGGCCCTCTTAAAGGGCCTACGTAGAAATTGACCACTGGCTCTATGATGGGCCTTCACAGTTGGTCTATCTAGAAGTTAGTCTATCTAGAATATTGGGACGTGAGTTTGTTTGGGTTTGTTTGGGTGCGTAATAAATATTCAACCTATATCGGGCCAAGATTGGCCCGAGATTGGTCCTTATGGATCCATATTTCATGGAACAACCTTGAAATAAATTGTGATTTGCGTGTATGACAGGTTTCAAAACTGGCATATTTTACTTACTTGTGTTGGATATTTACAAATGCCAATAATAGGCCAACACTTGATTACATAAACTGAACTACAAAATATAGACGACTAATATATGACGTGCCAGTTATTTGCCTATTCTGGCACAATGTACAGATAATGAATAACCCAAGGCTTAAATAAAATAAAAGCAGGTATGGTCTGATCCACTTAGCCAATAAAGGGCGTAGATTAATTAAATGTAATTTCCAGTACTTTAGCATTGTCAGTTTTAAAATTTCCAAATTTCGATGATCTATCACGGCTGTTTATTGGTTTTAACAGATGGGCCCGGATAGGTTTTAGTAATGGACTGATATTGTGCCAGTTCTCAATTTATGACGGAACAATAATGGGCCAATGTAATTGGCAGTACTTCAGCATCACCAGTTTAAAAAATGGCAAATATTGTTTATCTATCATGACTGTTTAATGAATTTGAAAGATGGGCCATGATAGGTTTTAACTATGGGCCGATATTGTGTCGGTTTTCAATTTAGAACGAGACAATAATGAGCCAATGTAATAGCCAGTATTTTAGGATTGTCAGCTTTAAGATTGGCAAATTTAGTTTAACTATCACTGATGTTTTTCGGTTTTGAAAGATGGGACAGGATAATCTTTGGTAATGGGCCGATATTGTGCCGGTTCTCAATTTATAACGGGACAATAATGGGCCAATGGAATTGCTTGTATTTTAGCATTACCAGTTTTTAAATTGGCAAATATAGTTCAACCATCACGGCTATTTATTGGTTTTAAACGATGGGCCGATATTGTGCCGGTTTTCAATTCATAACGGAACAATATTGGGCCAATGGAATTGTCAGTATTTTAGTATCCAGGTTTTTAAATTGGCAAATTTAGTATAACTATCACGACTGTTTATTAGTTTTTAAAGATAGGCCAGGACATGCTTTAGGGATGGGCCGCTATTGTGCCAGTTTTCAATTCAGAGCGGAACAGTAATGGGCCAATATTATTTCTCCTTTGTCGGCTTATACGATGGTCCCAATATTGGCCTGATCGTAACATTGCGCAACTCATGGCAATCTCTACATGGGCATGATGTTGACATGAGGGCCGGGCTGAAATTCCGAACTGTGAATGCGCCGACGGTTCAAAATTCCTAATTTTAATGTTCCGAAATTACAAAGTTCGTCAAGATTATGCCAGCGAAAGTCTACACAGTTGACTGTAAATTATGTAGAACGTATATCATCGTCTAGACAAATTTAAAATTGACGTAAAATCACTTCTTAATAAAAAAAATTCTTAAAATAATTCGTCCATTTATTGAAAATTTTGAAACTTTCAAAACTTCCATCGCCGAATTATTTTGACGGTGTTCTGATTTTTGGAGTTTTGGTTTTCCGTGTAAAATTCATTCGGAGCGATCTGATCATTCAAAGTTCGGAATTTCAACATGGCCCCAATTATTTTAATTTAATTGTACCCGTTATTACATAAAACTCATATTCATTGTTCTCATTAAATAAAATTATATGTAATTATATCACATTATATATAATTACATTATGTTGCGAATAATGATACATTATTTTTTTTTTTTTTCAATACGACAACTGTGTTACACTTATGGGTATATGTGTGTGATTAGGTAGGAGGTATAGTTTTAATGTGAAATGGCGCCACCAGAAGTAGCAGCTACATTAACTACCCTACGAATTATACTAATATCGCGATTGTGCAAGTCAGCTCTCAATTCGCTTACTTTCTCAAGGTTTCCATATAACACTCATACACATATAGTGACGAAGTTTATGTACGCGCACGTAGACTTGCGTACTTTATGTCTTTGCCGTGAATGGGGTGAGAGCAAAGGGGGATTGAATTCGCAAGAGAGCTTGGGGATGAGAGAGAGAGAGAGAGAGAGGGATTGGAGCGTGTGCTGTGAGCCTCGTAACCAAATCCCGAACTATATAATATTCTCGGCTCTCGCGAATTCGCGCCCAAAACCGTCATTCCTTCAACCCCCGCTCCGCTCTCACCCCCTTGTCGTTCTTGGCCGGCTCCTTCGTCCTGTCTAAACACCCATACATGTTGCGCAACACCTGTACACACGTGGAGCTTTCGAATTAGCAGCTCGTGACCTCCCGCCCCTTCTCTCCCTCATTATTGTCGTCATTATTGTTATTATCGTTGAGGCGCACAGCCCAGAGGGTGATATTGCAATTTTACATACCGGCGCAATTTTGCCACCCGCCCCCAACCTCCCGAGAGTATTACGACGGGGTTCAACATCAAGTTTGACTTTGAATTTTAATTTCATATCGACTAGTCTCCATTCGAATTATCGGAAGATCCTACACTGAGAAGAAAAAAAACAATTGAATAAAAAAAATACATCGGTTGACCCGAATAAATGTCTGATCACGGAGTGCCACCTATATATTACGACATTGTTACAATACTATGAAATATTGGGAAATGTGAATGATTTTAAGGCGGTCCTCTAGTTTCTCGGCTGTTTTTTTACGGCTTTTTCAATCATTTTTTACGGGCAAAGCATCGAAATAATCAATCTCAGTGTTTTTGCATAATCTTTATTAACATTTAAATAAGCTTTACAAATTTTTTGAAGTCAAAATATATAATAGAATAAAAGTTATAGTGGCCGATAGGAAGACATCAAGTGAAAGAGGTGCTTGACGGTGACCAAGATTGCGGCTGTTCTGCTTATCTGAAATCAAAAAACCAAACGGCATTTTAATCTTCATATTTAAGACTAGCGATTGAACTAGAGTGAATTCTAAATGACGAAAATTGACTTTTTTATACACTTTTGAAAATTACATTCTATTTTTCACTCATTTTTTCTTAAGTTTTTCGCTCGTACAAAAAAAACTATCGAAGCAATCATGATAATCCTAGTTCAATCGCTGGCTTGTAACATATTAAAGATGCTGTAGAAATTTGAACAAGATCGGTGCAGTAGTTTCTGAAATATCGTGGTCGCCGTTTCGAAAACTGGTGTTTCGAGACAAACGCGTTTGAAAGTATACCTGCTCCATATACCTGCTCCGTTCGAGGGCCGTAACTTGTGAACCACTTTGAATATCGAAAAATCCTTTGGCTCACATTTTCTACACATGTTGTAGATGTGATTTATGAAGAAAAAAAAATCGATTTTTTCGACCCGAGAAACTAGAGGACCGCCTTAATGACATATTATTTTATTTGAAAATCTCTTCTGTTCCCTCCATATCTTCATTGTCCTTGAAATAAAAGGATAATCTATTGAAACCATTCTATATACATCTGTAGATGTATGGATGAAATAATTAAGCGATTGCTATAACAATTCTAATTTCGTACATATATTTAATCAATAGATTGGATCACTTCTTTACTACATCATAACGAATATGCCATTAGACGTAACATTTTCGTACTCCGTACAATATCAAAAGTGCAATATCATGCAACTGTATGAGATAGAGACAAGTGTATATCATGATTGAAATATCATCAATATGGATCCGAAATAATGGTATTTTTTGCCACAAAGTGTAGGCGTCATCTGTAGCAACGCACTTAGTCTCCGGTAGAAAAAAAATATAATATTCGATGAAATAAATTTTCATTGCAATCAAAAGAATATATTGATAATTGAAAGTTTGTCAATTTTTTAAAATCTTAAATAAAAAGAGAGCATTAGAATGATCATCCACGATAATAGTGGAGAGAATATCAGATGTGTGGGGGTAGAGAGGGTGGAGAGAGAGCAATTATATATATATATATATATATATATATATATATATATATATATATATATATATATATATATATATATATATATATATATATATATATATATATATATATATATATATATATATATATATATATATATATATATATATAATATATTAAATATATAATCTATTTATTTTACTTCATCCACCTATAGCTGAGAAAGAGTTGAATTTACAGGCTCGGCTTATAAGCCTTTTTTGTAGCGAATTACTTTCTCTACATAGTTCTCATTCGAATTTTTTTCGATATATCTAATAGCTTAGGCGTTACAGCCGTTTGAATAGATATTTTCATACAATATTCACTTGAAATAATGATACCGCTGAAACGGTTGAATTTACGGACATGGCTCAATGAACTTTATTGTAAAGTATCATATTTCCTATGAGAACCCACTTGGAAAATATCGCGATATCAAAATTCGCGGAATGGTAACACTAATAATGAGAAAAACTTTTTTTCAATGTTAATCAAATGGGAAATCTTCAATTTTGATTCGCGACCTCTAAATATTTTTTGACAACACCCCCCTTTCACGAAACTTCGTTTTTGGGTACCAACTAAAGGTTTTCGGGCACGATGGGTAAAAAAAAAGTTACCCTGAAACGAATCACCCTAATATATATATATATATATATATATATATATATATATATATATATATATATATATATATATATATATATATATATATATATATATATATATATATATATATATATAGGTTATGTTAGAAAAATATATGGCATGTTATTCGACAAAACTGTCTAATTATCACAATGATATTAACTAATTGATATAGTTTATATGATACAGCAAATCATTATAGGAATTAATCCGCTCTCTTAGCCATATCTGCGACTAAGATGATACAAGCACTCGGTAGTATAGGGGCAGCGTGCGTAGCTATGAGTAGGTAGGTTCTAGGTTCGATTCCCATATAGGTGAAATATTTTCTTCCATAGAAATCATCACAAAAGGCTAGGGATGACGAATTACGATACAAAATCGTTGCCGTAAAACTCTCAATCAAGTATTTAAATTTATTTTGGATTTATGAAATATTTGATGTATATAGTACACTTAGATTTGGTGTACATTGTAAGCAAATGAAGATTTAATTGAATCGAATCTTTATTTATTCAATTTGAATATATTCAATATTTGAAAAGAATAGCCGAAACAAATAAAAAAATATCTTTAGAACAAATAAGATCGTAGTAGGCCGTGAGCCAAGGAAAAAACCTATTTGATTCAAACAGATCCTATTTAAATTACATTTTTTTTGGCAGTGTAGATTTTCGGTTCACGCTACGCTTACGAGAAACGAGCGTGCGTGCGGCGTCTAGCGGTTACTCCGAGAACTACGGGTTTCCTCACACCTATAATTTCGGTGGCGCTCGGCCATGATTTGGTTGAATTTTTTCAACCAAATGCGCAAGAAACAAATTTTATTTTCGCATAATTTTTTAACCAATTCTGACATTTGCTTAATATTTTTCAATCAAAATAAAATATTAATATTTTAACGAATAATGTACTCGAAAATCAATACCGGATATGGTGAAAAAAAATATATATTTACTCAATAGAAATTTTATCTGAATCAAACGAGCGATATTCAATTTTTCTTGCGTACTCGAATCAACAATATTCATGTTATGAATTGAAACGCTTTTTTTGTTCGTTGCAGAAAATGCATTCAAAACTATATAATTTGTTCGCGATAATTTTTTAGATAGTTTCAATAATATATTGTTTTCGGCCAAAAATATATATTTTGAATGAAAAAATACTTTTAATTTTATCATGTTATTAAAGTCAATAGCGTTTGATTTGGACTAATAAATCCGATTATTTGCACCGACACTTTTACAATTGAATCAACGAAATTGCATTCAATAACACCAATGATATTGGATCAATGATTTTTTTTTCTCAGTTTGCCGAGTGTTGGGATTATTATTATACGAATTGCTCACAAGGGGATTCCCCGTGTGACCCACCGGGGATTACCCTGCGGTGTCACGTGGATGGATCCTCGGTAGACACTACCCCATGACGTCCCAACTGCATTTCCGGCCTAACGGAAATAGGAAAGCGAAAGTAAGGGAGAAAAAATAAAGGGAAGAAAAAGTGCGGGCAGCCGGGCGCGCTCTTATGCCGCTATTTTAATAACCTAATGGCTCTTAGACCGGTACATTACACTCGGCGACTCGTTCACCAGCGCGCGTTATTACAATAAAGAGTTGCCCGGGCCTCCCCGCATTTTTATTTATTTCCTCCCTCGCTTCTCCGTGGCTATTCCACTTTTTTTATTTGTTCCTCCACTCGGGGATTCTTCCTTTCTCGTTTTTGACGGTTTTTTTTATTGTTTGCTCTGTTTTTTTTACCCTTCTTCCCTTGTCTCTGCTTTTTTCTCCTGGAGCATGTAACCTCAAGGATTTAACCGTGAAAATGACGAAAAATAAGCCTGCTCCCGGGAGCCAGGCTCCGGCAACTATGAAAAACTTGGATTCGAGCACTCTCCCTTCCCGTAACTTTCCCGCATTGTTATTACCCAAAGAATTTCTTTTTGCAATTTGCATATTGTTTAAAAACTTATTTTTTTTACACAAATTATCATCCAAGTAATATAATTTTTAACAATAATCGAATCATGGATATAATACGTTTTTTAACAACGTCAACTGTCATTATTATGATTTTTTTAATAGACTATCTCTCCGGGCATCACACTCCCTCAGTTTGCACTGGGAAACATTCACAGACCTTCGGGGGTTGGGCTCGTCTTTGAGGCACCACACCACGGTTCGTGCGCGGTACGAGGGTGTATTTTTCGTAATTATTTCCAAGCAAACGATGAATGGATTTTTTTTTATTAATACTTATAGTCAATATGTATATATAGAAGACTGTATAAAAATTTTTGTACTCGAATCTAAAGTATAGTTTGCGGTGTACGCCGCATCTAAGAGGAGCCTCCGACGAAATTGCTGCTCGGCGGTTGACAGCGATTAAGCCATACAGTTCATTTGGAAAATAAAATAAAAATATATTTAGAAACTAGACATATACCCGTGAAAAACGACCCAACCGACCCAACCTCGAGCCAGCGTCACGCCAATCACATTCTACGATTGGCCGATGAACGGCAGCACTACCGGCTTAGTGTTGCGCCACGGTAGGAGTGATTTCTTCGGCCCAACGCTGGCATGTACGGTTGGCCAATAGCCCGTGTAGAGAATGACCGTTGGGCCTGGGACGGGCCTTCACAGTTAGCCTTTCTAGAATATTGGGCCGTGAGTATTTACCAATGAGATGCCTTTGTAGAAATGATAAGAACGGCCCGATATCGGCCCACAGAGCCAACAATTATTGGGCCGATGATTTCATTCATTGTAGCGGCAATGCTGGTGATTGCACTTGGCCCTATGTGGGCCCTCTTAAAGGGCCTATGTAGAAATTGACCACTGGCTCTATGATGGGCCTTCACAGTTGGTCTATCTAGAATATTGGACCGTGAGTTTGTTTGGGTTTGTTTGAGTGCGTGATAAATATTCAACCTATATCGGGCCAAAATTGGCCCGAGATTGGTCCTTATGGATACATATTTCATGGAATAGCCTTGAAATAAATTGTGATTTGCGTATATGACAGGTTTCAAAATTGGCATATTTTACTTACTTATGTTGGTTATCTACAAATGCCAATAATAGGCCAAGACTTGATTACAAAAACTGAACTACAAAATATAGACGATTAATATATGACGTGCCAGTTATTTGCCTATTCTGGCACAATGTACAGACAATGAATAACCCAAGGCTTAAATAAAATAACAACAGGTATGGTCTGACCCACTTAGCCAATAAAGGGCTTAGATTAATTAAATGTAATTTCCAGTATTTTAGCATTGCCAGTTTTAAAATTGGCAAATTTCGATGAACTATCACGGCTATTTATTGGTTATAACAGATGGGCCCGGATAGGTTTTAGTAATGGGCTGATATTGTGCCAGTTCTCAATTTATACCGGAACAATAATGGGCCAATGTAATTGGCAGTACTTCAGCATCACCGGTTTAAAAATTGGCAAATATTGTTTATCTATCATGACTGTTTAATGAATTTAGAAGATGGGCCATGACAGGCTTTAACTATGGGCCGATATTGTGTCGGTTTTTAATTTAGAACGCGACAATAATGAGCCAATGTAATAGCCAGTATTTTAGGATTGCCAGCTTTAGGATTGGCAAATTTAGTTTAACTATCACTGCTGTTTATTGATTTTAAAAGATGGGCCAGGATAATCTTGAGTAATGGGCTGATATTGTGCCGGTTTTCAATTTATAACGGAACAATATTGGGCCAATGGAATTGTCAGTATTTTAGTATCCCCAGTTTTTTAATTGGCAAATTTAGTTTAACTATCACGGCTGTTTATTAGTTTTTAAAGTTGGGCCAGGACAGGCTTTAGGGATGGGCCGATATTGTGCCAGTTTTCAGTTTAGAGCGGAACAGTAATGGGCCAATATTATTTATCTTTTGTTGGCTTATACGATGGTCCCAATATTGGCCTGATCGTAACATTGGGCAACTCATGACAACCTCTACATGGGAGTAGGCTTACCGGAAATTCTAACAGTTGGCCGGGTATTGGCCCAACATTGGGCTAAAGAGATTACGATCATTGGCTGTCGGTTGGCGTGATCACCGGCCGACCGGCCCATAGGGCTAAGGTCGGCTTCATATTGTTGGCGCAATATTCGGGCTAGTGTTGGCCCAGTGTAGGGCTGTCAAAACAACCCAATGCTTAGCCAACAATCGATCAGATTCACAAGTTTCTGTGCTCGATGATTGCTCATCGAAAGAATTATTAGATTCACTAACATCGTTATGCACAATCACTTGTTCGTGGAATGTTTCCAAATTTGTTTCACTATCTACTTGTCTTTTTGTTTCGTTGCCTCTGAACCTAACCTGCTGTAAAGAGTCGTCTGATTTTTTTCGCCGTTTAAACACTCGACGTTTCTTAATACTATCATAATAACTCGGCATTTTTTTAATACACCACAAAACTTAGTATGAATCAATTTTATTTTTAATAAAGTGAATTTCAGATAACAGTAATTATGAGTTTTTATTATCACAGGACGTAGAAAATTGCATGCAGGGGTAATAAAAAAAATATATAATAATGATATACGTAAAAAAGCATTTTTGTATATATATATGGACTATACCGTTCAAAGCCAGTGTTGGGCCAGGATTGGCAATTCGTCAGTTTGCCATGCTAAAAATAAGCATTGGCAAAACTACGGTCAAACGATTGGCTCAGACTCAGGGCCTGCGCTCGCCCCGACAATTGGCCGACGGTCATTAATTAGTACTGGCGCAGCGTTGGATCTTCGATGGTGTGCCGAGCTTCAATTCGAGACTGGCAAACCCATGATCAACCGATTGGCCCATGTTCGGGGCCAACACTGGGACCCGATAGTTGGCTGACAGTTGATAATCGATTTTGGCCCAACGTTGGGTGTTCGTTGGTTTGCCATGCTTCAAATGAGCACTGGCAGAATCATGGCCAAATGATCGGCCCGTATAAAGGACCAATATTGCCGATTTTCATGGAAAATTTTCATCGTTCATAAAACAAAATATAAAGGGGCCCTTTAAAAAAAAATCCCTACGTGGTGCCATAGAAACTGGATTTTCGAGCAGATTAGACTTGGCGCATGCAAATCGGATGAATAGTTTTTTTAATATGCTGTCAACCAGGTTGAAAAACGTAGTATCGAGAAAAACGCGTTCAAAGCCGCACATCTACCTCTCGGCGCGGTCGTGCGCTTCGAACGATTTCACATAAAATGCTATATCTCCGCCAATTTTACAAATTTCTTGAAAAAATTGGTGAGATCATTCTTAACAAACGTATTTTTCAGAAAATGAAAAAAAAATAACAAATTTTTTTTTACCTTGGTGTTTTTTTACATTGGACCTTACCTCAAAAGGTAAGTCCTCCAGGATTTCTTCAGACAATCAACCAATAATAACACCCGTTCGTTTGGAAAGCATTAATCCGTCTTGGCGAAAATTTCAGAGCTCTAGTAAAATCAATTAAATACCAAAAAGTATTAAATTATTGATGAGGAAGATGGCCCAGTAATCGACACCTTAAGCAGATCGCATGACTTTGCAAATTTTTATAGCTCAACTAGGAAAGTGAGTGAAAGTTATTTTAAGTCGTTCTTGATCAGTTTTTTATTACGAAGATAAAGGTCGTTGTGAAATTCTCGTGCCTGGTACAGTTTTCGAGAAAATATTTCGTAAAGGTTATGAGATGGTATTGTACGAGTCATCGTCATGCCGCCATGAGAGTTGGTGTGGTAATCGCCATAGGAACGTCCCACTAATCGTCACATGCGTTCAACCTGCTTTGAGGCCTTATAAACCTTTAAAAAAAAATTGTTTTTTTTTATTGACTTAAATTATGTATAAACATGTCGAAAATAATATGCAAAAGTTATTTTAGGTGGAAATTTTCTTTAAGACATGTAGAAAAATGGTTTTAAAACTTTAAACGCGTTTTTCATAAAGAAATGTTTTCAAAATAGGGCGGACTCATAGCTCCTGCATTTTTTGACCGATTGACTTCAAATTTCAACTATAACTTCTTAGATACATTTTATAGAGATGTACACACGATTTTTACAATCGTTTAACAATTGCGATTTTTGGAAACGAACAAAGGCCGTTGTTTCAGTCGAAAATGCGACTTTCTTAAAAATCGGGCTAGATGTACGAAAATAAATATTTTATAGCTACGTATAGGTGACTTGGTAAAACAAATTATTTTTTACTTTTCAGTACATTAAACAAAAGCTTGTATTAAAAAAATGCACATATGAACTTTAAAATAATTTGTTTATCTTACGAAGACTTAAATTATTATGATTATTCTATCATAAGGTAACATAACTCCGCGTTCCCTCTCTCTCTCTCTCTCTCTCTCTCTCTCCAACCTCCTCCCGCTCTTCTCAGGACTCCGCCTTTCTCCTGCATACTTTTATTTTTGCTTTTCGTTCTTCCTTATCGCGCTGCGGGGGTGAGAGAGAGAGAGAGAGAGAGAGAGAGAGAGAGAGAGAGAGAGAGAGAGAGAATCCACTCCCTATATATCGCGAACGTGCATCCGAACGTGCGTCCGGACGACCGCGCGCCCGGCCTCACCCGCCGAACCCGAATGATATATAACCCGCAGGAGTCGATACGAGCGGCGAAAAGAGCATGAGATCAGAGCGGGAGAAAGAAAGATGAAAGAGAGAGAGGCAAAATGCTGGGTCCTCGGTTAAACCAAGCGTTAGAATCGACAAACGCTCCTCCCCCTTTCGCCCCCTCGTGGACAACGCTCCGCGACTTTCTTTTCTATTTCTTCCTATTCATCCCGAGAAAGCCGGTCTCCGTCCGGATTGTATCGTCTTCCAGCCATACGAGATACCGCAGTATCGACGAATGCAACCCCTCGCCTACCCTTTTTCGATCCTCCACCCCTTTCTTCTCGGCGCCCTTACCCGACCGGTATTTAATGCCGAATTATCTGCCCCCCCCCCTTCGAAGGCATGCGCCAACCCGAATGTGTATGGGCACACGTCCCCCCCGCCGTTTAGTCGGATTAATTTCGAGCGTTCGGAAAAAACTCGGCGATATTCGTAATCGGCGACAAAATTCTCATCGGATAGGCCACTATAATATGATAAAACGAAAAAACATTTTTTTCACTCGACTGGCCACTTATCCCGAATCGCCAAAATTGCGAAATTTCGAACTTTCGTAGTGCCGCTTCGTTTAACCCGTTGAAGCATACATTTTTCGTTACGTGCAATCAGCTCAAAACTTCGTACTCGGGGGTTTTCGGGGTCGCTGATTACAAATCTACACTCAAAATTTGGGATTCAAGATGGCGGATCCAATATGGCGGACCATAAATGCAAAAATCGTTTGATGAAAGCGAAACTTGGTATTCGGGGGTTTTCGGGGTAGCTGATTACAAATCTGCACTCAAAATTTGAAAATTCAAGATGTCGGATCCAATATGGCGGACCATAAATGCAAAAATTGTTTGATGAAAGCAAAAGTTGGTACTCGGGGGTTTTCGGGGTCGCTGATTACAAATCTGGACTCAAAATTTGGAAATTCAAGATGGCGGATCCAATATGGCGGACCATAAATGCAAAAATCGTTTGATGAAAGCGAAAGTTGGTATTCAGGGGTTTTCGGGGTCGCTGATTACAAATTTGCACTCACAATTTGGAAATTCAAGATGTCGAATCCAATATGGTGGACCATAAATGCAAAAATTGTTTGATGAAAGCAAAAGTTGGCACTCGGGGGTTTTCAGGGTCGCTGATTACAAATCTGCACTCAAAATTTGGAAATTCAAGATGTCGGATCCAATATGGCGGACCATAAATGCAAAAATTGTTTGACGAAAGCGAAAGTTGGTGTTCGGGGGTTTTCGGGGTCGCTGATTACAAATCTGCACTCAAAATTTGGAAGTTCAATATGGCGGACCATAAAAGCAAAAATCGTTTGATGAAAGCGAAAGTTGGTATTCGGGGGTTTTCGGGGTCGCTGATTACAAATCTACACTCAAAATTTGGGATTCAAGATGGCGGATCCAATATGGTGGACCACAAATGCAAAAATAGTTTGATGAAAGCAAAAGCTGGTACTCTGGGTCTTTCGGGGTCGCTGATTACAAATCTGCACTCAAAATTTGAAAATTCAAGATGTCGGATCCAATATGGCGGACCATAAATGCAAAAATTGTTTGATGAAAGCAAAAGTTGGTACTCGGGGGTTTTCAGGGTCGCTGATTACAAATCTGCACTCAAAATTTGGAAATTCAAGATGTCGGATCCAATATGGCGGACCATAAACGCAAAAATTGTTTGTCGAAAGCAAAAGTTGGTACTCGGGGGTTTTCGGGATCGCTGATTACAAAACTGCACTCAAAATTTGAAAATTCAAGATGGCGGATCCAATATGGCGGACCAAAATGCTCAAAGTAGCTTGATGAAGATGAAACTCCTTATGCAGGGGTTTTTTGAGTCGTTGAATTCGAATCTCAGTTCAAAATTGAACAATAAAAATGCCAGTTCCAATTGAAATAAAAAAAAAGCAAAAAAAATAATAAAGTAAAAAAGAAATAAAAAAAAATATCGAGCTATAAACTCGCTACGTCCTTGCCGTTAGCTCCGGGTAATGCTAAAAGCGTAATTCTAATAGAAATTCAGTACAACAGAATGCACATATTGAGCAACTCCGATGTTTTAGTGATTCCACCAAAATCTCCGGTTTTGATCCGCCATGTTGGATTCGCCATTTTGAATTTCTGGATTTTGAGCTCGAATTCGTAATCAGCGACCTAAAAAACGTCTCTGAATTCATTTTTTGTGTATGCTTTACCTGCTAGATTAGGCACAATTACATTTATTGTCTAAAAAACGTGTTTTTTTGTACTGTAGAGATGATCAACATCCACTAAGCTCAACATAAGTCCTTAATAGTGATATTGTAGTAACAATTGATCTCCTAACATCCTAAATATACATTTACATTCGTCGTTATGCGCGAAAAGAAAATTTTATTCAAGAAAAACAGAGTGGAAGTATTCAAGAATATCCGGTAAAAATTTCAAGGCCGTACCTCCAATCATTTTATCTTGCGAAAATCGATAGTTAAATCTTTCAACGCGTTTTTCTCGAAATGAGATTTTTCAAATTTGCTGACATTGTGACTCAAAGAGCAATTATCCGTTTGACTTGAAATTTGAACTGAGTACTCTTGAATATATTTACCCTACAATGACGTAGGATATTTTTGATTGGATGGAAATTGACGATTTGGCATTGAAAAAAACGACCATTTTAGAGGCAAGAAAACAGACTTTTTTTTTCATAACTACGCCGTTTTGTTAGATTTTGATATTTTTCGAAAATCCTACGTCATTGTACAGGAAATACCTTCTAGCTTAACGACATTTTTCCCTTTTTCGGTTTCAGCTACTCAATCGGCCGGAATCATGTCAGAAGTGGAGGAACTTTTTTTCGGCCCCTCTGAAGGCAGCGCATAAGTCGCTTGGATCTCAATATTTCTCCATGAAAAAATTATTTAATATAGGTCAAATATAGCCTTAATATATTCTTAATTTTCCGAAACATTTAATTGAGTACTTTTCTTCCAAAAAATTCTCGACAATCACCCAAATTTTCAGCGTTCACACACATAAAATGCTGTATGTCCACCAATTTTACAAAGTTCTTTTAAAAAATTGGTGAGAGCATTCTTAACAAATCTATCTTACAGAAAATGAAAAAAAAAAATAGCAAATTTTTTTTTTACCGTGGTGTTGTGCCTTAAGGCGGAACTTTAGGAATTTAGGAGTACGTTATTCTTTCAGTGATTTTCATGATTTTTTAACAAGGAATGAATAAATTGGGTTTATTCAAACTTCGGGAATATTTTATACACTTTTTCAAAAAAATATTTAAATTTTTTCGAAGGATTCCCTCTGAAAAAATGGAACATATAACCTGCCGCCCATCGAAGCTCGCCATCAGGCTTTGCTGCTTGTGTACACCCTGGAGGCCGCAGTTTTCATCGGAAATCAATACGGTTTGAAGATTACTCCAAGAACATGTTTTTCTTCCATATGAACCTAGGGCTGACCAAAAAATTGAAAATTGCATTTTGTAGAGGTGTTTAAACAGGTATAATTTTTGCCATTATTTTAAAACTTTTTTTGCCATGAAAAATATACTTTAAACAATGATATTACCCCAAATGTAGGTTCATCGAAAGCGTAATTTCATATAAAGAAACTATCACTTTATCAAATTTTATGTAGAAACTTTTTGAGCTAGAGTGTACACAAATTGAAAAAAAAGAAGTTTTGAAAAAAGGCGTTTGAAAAAAAATGATCGAAACCAAAAAAATCGATTTTTTGGGTCATCGAAACTGGTTTCCCTCCTTAAGCAACAAACATATATCTGGAGGGGGGTTTCGAAATTTTTTTTGTCAGACTTAGAGCATGCCGCGTGATTTATCCCGAAATCTCGAATAGTTTACCCGAAAAAGGCACATAAAAAATGGCCGAAAAAGAGGCAAAGGGGTATGTATGAAAAAATTGGCGAAAATAAATAGTCCGAATTTGACATTCGGCCAAAAATCGAAAAATAATAAGAACTCGATGAATCAAGCGGCAATGTAAAAAGGATACTATTGCGGAAAAAATAGCCGTCGCGACACCCCCCACCATGCGTCCCGGGAGGAGGGGAGGTTCCACGTTGTTCCAACCCTTATTACGATGCACCAAACACCACGGGCCGTAATTCACCTCGGGCTACGAGCTTTACGATCGGACGTTTTTTAATTTCCCTCAGCCCCCGCCCCCCTCCGCCGCGACCAAATCTCCAGTCTTCAACACTCAAAGGGCGCTAAGCGATCGGTGAAACGGAGCGAGAGAGGGTTACAAGGGGGAGGGTGAAAAAAATGCAAAATGTGACAGTCGAGTTATGTTCGCGGGACGGGGGGGGGGGGGCACTCTTGAGAAGCAATTGAATTTACGAGCAATCGTGATCGTGAGAGACGCCCCTCGTGCTATTCCCCCCAGGAATTACAACCTCGTCAATAATCATGATGATTATTGAGTTCATTTTTTTTTGTCTGACTTTTAAATCTATAGTTATTATCGCCTTGATAATAACTAGCTCAGAAATTGGTAATTCGATAATAATTCGTTAGTGCACTATTGAAATAATTAAAAATTATCTAATTACCTCGTCGATATAATTAATTACCGAATATTCGTGGGCATATTGGACTGAAACACATTTTACAATATTTGAAGAAAAAAAAACGAGTTTTCGAGCAAAGATCAGAGTGGGATAATTTTTCGTAACGAAAGAAAAAGAAAAAAAGAGCGTAAACAAACGACTGATACTTGTCAATTTTTATGGAGTCGTAAACGTCATCGGGATGAAGATTTCTCGGGGCTCGTTGACGAATTTGTGCACATGTTGCCCGTCTCTCACGTGGATATTTCTCCTGCTCGTTTCGCGGACGCGAGGACTGCCGAGCGTTGCTGAAAACGATCGAATGCCCGATGAGTCCGGATCGCCGGCCGCGCTGCTCGGCCCGTCCGAGAACGTAACTATTTTTTCTAAAAAAATTATTGATATTTATCAATAGTCTATAAAATTTATATTGAATAAATTTTACCAAAATTCGTTTACATTGGTTTATGAAAAATTAAATATTAATCTAATTTTTCATAAATCATGTATATCAATATATTTTATTGTCAATATATTAATGATATATTGTGTTACCAACATATAATAATCCAATTTATGTAAAAATTATTATATATATTTATATATAATAGAAATTTGATAATAATAAAATATGAATAAAATAAAAAATTATGTAATAATAAAAAAATATTAATTAAAAAATTTACAATTATAAAATTATAATATAATAAAATATAAATGAAATATAAAATTGATAAATTTTATCATAATTCGTTAACATTGATTTATGAAAAATTCAATTAATATTTAATTTTTCATAATACAATGTAAACGAATTTTGGTAAAATTCATCGATTTTATATTTATATTATATTGTAATCAAATTTATATTATTACGTCTGATTTTTGGGTCTTTTCAGTGGAACTTTTAGCCGTTCAACTTGTTGTCTCTTACCCCCCCCCCCCCCCCACCCCTGGCTCCATTAATTCTCTACGAGCCCCGACAACTTTTGACTTTCTTACTCTGGCGTTCGATTCGTTTTCGTCTTGTATCCCTCGCGTATACTCGTGCCCGATGAAAAAAGGACATATTTTTTTCGAAAAAAATTATAATATTTATCAATAATAGTCTATAAAATTTATATTGAATAAATTTTACCAAAATTCGTTTACATTTGTTTATGAAAAATTAAATATTAATCTAATTTTCCATACATCATGTATATCAATATATTATTATCCGATTTATATCAAAAATATCATATATATATTTATATATAATACAAATTCGATAATAATAAAATATAAATATAAAATTTATAAATTTTACCAGAACTCGTTTACATTGGTTTATGAGAAATTAAATATTAATCTAATTTTCCATAAATCATGTATATCAATATATTTTATTATCGATATATAGATTATATATTGTGTTATCAATATATTATAATCCAATTTATATAAAAATTATTATATGTATTTATATATAATATAAATTTGATAATAATAAAATATAAATATAAAATTGATAAATTTCATCAAAATTCATTTACATTGATTTATAAAAATTCAATTAATATTCAATTTTTCATAATACAATGTAAACGAATTTTGGTAAAATTTATCGATTTTATATTTATATTGTATTGTAATCAAATTTATATTATTACGTCTGATTTTTGGGGATATCATTGGAACTTTTACCCGTTCAATTTGTTGTCTCTTACCCCCCCCCGGCTCCTTTATTTCCCTACGAGCTCCGACATAACTTTGGACTTTCTTACTCTGGCGTTCGTCTCGTTTTCGTCTTGTGCCCCTCGCGTAGACTCGTGTCCGATGACAAAATGACAAAGGGACTCTCGCTGTCTCCCTGCCCGTCCCCCAACCCCTCGAACCGCGTCCTCGCGCCCTGGGGCGATATTACCGCGGTTTCTCTTTCGGAACTATTCGAACCTCGCGTCCACGACAGTTGGAACTTGCACAAACCCTTCGCGTCCCTCCTGCAATTTCAGGGACCGTGTCTTTCCTTCAACGAGTCTGTCTCTCTCTCTGGTTCTCCCTGTATTTCTAACGCAACCACGCGCTGCCATACGTGATTGATTATTCTCATTGCAGTTTTGGCTCGCACCCCTCCCCCCCCCCCCCCCCTTCGTTTACCATCCCTCGACCTCTCCGGACAGAACCCAAAAGGGCCTTATTTTAAGGGCTGTCTGAAGAAAAAAAATTGCTCAACATAAACGGATTGTTATTATTGTCCGAAGAGGTTTAGGCAAATTTCAAGGTGTAAGGCCACTCCAAACGCCGAAGAAATAGGTTTTTTAGGGATTTTTTTCAAAAAAAAACTACAAAATGCACCGAAATTACAAAAAAGGGTGTTTATCATGCATATCAATGACTGAATACAATAATTTTTTTGAAGCCATTAATTTCAAAATGGCGACTGTGTAGCGTTTATCTCAAAACTGCATTTTTTAAGGGTCCACTTTGGAGCCACGAAAAAAAGGTATTTTTGCGATTTTTATTTTGAGGATTTTATAAAAGATATGAATATAAAAGTTGTTGGGCTTGATAAATAAAGTCTTGAAATGCATTAAAAAAAATTTAATTCATTTTTATTCATTTTAAAAATTAAAAAAATGGCAGATGAAAAACGAAAAAAGTTTTAAAAAACGCGTCTTTTCCGCAGTTTTTCGCAAAAAAAAGAGTAAAAATCAAAATTTCAAAACCATCGAGGGTCATCTTGTTGCGAATCGTGTTTACAATATGTGGTTCAAGTTTCAAGAGAATCGGTTTATTAGTTTTCGAGATACGATCGAGCTGGATTTTGAAAACGTTGTTTCGAGAAAAACGCGATTGAAGTTAATGCTATGGAAAAACTCTTCCCTAAACTCAATCGGCAATTCCTGCACCGTACAAAATCCCTTCTGATTGCTCATTATCGTCGATTTCTTCAAATCTTGCTTGCTTTCGATTTTTTGAAATTTTCAAAGTGGACTGGCCCCTTAAGTTGGCCGGAAACATAGCTCATAGCGAAATGTTAAATATATCTCGAAAAATACGACGAAAATATGACGATTGTTTAGGCAAATTTTTGGAAAGTGAAAAATTTGCCTGAAAAATCGTCAGATAATTGTTAATAACAAATGAACTATGCAATATAAGAAAACATCCTACGTACTTCCATAGACAATGTATTTTTCAATATATATTCAACATTTCAAGTGAATCAACGTTTTTTTTCATCCGCGGAAAAACGGTTTTAAGGGCTGAAACCCACCCTCAAAAATGGGGATGTTTTTCGTTTTTCGTCGATAAGGTTTTAACGGTATGAGATGTTAAAAAAATTCAATTTGCAACAATATTTATTTTTTTGTGCACTATACATTGGAGATGAGAACGATAACGTTATCGACGAAAAACACCCCTATTTTCGAGGGTTCGTTTCATCCCTTAAAACCGTTTTTCCGCCGATAAAAAAAATACGGATCGCTTACTTTTCGGTGCTTTATAACACATCAAAATTTCAACAAAGTCGTAGGGTGTCACCTGAGGGATGTTGCTTGTGAGTTATGTTTCCGGCCAACTTAAAAGTGCAGTTTTAAGGTAAACGCTGCCAGCCGCCATTTTGAAATTAATCGGTTCAAAAATATTATTGTATGAGTCACTGATATGTATGATAAACACCCTTTTTTGTAATCTCGATTTATTTTGTAGTTTTTCCTTAAAAAAAGATCCAAAAAGCGTTTTTTCCGGCCTCCAGAGTGGCCTAACCCCGTAATGTTCCCTCGACGTGGGTGCAAAGGTGCCCCACATGGTGCGAACTTGAGGAAAAAATCTGGCGGTGCGCGCGTGTCTTCCATGTGGGCGGCTTATGCGCGACGGTTAGAAAGAATATTATGGGGGTGCAGAGAGAGAGAGAGAGAGAGAGAGAGAGAGAGAAAGAGAGAGAGGGGAATAGGATCTCCGATGGGTTTCTGGCCCGTGACAAGGCAAGGAGAACACAAGGAGTCATACAAACGCGGGAATGAGATGCAGATTGCCAGAGGCCACTTCAGTCTCGCTTGGAGGCAGTGAATTTTTAATAACACACCGCCATAATTTACCTTAGGCATGCGGCCTCTACATGGTTGCTGCCATTGTCTTGCATGCGAATCAATCTCTCTCTACCTCTTTCTGCATCCCACTTAATTTCCATTCCTACAATTCTATCTCATACTTCAATCATTTTCGTCCATTTTCCTGTAATTTTTTTTCTATTGCATTTTTCTTGTACTACCCATATAGAGATTGACCGTTGGGCCTGGGACGGGCCTTCACAGTTAACCTTTCTAGAATATTGGGCCGTGAGTATTTACCAATGAGGTGCCTTTGTAGGAATGATAAGAACGGCCCGACATCGGCCCACAGAGCCAACAATTATTGGGCCAATGATTAAATTCATTGTAGCGCCAATGTTGCTGATTGCACTTGGCCCTATGTGGGTCATCTCAAAGGGCCTATTTAGAAATTGACCACTGGCTCTATGATGGGCCTTCACAGTTGGTCTATCTAGAAGTTAGTCTATCTAGAATATTGGGCCGTGAGTTTGTTTGGGTTTGTTTGGATGCGTGATAAATATTCAACATATATAGGGCCAAGATTGGCCCGAGATTGGTCCTTATGGATACATATTTCATGGAATAACCTTGAAATAAATTGTGATTTGCGTATATGACAGGTTTCAAAATTGGCATATTTTACTTACTTATGTTGGTTATTTACAAATGCCAATAATAGGCCCAGACTTGATTACAAAAACGGAACTACAAAATATAGACGATTAATATATGACGTGCTAGTTATTTGCCTATTCTGGCACAATATACAGATAATGAATAACCCAAGGCTTAAATAAAATAAAAGCGGGCATGGTCTGACCCACTCAGCCAATAAAGGGCTTTGATGAATTAAATGTAATTTCCGGTATTTTAGCATTGCCAGTTTTAAAATTGGTAAATTTCGATGAACTATCACGGCTGTTTATTGGTTTTAACAGATGGGCCCGGATAGGTTTTAGTAATGGGCTGATATTGTGCCAGTTCTCAATTTATAACGGAACAATAATGGGCCAATGTAATTGGCAGTACTTCAGCATCACCAGTATAAAAATCGGCAAATATTGTTTATCTATCATGACTGTTTACTGAATTTAAAAGATAGGCCATGATAGGTTTTAACTATGGGCCGATATTGTGGCGGTTTCCAATTTAGAACGAGACAATAATGAGCCAATGTAATAGCCAGTATTTTAGGATTGCCAAATTTAGTTTAACTATCACTGCTGTTTATTGGTTTTGAAAGATGGGCCAGGATAATCTTCAGTAATGGGCCGATATTGTGCCGGTTTTCAATTTATAACGGGACAATAATGGGCCAATGTAATTGCTTGTATTTTAGCATTATCAGTTTTTAAATTGGCAAATATAGTTCAACCATGACGGCTATTTATTGGCTTTAAACGATGGGCCGGTTTTCAATTTATAACGGAACAATATTGGGCCAGAGGAATTGTCAGTATTTTAGTATCCCCAGTTTTTAAATTGGCAAATTTAGTTTAACTATCACGGCTGTTTATTAGTTTTTAAAGATGGCCCAGGTTAGGCTTTAGGGATGGGCCGATATCGTGCCAGTTTTGAATTTAGAGCGGAACAGTAATGGGCCAATATTATTTCTCTTTTGTTGGCTTATACGATGGTCCCGATATTGGCCTGATCGTAACATTGGGCAACTCATGGCAACCTCTACATGGGTAGGTGCGCAACTAAGTTCCCGGGTTTCACACATGGATGGCGCTAGCGACACATGTAGTCGGCATGCAGGTCTGAAACTGGGTGTCTTTATAGCTTGGACATCTGTCAAGAATACCCAGTCGTAATATAAACAAATATCGCAACACAACGACCTTTTTTCTAACCTCGAAAATGTCAAAGTTTGTGCCAAATAAACAGCATTTGCGGGAAGCATTGCTTTTCTGCTTCAACCTAAAAAAAACAGCAGCTGAAGCACGTCGGTTACTTGAGGAGGCCTGCGGCGAACATATACCATCAAAAACAACGTGTGAAGATTGGTTCAAGCGGTTCAGAAGTGGCGATTTTGAGACTGGGGACAAGGAGCGCTCGGGAAGACCGCAAACATTTGCGGACGCCGATCTGCAAGCGTTATTGGATGAAAATGACAATCAAACAGAAGATCAACTTGCCGAGGCATTAAACGTGACTCGGCAATGTATTTCGAAACGTTTGCACGCCATGGGAAAAATTCATAAGGAAGGAAAGTTGGTGCCGCATGAGTTGACTGAGAGACAAATGGAAAATCGAAGAGCCACTTCCGAAATGTTGCTTCTGCGGCAGAACAGAAAGAGTTTCCTGCATCGAATTGTTACTGGCGATGAAAAATGGATATATTTCGAGAATCCCAAAGGCAGAAAATCGTGGCTTTCACTTGGCGAAGCGTCAACATCGACGGCACGGCCAAATCGCTTCGGAAAAAAGACAATGCTCTGCGTTTGGTGGGACCAGAAAGGAATCGTGTACCATGAGCTGCTGAATCCGGGCGAAACTGTCAATGGGCATCGCTACCGACAACAACTAATCAATTTGAACCACGCGTTGCTCGAAAAACGGCCAGAGTGGGACACGAGACACGAACGTGTGATATTGCAGCACGACAACGCTCCGTGCCATCGCAGTTCCATCGTCCAGGACACCATAAAAACACTGAAATGGGATCTGCTACCGCACCCGCCGTATTCGCCAGACCTGGCCCCTTCAGACCGTCACTTGTTCCGGTCGATGGCACATGGCTTGGGTGGGCTACACTTGGCCAATTACGATGCACTACAAAATTGGTTGGACGAATGGTTCCAGTCCAAAGACGCGTCTTTTTTATCGTCACGGTATTTATGTATTGCCAGAGAGATGGCAAAAATGTGTACATGGCGAGGGACGATACTTCGAATGAACCATTTTTTGTATTTGTCTTGAAATTTTCGATTTTTCATCGGTCACAGAAACCGGCGAAACTTAGTAGCGCACCTAGTAAACCCTCGACGATGTTGCAGCTGAACGCGGGACCCGGATCACCCGCGAGCAGGATACGAGCGCGAAACAACAGCCCAGCCCTAAATCGCTTCCTCGAGGACGTACTGAGTGCCCAGAACGAATTGAGATGGATCGATCGTGCGGTGGCTCATCGCTCGGAACATCCCCGGCACGTCGAGACTTTGTTCGATCGGCAAAGGTACCTTAGTTGTACACCCTGATCCGCAACCGATCGTGGCTGAAGGAACATCTTACGGTCGTAGAAAAAGCCGGCGGGAGAACGAGGCGGACGAATTAGCGAGAATTCCCGAGAGTCGCGAGGACGAAGCGAAGAGGAAGCGCGAAATCGACCGGGTGAATGAGGTGGAGGAGGAAAAAGAAGGATACGCGCCGTCCCTCGCCTCGCTCAAGAGAACGATCATCGAGTTGAGCAACAGTTTGAATCCCGGGGACCAGAAAAATATCGAGCCGGGGCGAAAATTATTGTCGTCGTCCTCGGAGCAGCGGAACAACGATGACGTGAGATCACCGATGGGCGCCGCGGCCGTCGAATACTACGATTACGTGGATGACGTCGATGTAGCCGGGAACGAGGGAAATCGCCCCATGGAACGGGACATCGAACGTGCGCGCGTAAAATACAAAGAATAGTGGTTTTTTTTACAAATTTTTATGCTGTTGAAGTTTCCATCGTTCGAGTGCAACGGAAGTTCTCTTTTATTTGTTTTTTATCCATTTTTATTGTTATCCAAAAGATTTTTCGCTAAGGCTTGATTGTAGGTGTCTTCACTGACAAGGAACACCCCTCAGGTGACATCCTTCGATTTTGTTGAAATTTGGATATGTTATAGAGCACCGAAAAGAAAGCGATACGTATTTTTTTTATCGGCGGAAAAACGGTTTTAAGGGGTGGAACCACCCCTTAGTATGGGGGTGGTTCACTCCTTATTTTTTTTTGCAATGTCACTATGGTGGATTTTTCATTGCTTCGGATTAGAAGAATTTTCGTTTTTGTTTCATTAAAATCGGTGGACTCCTTGTGTGTGAAACTGCTATATTACCCCTGGAGATGCCTTTTTTCGAGGGGTGGTTTCACCCCTTGGAGCCGTTTTTCCGCCGATCAAAAAAAATACGTATCGCTTAGTTTTCGGTGCTTTATAACATATCCAAATTTTAACAAAATCGAAGGGTGTCAACTGAGGGATAAAAATAAAAAATGTTGTAGCAACCGCTTAATTATTGCATCCACACATCTATGGATTGTATATGGGGCATTTCTCCCCAAATCGGACACCATTTAGCTTTTGCATCTCCGCTTTTCTCCATAATTTGTTGTCTTTTAGTATCTATTGAGAAAGGCCTCCATGCCAATTTTCAGCTTTTTTTGTCCAGCCACTTCCGAGATATGAATTCAAAAAGAAACTGTACTATTTTTGAATGTTCATAAATTTGCGAAAAATGATCCGATTGGAATGTTTTTTTTTAATTTTCGTTTTTAGACGCACTTTTAGAAAAAAAATGGTACAACATCATCAAAACCGTATTTCCATAATATTTTCAAGTTCTAAATATTAAATGTTGAGTTTTGAAAAACACGTAACGATCGATTTTCTTTAAATTTTTCCTAAAAATACTGTCACTCATTATGCAAATTTTAAGCCCGGCACGTTAATGGGATAACGTTGGGATCCATGTTTTTTCGAATTTTAAATTTTTCTTGTTTCACTTATATATGTTAAAAAATATCTGAAATCAAAATACTTTACATCAAAGCTACTCTCGAGGATTATCTGACACGCAATGATTATTAATTAGTTGACAGATTGATTACAAGCAAAAGTCCAATGCTTTTCTACACGATGTACAGAGAAAATCATCCTTGATCAAATTATATAAATTTTGTTGAGTAACAGAATCACGTCGAAGACTTTGCTTAACTCTGATTTTCTATTAGCAAAGGATTACAGCACAAATTATATATCCCAAAATTTGACATGGCACAAAAGTTCACAATAAGTTGTGCTTAAAAAAACATACCGTGATACTACACAAATTTTTTATTATAGCAAATTAGTAGAGGTTATTCACAGGCCACACTGTCAATACGTGATTGAAAACAGCACTGAATTCTTGTTCTGAAATGGAGCCGTAGACAAGAAAGATACTCAGCCACTAGGCTATGTTAACGAAGTTTTTATTACCGACTGTAGTTAAAAGTTGAAAATAATTTCAAAAAGCGCCAACTTTTGAACACATATATTAACTAAATTCTTTCAAAATAAGTTTTGTTCTTTAGATAATAATGATCTTCAGGTACCTGTACTCTCCATACACATGAGATATTGACTCAATATAAAATTGAATAAGAATTAATGCAAAAAACTTATGTTGTTATATATTTAACTAAAATTAAAGGGTCATTGTCCATTAAATTATTAAGACATATCTATTGAACTTCATAGATGACAATAACCATTGCCCATAGGTCTGAAAAAATGATTATTATGTACTTTTAGTACGGATTACAAAAAAATAAAAAATTTAAAATTCGAAAAAACATGGATCCTAACGTTATCCCATTACCGTGCCGAGTTTAAAAGTTGCATAATGAGTGACAGTATTTATCGGAAAAATTTGAAGAAATTCGCCCGCTACGTGTTTTTCAAAAATCAACATTTAATATTTAGAACTCGAAAATCTTATGGAAATACGGTTTTGATGATTTTGTACCATTTTTTTTCCCAAAGTGCGTCCTAAAACGAAAATTATATAAAAAAAAACATCCCAATCGGATCATTTTTCGCAAAGTTATGGGCATTCAAAAAAAAAGTATCCCTTTTTTCTTAAATTCATATCTCGGAGGTGGCTGGACAAAAAAAGTTTAAAATTGGCATGGAGGCCTTTCTCAATAGATACTAAAAGACAAAAAATTATGAAGAAAATCGGAGATGCAAAAGCTAAATGGTGTCCGCTTTGGCGTAGAATGCCCCATATAGAATGATTTCAACAGAATATAATTTTATTTGAAGGATAATATAGATATTCAGAGAACAGAAGAGATTTTCAAATAAAATAATATGTTATTTGAATCCACCACATGTTCCAATATTTTATAGTATTGCAACAATCGCATACATCGGTTGCACTCCGCGATCAGACATTTATTCGAATCAACCATACATTTCTTTGATTCAATTGATTTTTTTTCTCAGTGTAATCAGGATGTCGAAAAAAGATTTTCGTAACTTTGAACTGGCAAAAAAAACATTGCAATTCGAGGAAAAAAAATATTTCGTTGCATTCCAGGGGTGAAAATTTAAAAATCGTTTATTTTTAACCCGGCAACTCGATGTAATATGTGCACAGATGAGGAATCGGACGCCTCCGGGACACGTGAAATGACGAAGGCGAAGAACGAGAACGCCGAGGAGGACAGGAAAGTCGAGCTATTGCAGTCGAAATTGAAGAACAAAACACCCAAGGAGGAATTCATCAGTGACATTAGAGAGCCGATCGCCATACCGGACAACAAACCGCCTTCTTCGTACTCCTCGAATGATCGCGAGTCGCGATCGACACTCAACAGAATACCGGAGCCCCGCGACTCGGGATCCTCCGACTACAGTCGGTGGTAAAAACACGTTAAATCTTTTTTCTTCCTCCCCCAGGAGCACGCGACCTCGTACACGAGAGAATTAGATCGTTTCAGGAACAAAGCGCAACAGCTCGAGCCCTACTCGAGGAGGAGACATTTCGACCACGAAATTTCAAACGCCCTTGAGAAAGAAAAATTGTCAGTGAGAAAAGTGGACGATATCGGGATTGGAGACGAGCCGGAAGTTAGCAGAGCCGAGGAACGCGTTTACCTCGTGATATCACCGCGTGACGACGAGACTCGAGCAAGAAGAACGAACAAAAAGACGAAAAAACGCAGCGTCGATCACGAGGAGAAGAAAGACGAGGAAGACGACTACTCGTCGTTGAAGGACAAATCGGCGAGGAACTACGCCGCCCTCAAGAGCACCGACGACCTATTCAAAGGCGGTATCGAGCAGAGCAATCCACTCGGCGGCGAGCAGGATAAGCCGAGCAGACTCGAGAGCAGCTTTCGTCCTCTTCTCGCCACTTCTCGTCCTGCCTATCTCGATCGACGTCCCACGAGATCCTCCAGCACGATCACCACCGAATGGAAAATTATTCAGGTTCATGAATTACACAGTATCGGGGAAAAAAAGAAAAGCGTTCGAAAAAAAATTCAAAAATTCAAAATAAAATTCAAAAATTAAAAAAAATTCAAAAATAAATTCAAAAATTCGAAAAAAAATTCAAAAATTAAAAAAAAAATCAAAAATTCAAAAAAAATGTTCAAAAATTTAAAAAAACTCGAAAATTCAACAAAAAAAAATCAAAAAAATAAAAGCAATGAAAATTTGTTGGTCGAGCAGTATAGGAAAATTCCGGGCCCCGTACACTCGTTGCGATCGCCACGTGGATTCGGACGTCACCTGACACAACTCATACGCGATAGACCGCGCGGTAATTTGACCATCGCGTCCTCGTCGAGTCCCTGGACAACGACGACGACAACGACGACGAAAAATTCCACGACGAGGGTAATGGCGGCGCGAGGTGTCGGCTACACCCGGAAAGACGCAAAGGTCTTCATCGATCAGCAGGCAATAGTTGGAAACGAAAAATTGCAGCGTTCCTTGTACACTTCGGAAAGTCCTAAAATTGCGGCGCGAGAGTATTCCGCTAAGACGTTTCGAGAGAACGTAACGAAACTCGCTGAGCCTTGCTCCGCGGGGAACGAGACGACAAAAACGGGGATCCGTGTGAGACCGAGACGACACGCGTCCTCGTTCGATCGCCGAACAGACCCGAAGCGTCAGCACATAACTCGTCACCAGCGTCACAACAGTCGCGAGGTGATATTTTCATCCTTGCTTCATCGAAGTCGAGAAAAACAAATCATCGTTAAGGCCTTAAGCCACGACGGGTATAACATCATGTGCGAATTTAACCATTTTTTTTCGTATGAAAAAGTGATTCACTCAGAAAAAAAAACCAATTGAATCAAATAAATATATTGATTGATTCTATTCTAATATTATTTTATTTGAAAATCTCTTGTGTTCTCTGAATATCCACATTATCCATCAAATAAAATTATATTCTATTGAAATCATTTTATATAGAATCCGGAGATGTATGGATGAAATAATTAAGCGGTTGCTACAACATTTTTTATTTCGTACAAAAATATAATCGATAGAATGAATTATTTCTTTACTACAGGATGTCCAACAGGAAGTTGCTGAAACTAATCGACTGTCATTTTAAAACACGTGCACAGAATCAGAAAAGCCAAATTGCTTTGAATAGAGGAAACTCTGCAGTTTTAAACGCACATAAATAAAACCCAGTCAAATATTTTTTATGTCAATTTATTACATCTTATAAAAATAACGAAAAAGTACAGTGATTAATGATAGATATTTTCGAAGTGCGAACCCTTAGATTGTGCACAAAAATCAATTCTCTTTTGAAAACTGAAAAACTGTGTCCAACATATCGTTCGTAATGCCGCGAACCACTTCCTGGATGGCCGCGATCAGTTCTTCTACTGTGCTGGGGTTTTTAGCGTAACAATGATCTTTAATGTAACCCCACAAGAAAAAATCACAAGGGTTCAGGTCCGGTGAGTACTGAGGCCATTCTAGTCCGCCTTGAGCAAATTTAGGGTACCCCAGACCGATTACTCGAGTCCCATATACGCGATGAATAGCTTCAAACACCTCATGAGTCCGGTGCGGCGTCGCTCCATCTTGGATGAAGTAAAAATGTTTAACCAGTCCCCTCTTTTTTGCATAAGGGAAGAATTTCGTTTCCAAAAGCTGTTCGTAACTCTCTCCTGTTACCGTAGATTCCAAGAATTGCAAATAAATTCCTTTTACTGAAATCGCTGCCCATGCCGTTACTTTCTGTGGATGAAGGGACTTCGCTAGCGATATGTTGGGATTTTCCGTTCCCCAAAACCGGTAATTTTGCTTGTTTACGTACCCATTCATCCAAAAATGTGCTTCATCGGAATAAATAATCAATTTCTCATTAAGTTCTCCGGCTTCGAACATTCCCGTAATAGTGTTAGAAAATTCGATGCGTTTCGTCATGGCATGTTCAGTTAACAATTGATGAGTGCTTATTTTATACGGATGAAACTTTAAAAAATATTTCAAAATGTTGTGTAATGATGATTTGGTTATGTTAATGCTTGAGCCGCTTTCCGAATCGAATCATTTGGATTTTGTTTGAGTTAATTCTCAACTTCGTTGATCTTCTCTGGTGTAGTCACCGTAACAGGTGGACCTGGCAACTCGTGTCTACGGTCCTGGAGTGTACCATACTTCACGAAGTTATCGATTATCCTACAAAAATTAACGTAAAATTACTTCAATGCAGTTTAATTGAATTGAAACACAAGTTGTGTGATAGATGAATATGAATAAATATTCAATTCTTACCTTTTCAGAGTGTTTTCGCTGGCAACTCTATGAGTTCCAAACTTAGTACGAAACCCTCTATACGCATTACTATAAATTTTTCCCCTCGAGAAGAAGCCCTCAATAAAATATACTTTTTTCTTCCGTGCTCAGAAAAAGGGACCCCTATTGAATTCATGGAGGGAAGAGACACTTATTTAGTTTTAGCAACTTCCTATTGGACACCCTGTACATAGAAACGAATATGCCACGGGACGGGAATTTTTCAATTTGTTTTAAAATTTAAATAAAAAGTGAGCGTTAGAATGTTCATTCGCGATAATAGTGGAGAGAATATCAGATATCCAATGGAATATCCATGGAGAAAATATCAGATGTTCAACTGATAAGAACAGATACTACACTTTGATCTTAACCACAGGCCAAGAAGCCATACTCTTTAGAGTTTCTCCGGCGTTTAAGGGACAAGTCCGCTTTAGAGCCACGAAAAAAGGCTAGTTTCGCAATTTTTTTTTCAGGATTTTATAAAAGATATGAATATAAAAGTTGTTCAGCTTGATAAATAGTCTTGAAATACATTTTAAAAAATGTTTAATTCATTTTTATTCATTTTTAAGTATAAAAACTATAATTTAACGTAACGCCTTAAAAATAGGTGGGCTAGGCAGATCCATCACAACTCGACAATGGTTTGTCTGAAACAAAAAAATCAAAGTCCATTAGATTCAGTATGACACCAGCTACAAAATGACCCTCGGATATAAAGTTTTATAAAAAAAATAAAAAATTTCAGATGAAAAACGAAAAAAAAAATGTAAAAACGCGTTTTTTCGCAGTTTTTCGCAAAAAAAAAGAGTAAGAATCAAAATTGTTTAACCATCAAGGGTCATTTTGTTGCGAATCATGTTTACAATATGTGGTTCAAATTTTAAGAGAATCGGTTTATTAGTTTTGGAGATACGATGGAGCCGGATTTTGAAAACGTTGTTTTGAGAAAAACGCGTTTGAAGTTTATACTATGATCGGCCGAGCGTGCTGTACGCTTAGGTAGACGAAATGAGGTCCTGACGTTCAGGTAAAAAAAAATACTTAGAGAGCTCGGATTTTCATGAAATTTTGACAAAATATTTCTGAATGTATGTACTTTCGAAAACCGTTTTTAAAAAAATCGATTTTTTGAAATGTTCACAGTGGACTGGCCCCTTAAGTAGATTTTCAGTTCTACGCTACGCTTACGAGAAACGAGCGCGCGTGCGGCTTCTAGCGGTTACTCCGAGAACTAAGAGTTTCCTCACACCTATAATTTCCGTGGCGCTGGGCCATGATTTGGTTGAATTTTTTCAACCAAATGCGCAAGAAACAAATTTTATTTTTACAATTGCATCAACGAAATTTCATTCTATAACACCAATGATTTTTTTTCTCCGTGCATAACATTAATTACACATCTATTTAGTACGAATATCAAGCTGTTAGAAAATATATGCATATATATATTTTGTTCGATGTACAAAATGGTCGACCACTGATATTTTCTTTTGTTATCTTTTTTTAGGCGCTCCGCGACGTGAAATTTGGCATCCACAATATTTGCCCCAGAACAAAAAACAAAAATTCAATAATATATTGTTCTCGGCGAACAATGTATCTATTGAATGAAAAAAAACTTTCAATTTTATCATGTTATTAAAGTCAATAGCGTTTTGTTTCTACAAATAAATCCGATTGTTTACACCAACAATTTTACAGTTGAATCAACAAAATTTCATTCAATAACACCAATGATATTGGATCACTGATTTTTTTTTCTCAGTGCATAAAATTAATTACACATGCATTCAGTATGAATATCAAGCTGTTGGAAAATATATATATTTTTTTTTTCGATGTACGAAATGGCCCACTGATATCTTCTTTTGTTATTTTTTTTGGGCGCTCCGCGGCGTGACAATTAGCATCCGCAATTTTTTACCTAGAATCACCTAGAATTAAAAAGATACTGTTTTATTCAAAAGTTGTAGGTATTTTAACTTAAGAAATGAATTTTCAGTGAAAAATTTCATTATAATTGCTCATAAACTGCTCATAAAATGAAAAGTTTTCGATTAATCAGAAATTCTGTACTTACTTCTCTGCGAAATGCAATAAGGAACATAACTTTCAAATTTGAAGTAAATCGAGTGGAAATTGTTGAAGTTATTTGTCACGCCAATTGGAAAAAAAGATGTTTCGAGAAGTTTCGAGTAGTCGGCCATTTTGTACATTGAAAAAAATACATATATATTTTCTAACAGCTTGATATTCATACTAAATAGATGTGTAATTAATTTTATGAGTGAAGCACTTTTTCATACGAAACAAAAAATTGTTAAATTCGCACATGATTTTATACCCGGTACTGTGGCCCGAGGCCTTAAGCAGACAATCGACGGATTCAATTTGTAAGCCCGCAACTTTGGAGCTTGGTTAAATTAAATGGCAAATTCTACGATCCATTTAAGAACTTGACGGAACGGTCGAGGGAATCCGCGAATGGGGACCAGCCGCAAAGTAAAAAATTAACCGTTCTACTTGCTGCCGACGATATCGAAGATGAGTCGCAAATAAATCTGGCCGTTCACGGCGACCTCGCCGCGAAAATAGTCGAGAAAATTTTCGAACAAGTAATCCAAAAACCAAGCTTTCTTCGAGCTCTCTATCTAAACGCAGAAATGTCATAAAAAAAGTATGACGATAACAATAATAATAGTGAAAATAATAATAAATAAAATAACGTTAAGGATGATGACGGTGACGATCATAAAATTTATGGGTAAAAAAATATGTTTAAATATGTTTAAAAAACAAGCTATCATTGAATGTACTAAAAGGTGGAAAATAATTGGGGCGTAGTTCCGAAAAGCCTATACCGCTTTTTTCTTCGAAATTTTGTATACTGATGTATTTTGACTCGCTGAATACGAATATGATAATTAAAATTGGCGCAAATTTGATTTTCAAGGTAAAAACTGAAAAAAAATGGTTTTTTGGAGTTTTTCATTTTATTTTAACAAATGTTGATCGTAGAGGAAAATGTCTTTTACAAAAGTTGTAGCCCATCAAAAGACGGATAATTTATGTTCTATACAAATTTTGTCTTAAATAATTATTTTCCAAAAAAATGGGTTAATACTCCAATAAGTATATTTTGCTGAACTCTATTAGTTTCGATGTTATCCAAGGTGCCCAACAAACCCACCCCAGTGATCTACGCACCCCACGATTCCACGCACCCATCCGAGGTGGCCTTCGCCCACCCCAGTGTTCTACGAACCCCACGATTCCACGCACCCATCCAAGGTGACCAAGAAACCCACCCCAGTGTTCTACGCACCCCGCGATTCCACGTACCCATCCGCGGTGCCCTCCGCCCACCCCTGTGTGCTATGCACCCCGCGATTCCACACAACCATCCGAGGTGCCCAAGAAACCCACCCCAGTGTTCTACGCACCCCGCGATTCCACGTACCCATCCAAGGTGCCCAACAAACCCACCCCAGTGTTCTACGAACCCCACGAATCCACACACCCATCCAAGGTGCCCAACAAACCCACCCCAGTGTTCTACGCACCCCGCGATTCCACGTACCCATCCGAGGTGCCCTCCGCCCACCCCAGTGTTCTACGAACCCCACGATTCCACGCACCCATCCAAGGTGACCAAGAAACCCACCCCAGTGTTCTACGCACCCCGCGATTCCACGTACCCATCCGCGGTGCCCTCCGCCCACCCCTGTGTGCTATGCACCCCGCGATTCCACACACCCATCCGAGGTGCCCTGCGTCCACCCCAGTGTTCTACACACCCCACTATTCCACGTACCCATCCAAGGTGCCCAACAAACCCACCCCAGTGTTCTACGAACCCCGCGATTCCACGCACCCATCCAAGGTGACCAAGAAACCTACCCCAGTGTTCTACGCACCCCGCGATTCCACGTACCCATCCGCGGTGCCCTCCGCCCACCCCTGTGTGCTATGCACCCCGCGATTCCACACACCCATCCGAGGTGCCCTGCGTCCACCCCAGTGTTCTACACACCCCACTATTCCACGTACCCATCCAAGGTGCCCAACAAACCCACCCCAGTGTTCTACGAACCCCGCGATTCCACGTACCCATCCGAGGTGCCCTCCGCCCAGCCCAGTGTTCTACGCACCCCGTGATTCCACACACCCATCCGAGCTGCCCTGCGCCCACCCCAGTGAACTACACACCTCACAATTCAACATACCCGAGTTTGTTCGGGTTTGTTTTGGTTGCTGTTTGTGTTTGTTTTATTTGGGTTCATTTGGGCCCATATCCAGTAAAGTATGTAAGTAGATAATATCGAAACTAATGGAGTTTGGCCAAATATACTTATTGGAGAATTATCCCATTTTCTTAGAAAATAATGATTTAAGACAAAATTTGTATAGAACATAAATTATCAGTCTTTCGATGGGCTACAACTTTCGTAGAAGACTTTTTCTTCTACGATCAACATTTGTTAAAATACAATTTAAAAAACGTTCTTTTTCAGTTTTTATCCTGAAAATCAAATTTGCGCCACTTTTAATTGTGATTTTCGAGTTCAGCGAGTCTAAATACATAAGTATACAACATTTCAAGGCAAAAAGCGGTATGGGCTTTTCGGAACTTTATCCATCAATTTTACTAATTCAGTTTTATTAACCGTATTTAATTTGCCACAATAGCAATTAGAGAAATTATTATCACACGTTTATACTCACAAGGAACATCCCTCAGGTGACGCCCTTCGATTTTGTTGAAATCTGGATATATTATGAAGCACCGAAAAGTAAGCGATACGTATTTTTTTTATCGGCGGAAAAACGGTTTTAAGTCGTGAAACCACCCTTTGAAAAAAGCATCTCTAGGGGTAATGTAGCAGTTGTCACAGACAAGGAGTCCACCGATTTTAATGAAACAAAAACGAAAATTCTTCTATTCCGAAGCAATGAAAAATCCACTATAGTGACATCGTAAACAAAATTAAGGGGTAACCACCCCTATATTAAGGGGTTGTTTCACCCCTCAAAACCGTTTTTCCGCCGATGAAAAAAAATACGTATCGCTTACTTTTCGGTGCTTTATAACATATCCAAATTTCAACAAAATCGAAGGGGGCCACCTGAGGGCTGTTCATTGTCATTTTTTTTATTTAAGGCACCACACCACGGTAAAAAAAGTTTTGTAATTTTTTTTCTTCATTTTCTGAACGATACATTTGATAAGAATGCTCTCACAAAATGTTTTAAAGAAATTTCTAAAATTAGCGGAATTAGTTTTTCTCGAAACTACGTTTTTCAACCTGGTTGACAACATATTTAAAAAACCATTTATCAGATTTGCATGCGCCAAGTCTTAAACTGTTCGAAAAACTCTATGGCACCGCGTGGCGATTTTCTTCATAAAGAGCCCCTTCTATTTTTTTTTATGAACGATGAAAATTTTCAATGAAAATCGGAAATAAAATTCGCTGGTCCGCCATTTTTTTTTAGAAATCGAAATTCCCTCTTGGAAGCGGCGTACACCGCAAACTATACTTTAGATTCGAGTACAAAAATTTGTATACAGTCTTCTATATGTATATATTGACCATGAGTATTAATAAAAAAAATTCCATTCATCGTTTGCTTGGAAATAATTACAAAAAATACACCCTCGTACCGCGCATGAACCGTGGTGTGGTGCCTCAAGAAATCTAAGGTTGTTTTACGGTAAATTAAATACAGTTGACATGTTCACGGATTTATGTAAACTAAAGATTACGTGTCTAAATTTTGAGCGCCCCAAGCTTTCATTTAGTCACATATAGGTGACGTAAAAAAAGTATTTTCTACATTTTAGTACATTAAATAAAAGCTTGTTGGAAAAAAAATATTTGTTTTACATAAAAATTATTTCCTATTCTTTAGTCTATAATTGATTTTACCAGTTAGTTAGTAGTTTACCACTTTCCGAGTTTGTGCGTTAGGAACATGGAATGCTTGTAAAAAATAAGGCCTGTAATTGGGATTGAACTCACGATTAAATTGCTGCATATAAATGTTTCACATACAGACACAATCTGCCACGAATTTGTTTGTATGTGTCAGTGAGATTTTATATGGATGAATAGGTATCGCTAATTTTACATGAAGTGGGTGAAATATCGTTTTTTCTTTTGGCGCCTCACAGAAAGTCAAGTTAAATAAGTAATATGTAATATAAAGTGACTACCCCAGGTACAACGCAACGAAGGCATCAAAGTTGCCCTCGGTCCGGGTCTCTATCGACGGCACAAGCCCCAGGAATCGATGGCGCTCGACAACATGTATCGTCAGGGTCTCGACAAGGATGAAGTGAGTTGTACTTAAGGGGCCAGTCCACTTTGGAGCCACGAGAAAAAGGCAATTTTCGCGATTTTTTTTTGAAAATTTTATAAAAGATAAGAATATAAAAGTTGTTGGGCTTGATAAATAAATTCTTGAAGTACATTTAAAAAAAAATTAATTCATTTTTATTCATTTTTAAGTACAAAAATATAATAGTTTAACGTTCTTTTTTTAGAATAGTTTAACGTTCTATAATAGTTAAAAGTTTAACGTTTTATAATAGTTACTATTAGTCTATAATAGTTAGTCTATAATAGTTAAAAGTTTAACGTTTTATAATAGTTAAAAATATAATAGTTTAGTTTAGCTTTTTTTTAACTATTTAACTTTTAACTATTAGTCTATAATAGTTAAAAGTTTAACGTTTTATAATAGTTAAAAATATAATAGTTTAACGTTCTTTTTGTACGTAATTTTTAAGTACAAAAATATAATAGTTTAACGTAACGCCTCAAAAATAGGTCGGCTAGGTAGCTCCATCACAACTCAGCAACGGCTTGTCCGAAACAAAAAAATCATAGTCCATTAGATTCAGTATGACACCAGCTGCAAAATGACCCTCGGATTCAAATTTTTACCAAAAAATAAAAAAATGGTAGATGAAAAACGAAAATGTAAAAAAAAACGCGTTTTTTTCGCAATTTTTTGCAAAAAAAAAGATCAAAAATAAAAATTTTAAAACCATCGAGGGTCATCTTGTTGCGAATCATGTTTACAATGTGTGGTTTAAATTTCAAGAGAATCGGTTTATTACTTTTAGAGATACGATGGAGCTAGATTTTGAAACCGTTGTTTCGAGAAAAACGCGTTTGAAGTTTATACTATGAACCGGCCGAGCGCGCTATGCGCTCAGGTAGTCGAAATGAGGTCCTAACGTTCAGGTAAAAAAAATACTTAGAGAGCATTTTTATGAAATTTTGACACAATATTTCTGAATGTATGTACTTTCGAAAACAGTAAAAATCAATTTTTTTTTATTTTCAAAGTGGACTGGCCCCTTAAGGCGTTAGGCCACAGTAACGGGTATAAAATCATGTGCGTATTTAACATTTTTTTTTCGTATGAAAAAGTGATTCACTCGTAAAATTAAATACACATCTATTTAGGGGCCGTCCATTAATCACGTGGGCTCAAATAGGGGGAGGGGGGTTTGGATAACATCACGATTGATCACGCTGGGAGGGGGGGGGGGGGGGGTGTTGTGACATATCACGTGTATTTTTTTGTGTAACTGCGTGAAAAATGACCGCATTTTTAGTGTCGTACTCTGCCACTAGCAGCGCTAGTTATACTCTTACAACCTGATGCGTGCGCAGGGGCTATGTATATAATACGGTCGCTATATACGCCGTGCGGGCCTCGCGCCTGCGCAATAAGAATATTGTAAGACAACTGCTAGCGCCATGGGGAGAGGTAGAACTAAAAAAGCGGTCAAAAAGAGCAGCATTTGTATACGGGTAGGGGATAGAAGGCTTCAGCCCCCTGGTTGTGCCTAAAAAGTAACCTAAACAACACTTCTTTAGTTCTATTTAATTTCGACTGGCCACCTACTTAAAGTGAAGTGCCTATATCTGATCCACAAAAGGTGGATCCACTTGTTACTGTAGAAAACACGCAAATGAGCCCATGGTCCTAGGATAATGCCATTTAAATATATTGACAATATATATTATTTCGTTTTTGACAATCAAATAACGTACTCCCTATACGTGATGTGGGCGGGGTGGGGGGGGGTGGGAGCAGGAAACCTTACCACATATCACCACGGGGGAGGGGGGCTCAGGAAGTGGCCTGAAAAACCTCACGTGATTAATGGACGACCCCTTAGTATGAATATCAAGCGGTTAGTAAAAATATATATTTTTTTTCGATGTACAAAATGGCCGACTACCAATATTTTCTTTTGTTATATTTTTTTAGGCGCTCCGCGGCGTGACATTTAGCATTAACGTTTTTTTACCTAGAACAAAAAATGAAAATTCTCGTCTATCTATATTAGAATACCTAGAAAAGTACGTACGGAATTTAAAAAATATAGTTTTATTCAAAAGTTGTAGGTATTTGAACTTAAGGGCAGATATACATCTAGATGGTCGAGGTCGAGGATTTAGAAGCTATGAACATTCCGTCGACCGTAGAAGACCTACACTATGGGCCTGGTATCGATGATTCCAAGTAAGTTGACAAATCTCATGATTTATTCATTCCCAAATTTTCAAACGCGTTTTTCTCAAAACCACGTTTTTCAAATCGGTACCCAAAATTTCTCGAAAACCAATTAACCGATTGCCTTGAGGTTTTTTGTGTTTATTCTATACACCATTATTTAGTACTTGTCATAGGATTTTTCTTTCCGTTACTTAGATTTTGTTTTATAGGCAAAAATATAACTAATTTTTGGCCCAAAAATCACTATTTATGTTCAAACGTCCGCCATTTTGTCATAAATCGATATTTTCAAAATCGGCTATGACAAGTATTAGATTATAGTATCTAATTTAATCATCTTTTTGTTTTTTTTTCAGATGATTTTTGAAGAAACGCCATTGGGTACCGTATACGCAGATTTTTCTACGACGCTCCAATGATCATACAATATCCTTGTATATTTTTGATATTTTTAAATAAAGAAAACTGAACATATTTTTGAATGTATATACTTTTAGATAATTAAAACCCCAATCTGAAATTTCAAATAGTTTTCCTTGAAAAAAAACTCACAAAAATGACCTTTTTCCGGCTCCTAGGTGTATGTCTCCCCTTAATTGGGCCCATATGCAGTAAACTGCGTAAGTAGATAATATCGAAACTAATACAGTTAAGTAAAATATACTTGTTGGAGTATCATCCCATTTTTCTTGGAAAATAATGATTTTAGACAAAATTTATATGGAACATAAATTATCAGTCTTTCGATGGGCTACAACTTTTGTTCAAGATATTTTTCTCTGCGATCAACATTTGTTGAAATAAAATAGAAAAACTACAAAAAAAAATGTTTTTTTTTCAGTTTTGATCTTGAAAATCAAATTTGCGGGTATGTTCACTATCGTATTGGTGATCAGCGAGTCGAAATACATAAGTACACGAAGTTCTAAATTAAATAAAGAAAATTGAACATATTTTTGAATGTATATACTTTTAGATAATTAAAACCCCAATCTGAAATTTTAAAGTGATCTGAAAGTGAAAATTGTTGAAGTTATTTGTCACGCCAATTGGAAAAAAGCTGTCTCGAGAAGTTTCGAGTAGTCGGCCATTTTGTACATCGAAAAAAAATATTCTTTCAGCTTAATGTTCATACTAAATAGATGTGTAATTAATTTGATGAGTCAATCGCTTTTTCGTACGAAAAAAAATTGTTAAATTCGCACATGATTTTATACCCGTTACTGTGGCCTAACCTCTCAAACATTTTTCGAAACAGAAAAAAAAAGCTGTAAATTCGCTTTCGAATGCGCGAACAGGTGAAGGAAACCGAGGCGATGATGAGACGCGTGATGGATCTCTTGGGCCGCCTCGTGATGGACGAGGTGCGACGGAAAACCTGCGCTTCGCTCGCCCCGGATATGCGTGACTTCTTGCAATGGACCCTCGGCCTTGAAGACCTTGCCGGGCCACCCTCCGATCAGGTGCACACACGTGTAGATTATTTTCTCGCTAAAAACGGCAAAATTTCAATCGGATAAAGAAAACTTGGCGATTCCAAGACACAAAACAATTAATTGGAGACTCAGATCGAGAGTCGTTTGTGAAAAGTTAAATATACGAAGGTACCGCCCTTGCCTGGGATCCCGGGACAAGATCGTACGACGGAAAAATCCCCCAAGTCGACCGACAAATTCCTCTTTCCGAATTCGAACGAGAATGGCCGGACCAGCGACGATCTTAACGAGTTGCAGAGAAAAGTTAATCTTCTCAAAGGCCTCATAAAGGAGTACAATGCTCTCAGCGAGCGCGAAAAGACCAAGGTTCACACGGTTCACGACTATTTAGTAAGCATGACAAATAACGAACAGTTATGGAGCAATATACCTTCGTGAAGGGATAATCAAGGGTCACTTTTAACTATTTATTTGAGAAAAACAAAACAATATTTGTGAACTCGGTTTTTTGTACATGTTAGTACAAGTCTTGAAGAAAAAGAATTTTTTTGAAATTATTTTGAAACAAAATGGCGGCGCAGTAGTCGATGAAAGAAAAATCCTTTTTTTCATAGTCTGCGAGCGTATTCGCACAGGTCATAATTTTCACGCTAGAAAAAAAAATGTAAGTAGATATAAATAACTATACCAGTACGTAGGGGTTTTTCAAAATATTGATTTAAAAAAATGGCGTAAGTATGAAGAAAAAAAATCGGTCGAATATCGATCATATTAGATGCGCAACTAAGTTACCGCTGTTTTTCAAGAGATGGCTCCACTGGTATGCGTTGGTCGATTGTGACATAACCAAAACGTCATGAACCACGCTTAGACATATGGTAAACAAACCGCTTTGACACATTGGTGATTTTGTTTTTGCGTCGTATACTTTTGGTTGTGTGAAAATGTCTGATTTTGTGCTGAATAATCGTCATTTGCGGGAAGTGTTGCTTTTCTTCTTTCATTCGAAGAAAACGGCGGCTGAAGCGCATCGAGAACTCCAAAAAGTTTACGGAGATGCTGCTCTAAGTGAAACAACGTGCCGTGATTGGTTCCGTCGCTTCAAAGACGGTGATTTCGATGTTGACGACCGTTCACGTAAAGGAAGGCCAAAAACCTTCGAAGACGCTGAATTGGAGGCATTGCTCGATGAGGATCCGTGCCAAACGCAAAAAGAGCTTGCTTCAGCATTAGGAGTTACCCGCCAAGCCATTTCCAAGCGATTGCATGCGTTGGGAATGATTCAAAAACAAGGAACTTGGGTTCCTTATGATTTGACGCCGAGAAACGTTGAGCGTCGTTTTTTCGCCTGTGAACAACTGCTCCAGCGGCAAAAAAGGAAGGGTTTTCTTCATCGCATCGTTACGGGTGATGAAAAATGGATTCATTACAGCAACCCAAAGAGAACAAAATCACGGGGGCTGCCCCGTCATGCTTCTACGTCGTCGGCTCGGCCGAATATTTACACTGCGAAAGTTTTGCTGTGCATTTGGTGGGACCAGGGCGGTGTTATTTATTATGAGCTGTTCAAACCGAACGAAATCATCACTGGGGAACGGTATCGAACTCAGTTGATGCGATTGAGCCGAGCACTGCGCGAAAAGCGGCCACAATACGAGCAGAGGCACGAAAAAGTGATTTTACAGCATGACAATGCTCAACCTCACGTTGCCAAACCCGTTAAAACCTACTTAGAAACGCTCAAATGGGAAGTCCTACCCCACCCGCCATATTCCCCAGATACTGCGCCGTCCGATTATTACTTGTTCCGTTCGATGGCACATGGTGTGGCTAATCAGCAGTTCCGCTCATATGAAGACATCTCAAAATGGCTTGATTCGTGGATAGCCTCAAAAGCCGAACACTTCTACCGTGACGGTATTCGAGCTCTGCCAGAAAGATGGGAAAAAGTTGTCGCTAGCGATGGGCAATATTTTGAATGATTCATTTGTAACCATTTTTTCACAATAAAGTGGCATTTTCATCAAAAAAACAACGAGAACTTAGTTGCGCACCTAATAAAATTTTTGAATTTCAACTTATCGAAAAAATCCTACGTACTGGACTAGAAAATGGTGTCAAGGAGCTACAGTTAAAATTTCAAGTCAATCGATTGAAAACTACGCATACGCCCGTGTCTATAAACATAATTTCGAGAAAAACGCGTTTAAAGTTTCAAGTACTGTAAAATCATGGAAATTTCGCGATTACCTTTAATCGATACGTACTTCCATAGATAATGTATTTTTCAATATATATTCAACATTTCACGTGAATCGGTTGAAAATTGTCTGAGTTATGTTTCCGGCCAAGTTAAAAAATGCAATTTTGAGATGAACGCTGCACAGCCGCCATTTTGAAATTAATCGCTTCAAAAAAATTATTGTATACAGTCACTGATATGTATGATAACCGTCCTTTTTGTAATCTCGATTTATTTTGTAGTTTTTCTGACAAAAAAATCCGCAAAAAGCCTACTTTTTGGTCTTTAAAGTGTCCTAACCCCTTAAGGGACCTTTTAAGCGAATAAAAAAAATGCAAACAAAAATTACAAAGGTATATTCCCCCTTAAGAAAAACGAAAAACGACATTTTTTGTCTTAATTCAATGGCCGATGAAACTTAATTTTTCTCTCGTCCACCGTCCGCAAACAGGTAAGACAATTGTCGTTGCTGATGAGATACATCGAGTCGAAGGAGCAGGCCGCGCAAGCCAGCAGGAAGGATCGACGATCCTATTCGATGTTCAACGCTCGACCGATGATATTGTCTTACTCCAACGATTATTCTCGAGGTGGGTACAATTTCTCGAATTTTTTCCAATTTCGCCGATTTTACTTGAGGTTTGGCCGCATTTGAGATGTTCGATTTCGTTGAATATTAGATTTATATTAAATTTATGTATTATTATTGTTATTAATGTAATAATATAAATAAAATAAAATATTCAACAACATCGAACGAAAAATTAACTCGTTCGATCTCGTTGAATATTAGATTAATATTAAATTTATGTAGGGTAGCGTGGTCCAAAACCGACCGGTGGTCCCATACCGACCTCTCCATGTTTCTCAGTACTTGTGCTGCACTCGAAACCACGGTCTTACATACAGGTCTTGAAACTCGCTCAAAATTTCAGTGGTGGGGGATGGCCTCTTATTGAAGCACCGACTGTTTCAACTCGTGACCACGAGGATCGCTGCTATAGAGTGATGCAGGCTGTGTGAGAGAGACGGAAATAGATTTCAAAAGTAAACAAAACCCAAACATAACCGCTGATTCACGTGACGTGCTCTACTTGTAAACTTGTAAAAACGGTGATATTGAAAAATGACTAAGCGGTGTATTGTGCCAACGTGTAAAACAGGCTCTCGGAGTGAAAAATCGAAACGCTCAGTGTTTCGGGTGCCGAGAGACTTGGCGCAATTAAAAAAATGGGAGGCCGCGATACCGGGAGTTGGGAAATTAGAGCCGAGCGGGTTGTGTGCGAAAATCATTTCGAAGCGAAATATATTCATCGAGAATCGGCGAAACAGGCGTTGGAGCCGGGAACCTGAAAAAAATGAAAAATTATTGGGATCATTACAATAAATACTTTCCAGGCTGAAAAACATAAAACAAAGTTAGTGAATTATTTTCATTTATCCTACTCGAGAGTCCTTCGCTTAAAGGTCGGAAAAGAGGTGTTTTTTTTTCAATTTACCAACGCAAACCGTTTCGGAAACTGCAAAGTAGAGATTATTGAAAATGTTTCGTGGGACATGCATTAAAATTTTTCGAAGAGGAAATTAAGAATTGCAAAAGAAGCACTGTTTCTTAAGTATTTGCTTCATTTTCAAGAAATACATCCTGCAAGTGTTTCGGTCTGGATTCCACTTCGCTCTGGAATAGTTGCCACTTATTTTCCGGTCAATTAAAACAACGAGTAAAGCCTATTCTTTTTATAAAAGCTAAAACGTGTTTTTAAAAAACCGAGCGCACAGGGATCGAACCCCTGAAAGCAGAATTACGAAGCTTGCACCGAACCCCCTCGACCAACACGAGCTCACATGGACACCTATTTAAAAAACATTCATATTCATTGTACCCACTTGGATAACTATAGTCTCTTGGTTTTTTTCAGGATTACGATAAAGTTACTTTTAATTGTATTTGGGTCCACCATGCATTTTTGACATTGAATATCATAATTTGCCTACACCAGCCAATTGTACAGCTAGGTTAGGTTCCTATGAGTCAACAATCGATTGCCATCTCTCTCGCACAGCCTGCATCACTCTATCGCAGCGACACTCGTGGTCACTAGGCGAAACGGCCGGTGCTTCAATCCGAGGACATACCCCCACCACCAGAGTTTCGAGACCTGTATGTAAGACCGTGCTCGAAACTGTTGGTGGTGGCATTCAAAAGCTCTCGCAACACCGACATTTTAGAGGTAGAGAGCCATCTTTTTCTCTCGTTACATTCTATGGTTTTGCGTCGCGTTGTGTTTTGACAACGCGAAAGTTCATTTTTGAGCTGCACGGAACTGCAGTTTGAAGTGTTTTATTTTTTCTTGACAAATCCAAAGGTAGGTTGTTTTGGTTGCTTATGGCCTAGACTTGAACACGCACTAGTACATTTAGATCACTTGCATCGTTGTAAGTAAACGGCGAGTGATTGTTTGACAAAGGTCTCGGTGGTCCTAAACCGACCGCCAATGGGTGGTCCGAAACCGACCCCTACGTTTATGCGTACTAAAGATTTTCTAGCGTGTTTTTGATAGTCACACTGCGATTTAATGACTTCTGAGGGTAATTACACATGGTTATTTTATAAATGGGGCGATCGTTCAAACGTCTAAAGCCTAAACGTGATCCGGCACTTCTAAGGCGAGCACTTGCTGCCATGGCATTAGGACTCGTCCGTCGGCTATTCGCAGTTATTGTGAGGCAGAAGACAGCTCAGACAGCGATTAAAATTGTAATTTTCGCATTAAGCGAGTAAAATTGTAATCGATGCATTCATTCAATTGTATTCCCTTAAAAAAGGCCTTGAAATGTCCTAAAATAAATTTGAAAATTATTCCCAAATCTTATTGCCTTGCTAACAAGTTGCAAAATAAATTCAAAATGTTGCCTTTCCCCTTGATTCGTTGTAAAAAAAATAGGGGGTCGGGTTCGGACCATGGGGAGGTCGGTTTCGGACCAATTTTCAGAACGGACAATATGCAGACTTTCATTACGGCCTCGGTACCTTAAGGGGTGAGATGCAGTCAGAATTTTCAAAAAATCGATTTCTTCACGTTTGCTTGAGGTATGATGTTTCGAAAATATTCCCTGAAAATTTCAAGTCAATCCGATGAATAGTTTCCGGGATATCCCACAATTAGTGAAGGGGCGTCGGGTCCCCATGGCAGGTAGCGGCTGACAAACGCGCAAACGATAGAATGCTTCGAAGACAACAACAAATTGATATTTTGGAAGCTTCCACATCGACAGAAGTCCTATTGTATGGGCCAGGAATTGATTATTCGAAGTAAGTAATTGTTTAATTAGTATTTCTATACATAAATCAAGTGTAAAATTGGAAAACTCTTTCAGAAATTTTCAAAATGTTATTACTCAAAAACTATGAACTTCAGCAAAATTTCTAAAGAATACTTTCGTTTTAAAATTGCCCAAAATGTTAAAAAAAATTATAATTCATCCCGAAAAACTTTATATTTTTGAAAAATTGTTTTAACAATTGGCTATAAACAATTAAATGCTCGACTTTTCGGCAAAAAATTGTGATATTCGGATTCAGCGGATCAAAATACATAAAAAAAGTTTAGCTTCACCCATCGAGCTCAAAATTTTACGAACATATCATACCGTATCCACATCGAAAAACTTTAAACACGTTTTTTCATGAAACTATGTTTTTCAAGTCAGTGACCACTATAATTCAAAAACCACTCGATGGATTTTGATTAAATTTGGTGTGCTTATTGATAGCATAAAAAACTAGTCCTCAATCGAAGGATTTTAATTTTTGTTGAAAGTTTCAATTTTTTTTAACAACAAACGAGCGATTTTTTTGTTTAAAATCGAAAATTATCTGTCGGAAACCATCATTTTCTTAAGGGGAGGGTAGGGGTTTGCACTTTTGAAAAATCGATTTTTTTTGTCTTTTCTTGTAGTTAAACATTTCAAGAATATAGTCCCAAAATTTCAAGTCAATTACAACAAAACTCTCGAAGTTATTGACTATTTAGTCCCGCTCCTCTAACACTGTAGCTCCGACTTCTCTAAACTTCCAAAGCGTTTTTCTCGAAACCACTTTTCCAAAATCCATGTTCACTGCCATTTGAAAACTACATGACCGATTTATTTCAAACTTGGTACACACCTCCCCCCGACGGTTAGTTTGAGATTTTTCTTTACATTGAGGGGGTTTTCCACCCCCAAAATGGCGGAATTTTTCGTGAAAAATACCACTTTTCACTTTACATGACCACCAAAAATTCAGAAACGAAAAAATAAATTATGAAAGACCGTTGGGGGGAGGATTTGATGACACTTCGATTAAATTTTAATGGTACTTGATTTCAGATAATTTCTAGCTGAGGTACAGCGAACACCGCAAATCGTGTTTTTCCAAAGGCGTTCTTGGAAAAGCTTTGTCACCGGCTTGTTTGTGGATATTTTCGCGTACAAATTTCACGGAATGTTCTTGAAATGCCACTTAACAATGTACAAAAGGTTTCAATAAATTAGCTCTATCCATATACATGAAAAAAATTCGCAAAAAAGTGTTTTTTTCACGCTACCCTACCCTCCCGTTAATTAAAAAGCTTCGATTAAGGGCTAGATTTATTATTACCCTAATGATTTTTTTAATTTTAGATGATCCAGTAAAATTTTATGATGGTCACCGCAAAGCACTACACGCCGAAGGGAGTCCGACAAAGATGGCGATATTTTTATAAATAATCAATATTTTTCTTTGAAAATGTGTACAAGTCAAGTTGAAATATACTATAAAATATCTGTGTAACTACTTTTGTGAAATAAACTTAATTACTATTAAAAAAAATTATCGAAAATGCTCGTTTTTTCACGCCTCTGACTGTATCTCACTCCTTAAAACCACGGTACCCGAAAACCTCGTCAATCTGCTCAAAACTTAGAATAACGTTCCCTCCGCAGAATCAAAATTTGGTTAGAACAAAAAAATTACCTTGATGCTCCTTTATCGCCTTTGCTGATTAGGCGGTCGGTTTCGAACCACGCTACCCTATTATTATCGTTATTAATATAACAACACAATATATTTCGTTATATCAATATAAATGGAATAAAATATTCAACAACAACGAACGCAAAATTAATACGACAAACGTCTGAATTGGCCAAAAAAAGATCGCAAGAAACGAAAGATCGAGACGTCACCAAGATCGCTGACGGACCGTAAATTCGATCGCGCCACCTTTGGCGACAAACCAACGAGAAACGAATCGCTCGAGTATCGCAAGCTCCTGAACGAGATAGCCTCGTTACGACGCAAGAAACGCGCCTATTCTTGGGGTTACGAGATACCAAAGATCTATGTCGAGACGAACGACGAGACGAGCGCGACGGTATCCTCGTCCACGGCACTGACGACGAGGATCTCCGTTCCCGGCAGAGCTTGCCTCCTTCCCGGCAATTGCTCGCTTCCGGTGAGGGGAAAAAATCGTCTCGAGGACGAGGTTTTGTTGCTGAACAAGCGGGAGGCCTGGAGAAAGGAGAATCGTCTGCTCCTCGAGGAAGTCGCGTTCGGCAAGGACACGCGAAACGACCTCGTCCCCGGCGAGAGAAGGATGAAAAAGAATCGCGGCAGGGCGGACGAGAACCGCGAGAAACGAGCCTACCCGGACGAGCGGGAATCGTCGGTGAAAGTAGGATTGGCAAAAAAATATCGATGTATCGATAATTCGATATTTTTTGTTCGACGTATCGATATATCGATTTTTTTTGCTCGACGTATCGATATATCGATATTTTTTGTTCGACGTATCGATATATCGATATTTTTTGTTCGATGTATCGATATATCGATATTTTTTGTTCGATTTATCGATATTTTCAGGCGATATATTGTATTTCGGTATATCGATATATCGATGCAAAATATCAAGTATCGAAAACATCTAAAAAACGATATTTTTTGCAATAGCAACACCGACCCCATTGTCGCCACTGACTATACTGCCACCAGCTTATCTGTTCAAGTGGACAAAATTGGAACTAAGACCGCTCCGACCCGTGTATGTATATAAACTCTCCACTAGCGATCCTGCCAACTGGACAGACAAGTTGGTGGCACTGGTGGCACAGTAATTTGTGAGTATGTGACTTTGGCAATGTTAAAAAATTACTCTGTGATTGGCATAAAAAAAAACTAACCTCAAACTTGGACATCATCTATATAATGTGTGCCTCAATCACACGTCAGCGATTCAACCAAAGAACATGTAATACATAGAACTGCACTAAGTACAGGCCTTATGTCGCTGTCACGATTTTTTGGGGTGATGCTTAGTTATCACCCCAGCCACCTAAAGCGCTGCCTGTGTAAATGTGCATGAATCATCCAAAGAATATGTGTTCTTTGATTGCCCGTGGCACATCGATACGTCGCCGCGCAGTCTATCGGCGAAATTATATACTACATTTTCTGTGACAACTATCAACACGGAACCTGTTCTTCCATGTAATATATGTTTTTCGATTCAACGCAACGCATGCACAACTCGTCAATCGAGATTGCAGAATCCGCAAAGTAACAAGGGTTTTGTTTTGCGCAGTCATGTCCAGTGTGGTATGGAAGTGTTTTAAAAAACTGGATCTTATTTATGCAAAACTTTAGATCACTATCATGATTGTCCGAAAGGATGTCATCCGTCGTTTGGTGTTTATTGGTATTAAACTAGGCAGAGATGACACAATCTGTTTTATCAAACGGATCAGATTTCGCTAGTATTGTTACAAAATCTTAACGATATATCGATAGATCGATATATTTTTTTCGATATATCGATAGATCGATATATTTTTTTCGATATATCGATAGATCGATATATTTTTTCGATATATCGATATCAGTATCGATATTTTAAAAAATGTCGATACGATATATATCGATACTTTTCGGCCCTTCCGACATCCGTAGGTGAAAGGACCCGCGAACGTCACTGAAAGAATTATTGCCGATCGGTACGGATTTGCCGTCGAGAAGAACATCAACGTCTTTCCCGTCGAGAGTACAACGCGCTCGTCAAAAGTATGAAGAAAGAAAAGAGAAAAGCAACGATCGAACGTTCCGGAGCCGGGCGTGACGTTAATTAAATTTACGATGTGTGGAATTGATTTTGCGCAACGTCTCGTACTCGAGATGCGATAAGAAGGCTCGTGCGTTTGTACAACGAGGAAACTCCTTGTCGAGGTATTATATAAAACGGGCGCGAGTAGCGCTTTTTGTTTATCCGCAGAATCGCCCGCGGGACTTGTTTGTCAACACACCACGAACAATCATGTCGCAAAGAACTCTCGTTCTTTTCGCGATCCTCGCGTGCTGCTTCCTGCGCAGCGTGGTTACGGACAAGCTGATGTATCCGGGTAAATTGCTCACTGATATATCCACCTGATAAAATACAGTGAATAATCATATTATTGATGATCCGTTCAATTCAATATAACATTTATAGTCAATCGTAACTTTTGTCATGATCAGATTGGGATTTTCGTGTAGATAATTATGATGATTACTAATTTTATTAATATTCTAGTATACATTATTATTCTGAATTAAGGGGTTAGACCACAGTAACCGGTATAAAATCATGTGTGAATTTAACAATTTTTTTCGTATGAAAAAGTGATTGTCATAAAATTAATTGCACATCTATTTGGTATGAATATCAAGCTGTTAGAAAAAATATATATTTTTTTTTTCGATGTACAAAATGGCCGACTACTAATATTTTCTTTTGTTATCTTTTTTTAGGCGCTCTGCGGCGTGACATTTAGCATCCACAATTATTGACCTAGAACAAAAAACAAAAATTCTCGTCAATCTACATTAGAATACCTAGAGAAGTACGTACAGAATTTGGAAAATGTTGTTTTATTCGAAAGTTGTAGGTATTTGAACTTAAGAAATGAATTTTCAGTGAAAAATTCCGTACGTACTTCTCTGCAAAATGCAATTAGGAACATAACATTTAAATTCGAAGTGAATCGAGTGAAAATGGTTGAAGTTATTTGTCACGCCAATTTAAAAAAAGCTGTTTCGAGAAGTTTCGAGTAGTCGGTCATTTTGTAGATCGAAAAAAAATATATATATATTTTTTCTAACAGCTTAATATTCATACTAAATAGATATGTAATTAATTTTATGTGCGAATCACTTTTTCATACGAAAAAAAATTGTTGAATTCGGGTATGATTTTATACCCATTACTGTGGCCTAAGGCCTTAACACACAAGCAAGGCGGAATTTTCATTGCTCCGATTTCGATTGATTTCTGGATATTCCTGGATAGTCCACTCTATTCGCGTGAAGATAAAATTCCCCCTCATTATTACATATGAGAATAATAGTCGCGATGATAATATTAATGGCAATAATGATGATCAATTTTAGAGTCACCTTGCAGTATGCCGTTGGTGGCAGGTCCATGCAAAGCGAGATTTCTTCGATACGGCTGGGACAAGACCGCGTCGAAATGCGTCCACTTCGTCTACGGTGGCTGTTGGGGAAATCGCAACAATTTCAAAACGTACGACGAGTGCGCGAGGACCTGCGAGACGAAAAATATACCTTAAAATATAACAAAAAAAATCTTGGTTTTTTTATGTCACATCATTGTAAGAATATATAAGCACATACATGATAAGCCTACCAATTTTGATCGGCATTTTTGACAATTTTAAATAAACTTTGCCTCGCTTTCCATTTTCCAATTTTCCCATTTTCCAAGCCTACCAAATCCTCTTCGGAAATCTACTTACAAGCTACGAAGAGAGAAAAAGAGAGAGAGAGAGAGGGAGAGAGAGAGAGAGTGAGTGAGTGAGTGAGTGAGTGAGTGAGTGAGTGAGTGAGTGAGTGAGTGAGTGAGTGAGTGAGTGAGTGAGTGAGTGAGTGAGTGAGTGAGTGAGTGAGTGAGTGAGTGAGTGAGTGAGTGAGTGAGTGAGTGAGTGAGTGCGAGGGGAACGGAAGTGAATCTGGTTATTTTCTCCCCCTCTCCGTACTTCCGGGTCGAAAGTTTGGGGTATAAATCCGCGGCAAGTTTCAGCCGAAAAAGATCAACACATTGCAAGAGGAAAGAGAGAAAAAGATGACGAGATGGAAGGAAGTAAAGCCGGGGCAAGATATTCTCACGCGAGAATATAACGGAACCAATTAAATGCGGCTGAAATCGGACGCTCGTTTATGCATCGCGGGATTCTCCTCACCCTGCTAGGCTACGATTCTCTTTCTTCGCGAGATTCTACGGGCGTCAGTGGATTCGGCGCGAGGAGTCGGGGCCGCATCCCGCTCGCTATCACAAGATTTTATTATTCGAGTGCGCGTTTGAAAGCGCGTTTTGTCGTCGGGTTTTATTCAAAAATTCTGGCCGGCAGTAATTCTCCCGGCGTCTCCGACGATCGAACCCAGCAACGGGGCCTTCTTATTTTCTTCTTTCTTTCATTTCACAATGTGTTTCCCAGGGCGTTTAATGTATACTCTGTACTTTCTCGTTTGCTTGATTCATTGGGTTTATTCACTTTGTTTCCTTTCTCTTCTTTTGTTTGCTCTATTTGAATTTGGTTGGATTTATCTGCATTGTTTGTTTCTTTGCTTTGTTTTGCTTTATACGGGCTTCTTTACTTGCTTCGCTCGAGTTTGCTTGCCGTACGTAATATTGCTTAGTTTGGCTTTCTTCGGTCGATATGCTATCGTTGAACGGATTCCTTTGCTTCACTTCGTTTATTTACTTTCTTCGTCCTTTGTCCTTCGTTTGCTTTGCCTCCTGCCGCCGTATGCTCACTTCATTTTTGTTTGTTTTCATGAGCACGCGGATTATTCGGTCCGTCACCGGGGGAGCTCGATCGACACTGCTCACCTGAGCGGTGAGGAGAAAAAAGTAGCCGCATACAAGACACACAGTACATAAAATATTGGAAAATATGATTGATTCAAATAACATATTATTTTTTTGAAAATCTCTTCTGTTCTCTGAGTATCTACATTACACTTCAAATAAAATTATATTCTATTGAAATCATTCTATATACAATCCGTAGATGTATGGATGAAATAATTAAGCGGTTGCGACGATATTTTTTATTTCGTACGAAAATATAATCAATAGAATTAATTATTTCTTTACTACATCGAAACGAATTTGCCATGAGAGGTAAGTTTTTCAATTTGTTTTAAATCTTAAATAAAAAGTGAGTATTAGAATGATCATCCACGATAATAGTGGAGAGAATATCAGATATCCAATGGAATATCCATGGAGAGAATATCAGATATTCAACTGATAAGAACAGATACTACAGTTTGATCTTAGCCACAGGCCAAGAAGTGATACTCTTCAGAGTTTGTCGGGCGTTTAAGTAGATTTTCGGTTCGCGCTACGCTTACGAGAAACGAGCGCGCGTGCGGCTTCTAGCGGTTACTCCGAGAACTACGGGTTTCCTGACACCTATAATTTCGGTGGCGCCATGATTTGGTTGAATTTTTTCAACCAAATGCGCAAGAAACATATTTTATTTTCGCATAATTTTTTAACCAATTCAGACATTTGCTTAATATTTTTCAAACAAAATAAAATATTAATATTTTAACGAATAATGTACTTGAAAATCAATATCGTATATGGTGAAAAAATAAAATAACATATTTACTCAATAGAAATTTTATCTGAATCAAACGAGCGAAATTCAATGTTTTTTGTGTACTTGAATCAACAATATTCACGTTATGAATTGGAACGCTTTTTTGTTCGTTGCAGAAAATGCATTCAAAACTACACTACTCACACGAATTGAGGGATTTTAAAAAAATTCCAAATTTTTTACTGATTTTCAACTTTGGCTGATTATTGTTAACACGTAAAAAAAAAGATTTTTGAACTTTTGTTTTTAATAAAAAAAAAAATTCGATTTTTTTTTGTTTTGTTTCTTGGTAATTGATGTCTTGAGATAAAAAAAATACGCATTGTTGCTAAAAAACCATTCGGAAGTTGAAAAAATGAATAAAAATCGAAAAATTGCTTGTTACAGTGATTTTTGACAGAAACGATAAATATAAACCTTCGGGGCACGTAGAAACAAAAATCGCAGCGCTTTGCAACTTTGAGGGTTTTTTGGGGACACTTCGAGGTTAGAAAATTACCGACGATATCCTTCGTTCATGCATTATATCCAAAGTTATACCAAATTTTCCAAATATCCTTAAATTCGCAAATTTGCGACTTTTCTTCAGTCAACATTATCACTTCGATTTTTTTTATCAACAGCCACTAATTCCATGTCATAGAGAATGTTTTGCAGTTTCCAAAACCCTACTTTTATTTTCTGTACGATCATTAGTTCCCGAGTAATCGATTGTCAAAGTTAAAATGGACTTTTTTGCTTTGATCGACGATTACTCCGCGCCAAATCATCATACGGAGCTCGTTAAAAGGTCAAATTAAAGCTGATTAAATTGTCTAAAAGCGTTTTATGGTCGTATGATAAAAACATTGTTTTCGAAGTCCACAGACCATTTTAAAGACGAGCAAAAATTTGGAACAAAAAATTTTCGTTGGTTTTCGGATGATTAGATGAAAACTGCCAACGCTGAAAAATGTTACATCTCAAATCTGAAAACTAGACACTTGAAGCTATAATTTCCTGTTTTTTACTTTCCTATACGACCATTTTTCTCCGAGTTATCCCTTGTTGAAAATCACCCAAAAATTTGGAATTTTTTTTAATATCCCTCAATTTATGTGAGTAGTGTATATAATATGTCCGCGATAATTTTTTAGATACTTTCAATAATACATTGTTCTCAGCTAACAATATATCTTTTGGATAAAAAAAAACTTTTAATTTTATCATGTTATTAAAGTTAATTGCGTTTTGTTTGGACCAATAAATCCGCTTAATTACACCAACAATTTTACAATTGAATCAACGAAATTTCATTCAATAACACCAATGACATTGGATCAATGATTTTTTTATCTCAGTGCACGCACTTTGGCTATACCGGTACACGTCGTCGTCGTTGTCGTCATTCTCATCGTCGTTGTTGTTGTTGGTAGTACTCCTCTCCGATCGCTCGATAGGTGGGCCAAACGCGTTCCAATGACAGATGGTATTTTCGCGTATCGCGATCGTCCTCGCATCCCCCGCAACCCGCGAACCTTCGATTGTCCTCGCGCTTCGAGCTTCTCGAAATGTTATATGGCATACCTGTATCCCTGTCAGCAGTACGAGTACACACAGGGCTCGTACACACACCTGCGCGAACTTGCAGACAGAGAGAGAGAGAGAGAGAGAGAGAGAGAGAGAGAGAGAGAAAGAGAGAGAGAGAGAGAGAGAGAGAGAGAGAGAGAGAGAGAGATAGCTAAACTGGTACAGGATCTGTATAGCATGTTGTGTGTCCTGTCTGCGACCAAATGAGGCCTCTCGCCTGTGCGTGTATACACCCACACATACACACCTGTAAATACAGGGTCGCCCATTTGAAACGTTGCAACCTGACTGGGGGGAACCCGCTTCGCGTTCCCAGACCACGAAAACGACCCAACCGACCCAACCTCCAGCCAGCGTCGCGCCAATCACATTCTACGATTGGCCGATGAACGGCAGCACTACCGGCTTAGTGTTGCGTCACGGTAGGAGTGATCTCTTCGGCCCAACGCTGGCATATACGGTTGGCCATTGTAGGCTTACCGAAAATCCTAAAAGTTGGCCGGGTATTGGGCCAAATTTGGCCCCTTAAAAAACGACGCAACCGACCCAACCTCGAGCCAGCGTCACGCCAATCACATTCTACCATTGGCCGATGAACGGCAGCACTACCGGTTCAGTGTTGCGCCACGGTAGGAGTGATCTCTTCGGCTCAACGCTGGGATGTACGGTTGGCCAATTGTAGGCTTACCGGAAATTCTAACAGTTGGCCGGGTATTGGCCCAACATTGGGCTAAAGAGATTACGATCATTGGCTGACGGTTGGCGTGATCACCGGCCCATAGTAGGGCTAAGGTCGGCTTCATATTGTTGGCGCCATATTCGGGCTAGTGTTGGCCCAGTGTAGGGCTGTCAAAACAACCCGATGCTTAGCCAACAATCGATCAGATTCACAAGTTTCTGTGCTCGATGATTGCTCATCGAAAGAATAATTAGATTCACTAACAGCGTTATGCACAATCACTTGTTCGTGGAATGTTTCCAAATTTGTTTCACTATCTACTTGTATTTTTGTTTCGTTGCCTCTGATCCTAACCTGCTGTAAAGAGTCTTCCAAGTTTTGTCGTCGTTTAAACACTCGACGTTTCTTAATACTATCATAATAACTCGGCATTTTTTTAATACACCACAAAACTTTATTATGAATCAATTTTATTTTTAATAAAGTGAATTACAGATAACAGTAATTATGAATTTTTATTATCACAGGACGTAGAAAATTGCATGCAGCGATAATAAAAAAATATATAATAATGATATACGTAAAAAAGCATTCTTGTATATATATATGGACTATACCGTTCAAAGCCAGTGTTGGGCCAGGATTGGCAATTCGTCAGTTTGCCATGCTAAAAATAAGCATTGGCAAAACCACGGTCAAACGATTGGCTCAGACTCAGGGCCTGCGCTCGCCCCGACAATTGGCCGACGGTCATTAATTAGTACTGGCGCAGCGTTGGCTCTTCGATGGTGTGCCGAGCTTCAATTCGAGACTGGCAAACCCATGATCAACCGATTGGCCCATGTTCGGGGCCAACACTGGGACCCGATAGTTGGCTGACAGTTGGTAATCGATATTTGGCCCAACGTTGGGTGCTTGCCTCAAATGAGCACTGGCAGAATCATGGCCAAATCATTGGCCCGTATAAAGGACCAACACTGGGTATTAGCGGTTGGTGCTGAATATCGTACCAAGCGTCGGCCGCATCTTAAGCGCCGGCAATTTTTTCACGGGGCGTACGCCGTTGCCATTCCGTTACAGATGGTTGGGCCCGAGTTCGGTGTGAAATAAAATTACCATTTTTCATAAGTCGACATCTCCGAAACTAAACGGTCAAAGTTTGTCATTTTTTTTCTTTCAATAAATCCTAAAATAGTAATGCGTACACGTGTTTTTATTTTGAAATCTTAGGATCCGTTTAGAACCTATATCGAGGAATGCAAGCAAACTCCTATCGATTCACGTGTTAGGCATAGGGATCGCCTACAAAAATACGCATATTCAATTGCAATTATCTCATGAACTAAACAGTGAATCGAATTGAATTTTTGGGCATCAGTCCATGAAGGTCATATCTACACCATACTTAGATTTCAGCCAATTCCTAAGATTTGACCAGAACTACAGAACTACGTTAACATCAACGTTTCAATGAGAAGCCACATTTGCTTACTGTACATTCTTGTTGCTTACGTCGAGATCTTTTAACTACACTATTTTTAGGAATTTGTAATTGAGTACTTTTTGAGCTGCGAGACTTGTAAGCTGCATTTGAAAGTGAGTGTATATATATATATATATATATATATATATATATCAGGGTTGGCCATATTGGATTTTTTTTTCAAACCATGAATAATAAAGAAACTCATTTAAAACTTGTTTCGAAAATGAATAAAGAATCCCACTGGATTCAGTATTCATTCCGAAAATGAATAATGAATCCAACTCAATTCAGTATTCGTTCCGAAAATGAATAATGAATCCTACTGGATTCAGTATTCATTTTAAAATGAATAATGAATCCAACTGAATTCAGTATTCATTTCAACATAAGTCATGAATCCAACTCGATTCAGTATTCATTCCGTATTCGGACATCATCAAATTGAATAATCTGGAAAAATGGACAATGGAAATGGGACAAATATAATGTCCCATTTCTACCCCATTTCTTCAGTTACTAGATACTAAAAGCGCGATTTCTCTTGGGTAAATATAATGTAATCGGACGATAATGTTTCAATAGAATAAACATGTTTTCTGTCAATATTTCCAGATTATTCAATTTGATGATATCCGAATACGGAATGAATACTGAATCGAATTGGATTCATTACTTGTGTTGAAATGAATACTGAATTCAGTTGGATTCATTATTCATTTTAGAATGAATACTGAATCCAACTGGATTCATTATTCATTTTCAAATGAATACCAGTAGGATTCATTATTCATTTTCGGAACGAATACTGAATCCAACTGGATTCATTATTTATTCTCAGAACGAACACTGAATTGAGGTGGATTCGTTATCGAAAAAAAATGAATATCCGTCTGACATGTACTCGGTATTATTTTCCTACTCGAATACTAAATGTATTCGAATATGCCCATCTCTGATGTATATATATATATATATATATATATATCCCGGTAACGTCAAAGGCCCACATATTACGCCAGATGCCGCTAAACGTGCCGCGAGACTCGGCAGTACCAGAATAGATGGATATAGACAGAGAAATCGACAGAGCTAATAGATGGGAGCTTGCGGGGGAGCAATAAAGCGAGAGGTCCCGGCCGCGCGACTACACAGTGATTAGCCCCCTGCAGTGATTAGCCAAAATGAATTACACATCTATTTAGTACGAATATCAAGCTGTTAGAAAAAATATAAATATATATATTTTTCGATGTACGAAATGGCCGACTACTCGAAACTTCTCGAAACAACGTTTTTCCAATTGGCGTGGCAAATAACTTCAACAATTTTTACTCGATTTACTTCAACTTCAGAAGTTATGTTCCTAATTGCATTTCGCAGAGAAGTACGTAGGGAATTTCTGATTAATCGAAAACTTTTCATTTTATGAGCAGTTTATGAGCAGTTATAACGAAATTTTTCACTGAAAATTCATTTCTCAAGTTCAAATACCTACAACTTTTGAATAAAACAATATTTTTTCAATTCCGTACGTAGTTCTCCAGGAATTCTAATGTAGATTGACGAGAATTTTTGGTTTTTGTTAAAGGTAAAAAATTGTGGATGATAAGTGTCACGCCTGAAAATAAGATAACAAAAGAAAATATTAGTAGACGGCCATTTTGTACATCAAAAAAAAAAAAATTCTAACAGCTTGATATCCATACTAAATAGATGTGTAATTAATTTTATGAGTGCATTACTTTTTCATACGAAAAAAAATTGTTAAATTCACACATGATTTATACCCGTTACTGTGGCCTAACCCCTTAACGCCGCACTAGTGTGCACTTTCCCTAAAAAGATCATTTCCGTGTGAGAATCGTCATCGGGCGGGCCCGAGTCGCGGAATGGCTGATTTCTGTATATACAGCAAGATGGCCGACGATTATGTTCGATATTTTACAGCTATACTATTAGTATAGTATATAGGGCGAACCTGCCGCAGAGGCTGCAGTTGGAAGGAGAGAGAGAGAGAAAGAGAGAAGGGCCATATCATCGACATGTCGATACCAGGCTGGCTACCATAGTCACTGCATGTCCACCAGTATAGTCTCCTCTCGTAAAATGATAGATATACATATAAACGGCAGTACGTATATGTACACATACATACAGGGTGGTCTATTCATTTCATTTAAAAGTATAAACAAAAATACTCATCAGAATAGCGTTTTGCTACGGTCGTGAAATCAGCCACGAGAATGGACAATAAAAAATGTGTCTTATTTGCGCTTGTGACGTTAACCTTCGAGTTGCCGGCTAACCCTTCAGATCAGACTACTTTTGGGTGTACTTCCGAAAAGCCCACACCTCCGAATAAGTTAGAGCTTCGTGTACTCGTGTATTTTAACTCGCTGATCACGAATTTTGTAATGAAAATTCCCACAAATCTTATTTTCACGGTCAAAACAAAACAAAACGGTTTTTTTTGTCGTTTTTCTATTTTTATTTGAACAAATATTGATCTTAGAGAAAAATGTCTGGTACGAAAGTTGTAGCCTATTAAAAGACTGATATTTTATGTTTCATACAGGTTTCGTCTAAAATCATTATTTCCCAAGGAAAATGGGATAATACTCGAAGAAGTATATTTTGCTAAACTCTATCAGTTTCGATGTTATCTACTTACGCACTTTACCACGGGGAGCTCACAGTTTAGTCTTTAAAGTGCATTTTTTTGCTTTTTTGCATTCTATTCTATTTTTTGCTTTCTTTGTACTTTGTTCTATTTTTTGCGTGTAATATAAAAAATTAAAAATTGGCGAAAGAGAAAAGAATGGAGAACATAATCTGCAACTACCCCAGGGTTGTGCGCACCCCAAGATTCCACACACCCATCCAAGGTGCCCAACAAACCCACCCCAGTGTTCTACGCACCCCACATTTCCACCACCCATCCGAGATGCCCGCCGCCCACCCCAGTGCTCAACGAACCCCACAATTCCACCCACACATCCGAGGTGCCCCCCGCCCACCCCAGTGTTCTACGCACCCCACGATTCCACGCACCCATCCAAGGTGCCCAACAACCCACCCCAGTGTTCTCCGCACCCCGCGATTCAACATACCCGAGTTTGTTTGGGTTTGTTTTGATTGCTGTTTGTGTTTTCGTTTTATTTGAGTGTAACCTTTTAAGGAGCCAGTCCACTTTGGAGCTACGATGAAAGGCTATTTTCCCGATTTTCTTTTAAAGATTTTATAATAGATATGAACATAAAAGTTGTTGGGCTTGATAAACAAAGTCTTGAAATACATTTTTTTTTAAATTTAACTCATTTTTATTCATTTTTAAGTTCAAAAACTATAGTTTAACGTAACGCCTCAAAAATAGGTGGGCAAATTTTCAAACGCGTTTTTCTCAAAACCACGTTTTTCAAATCGGTACCCAAAATTTCTCGAAAACCAATGAACCGATTGCCTTGAGGTTTTATGTGGTTATTCTATACACCATTATCGAGTACTTGTCGCAGGATTTTTTTTTCCGTTACTTAGTTTTTGTTTTATAGGCAAAATAATAACTAATTATTGGCCCAAAAATCACTATTTATGTTCAAACGTCCGCCATTTTGTCATAAATCGATATTTTCAAAATCGGCTATGACAAGTACTAGATTATAGTATCTAATTTAATAATCTTTTTGGGTTTTTTTTTCAGATGATTTTTGAAGAAACGCCAGTGGGTACCGTATACGCAGATTTTTCTACGACGCTCCAAGGATCATACAATATCCTTGTATATTTTTGATATTTTTAAATAAATAAAACTAAACATATTTTTGAATGTATTTACTTTTAGATACTTAAAACCCCAATCGGAAATTTCAAATAGTTTTCCTTGAAAACATTCACAAAAATGACCTTTTTCCGGCTCCTAGGTGTATGTCTCCCCTTAATTGGGCCCATATGCAGTAAACTGCCGTAAGTAGATAATATCGAAACTAATGGAGTTGAGCAAAATATACTTGTTGGAGTATCATCCCATTTTCCTTGGAAAATAATGATTTTAGACAAAATTTGTATAGAACATAAATTATCAGTCTTTTGATGGGCTACAACTTTTGTTTAAGATATTTTTCTCTGCGATCAACATTTGTTGAAATAAAATAGAAAAACTACCAAAAAAAACGTTTTTTTTTTCAGTTTTGATCTTGAAAATCAAATTTGCGCGCATGTTCAGTATCATATTGGTGATCAGCGAGTTGAAATACGTAAGTGCACGAAGTTCTAAATTAATCGGAGGCTTTTCGGAAGTTTATCCCTATTTTTTTCACCCGTTCAGTTTTTTCACTCGCCGTCTCGTACACACTGCGGTATGTCAGCTTGAAACAGTTCGGTTCGACCACCCTGTATAAACGTACATAAAGAGGAACGGGGGAGCCTGCACACCAGTATTCTCGTGCACGCATCCACGGGATACAGCCCTCTCGTTCGACCGCTAAATGCTCACCCGTCCACCGGGCTATCCATGGCAGGGAATGAGAGAGGGAGAGGGACAGAGAGTGAAGTGCAACCTACACACCGTCATCCCGATCGAATTTCCCGTTCCAGCAATACACATCCCTCGCCTGTACGCATGTATGTATGGCTGTGTGTATATATATTTATATATATCCTCCATCAATAATCCTCAATTATTGATACCACAAGCCGCATTTATATCCAGTTATACTCGTGCCCGGCGGGCTCTCTCATCTTCCGCGTCAACCCGTGGGTGTAGCATCATCCAGCAGGGGGGGGGGGGGGGGGGAGGGGGGCTTCAGCACTCGTATGATTTCCTTCCGTGATTTCATTGCCTTCGTACACAAATTATTTATTTCGATTATTTGTTTATGTCTAAAATTTGTCAACTTCGATCTTACATCTGTTTTTTTTTGTTCTATTTCATAATGTTCTACATTCGAATGTTGTCTCGTTCCTGTTTGCGGGACGGGACACTGAGAAAAAAAAACCAATTGAATCAAAAAATATATTGGTTGATGCAAATAAATATCTGATCGCGGAGTGCCACCGATATATGAGATTGTTACAATGCTATAAAATATTGGAAAATGTGATTGATTCACATAACGTATTATTTTATTTGAAAAACTCTTCTGTTCTCTGAATATCGACATTATCCTTCAAATAAAATTATATTCTATTGGAATCATTCTATATACAATCCGCAGATGTATGGATGAAATAATTAAGCGGTTGCTACAGCATTTTTTATTTCGTACAAACATATAATCAATAGAATGAATTATTTCTTTACTACATCGAAACGAATGTGCCATGAGACGAAAGTTTTTCAATTTGTTTAAAATCTTAAATAAAAAGTGAGCATCAGAAAGATCATCCACGATAATAGTGGAGAGAATATCAGATATCCAATGGAATATCCATGGAGTGAATATCAGATATTCAACTGATAAGAACAGATACGACACTTTGATCTCAGCCACAGGCCAAGAAGCGATACTCTTTAGAGTTTCTCCGGCGTTTAAGGCGTTACCCCCACTTGTAGCGCAAAAAAAGGCCTTTTTCATGAATTTTTTAAAAGAAAACTACAAAACTTTTTTAATCGATCAATATACCATCTTAAAGAACACATCTTGAAGAACTTTCAGTAATTTTTTTATTGAAAAATATTACATTGTTTAGTGGCAAATGGCCGTCGATGAAATAATGTTTTTATATACACGGTTTGCGGTGACCAACATTGCGGCGAAGTGGATCGTCTGAAAAAAAAATGCGGATGGATTTAGTCAAATATAAGTATAAACTAGTCTTTAATCGAAGGATTTTAAAAAATATTCATTTTTCACAAAATGGCGGACAGTCAAAGTTAATGGTTCGATTTTAACGAAAAAAAACGGCCGTTTTTTGGCTATAAAACGCCCATTTTTTTCAAAAAAAAAATCGAACGATCAAAGACTACATTTTTATGTATTAAATAAGCCTGCAAAATTTCAAGAAGATCGGTTCATTAGTGTTCGAGTAATCTTGGTCACCGACTTCAGAAATGCCATTTTGAGAAAAACGCGTTCAAAGTTTCTCTTTCAACGCGGATTCTTCTCTTTCAACGCTCATATCTCAGTCAATTTCGTTCCGATCGACTTGAAATTTTCAGGACATATTCTCAGATACTTATACTTCAAAAAAATGCAATAAAAAAAATCGATTTTTTCAAAATCGCAAGTTGGGGTAACCCCTTAAGTAGATTTTCGTTTCGCGCTACGCTTACGAGAAACGAGCGCGCGTGCGGCTTCTAGCGGTTACTCCGAGAACTACGAGTTTCCTCACACCTATAATTTCAGTGGCGCTCGGCCATGATTTGGTCGAATTTTTTCACCCAATTGCGCAAGGAACAAATTTTATTTTCGCATAATTTTTTAACCAATTCAGACATTTGCTTAATATTTTTCAATCAAAACAAAATATTCATATTTTACCGAATAATGTACTTGAAAATCAATATGGGATACGGTGAAAAAAATTAAATAACATATTTACTCAATAGAAATGTTATCTGGATCAAACGAGCGAAATTCAATTCTTCTCGTGTACTCGAAACAACAATATTCATGTAATGAATCGAAACGCTTTTTTTGTTCGTTGCAGAAAATGCATTCTTAACTATATAATTTGTTCGCGATAATTTTTTAGATAGTTTCAATAATATATTGTTCTCGGCTTACAATATATCTTTTGAATGAAAACGAACTTTTCATTTTATCATGTTATTGAGGAGGTACGGTGGTTGGAGCGAGTTCAAGATAAAAGCCCGATGTTTTTTTATAGCATTGTCGAGACCTTCATCCATGCGTATGCGGAGTTTCCACGAGATTCACCGTACAGTTTCCGAGTTATTAATTCTTAAAGTTGGTGAATTAGTCACACGTAGACGACAAAATGTGCCAGTCCTCTCATATATCGATTTTTTTGTGCTACTTGGAGCCAAGAAACACGTCAAAAAAACTGATGGTTGCGTTCGTTGAATCTTTGTGATCGATAAGGCACATTGAATTGGAACGCTCACCGCAGAAATAAGCAATAAATTTAGAAATAAAGTCGCAAAAATCGAAGTTTTCGGAGAGCGAGACTTCTCGTGACGTAACAGCAGCCATCTTGCTCGACGTGTGGCAACGCCGGATACCCGCGCAAATTTGATTCGTCTATCGGATATTTTCAACGCGAATTAAAAATATGATTGTGCGAAGCCGTACATTTTTTAATGGATTATAAAGGGCCTTTCGTCGATATTTACTTGAAGTTCTTTTACGTACAGCAAAGGCATCTCAATTTTTCTGGCGACATATACCTATACAACGCATCTATATATAAATTCAGCATGGGAGAACCGTCATATAAAATAAACGTTCCTTTTTATGCCTGCAAATATTGTGAAAATTGGGAAAGGGAAAAATAACATAACAATCGATGAAATATGTTTTGACTTTGGACAGATTGGACATTGGACATTGAGGTTAAGTTCAACGCGACGTTTTGTATTTGCAATCGCAATATTATCTTTTCATTTAGTAATTCTTGTCCGTCAGTATCTACATTTGTCTCGAAACTGGACTTCAGGTACAGTCCCGTTACTCTTTTGATAAACTTTCGCAGTATTTTCATTCTCCATGTTAACCGGCTACAAAAAATAATAAGCCGGGCGCGTGGAACCGATGACAGCCACCGAAATTGCGACGATGCTAAACGTCAACGATATGGCGTACTACTGAAGTCGAGTAGTAGGATTATTAAGGTTGTTTCCATATTATAAAAATAATAGGAAACTCGAAATTCAATACTCAAAAAATTTCTCGAAAAATAGGCCATATACATATATCTAAAGCGTGGCAGTATTGCGGCGTGAAATAGACTCTAAGTTTACTAGCATGGTCATCACCGTACCTCCTTAAGGGCAATAGCGTTTTGTTTCGACTAATAAATCCGATTATTCACACCACCAATTTTACAATTGAATCAACGAAATTTAACTCAACAACACCAATGATATACGAGTCGCGCGCGCTCGTCGAGGACTTCCGGTTGACGAAAGGAGAGCGGGCATGGAGGTGTACAACGATTGTCCTGCTGGACCTCCCGCGGCGGCTGCCACGTCACCGAGATGACGAACTGAGAGTGCTGAGGCTCCCGGATCCTGGCCCTTGGTCGAGAGAAAAGTCGTCGTTCGCGACAGCCACGAGGACGAAGAAAAGAGTTTAAGTCGCATCGGGGAGCGGGCGCGAGCTGAAAAGACTCGCGCGGACAGGAAAGAGGATGAGGAAACGGCAGAAGAAGAAGAAGAGGAGGCCTGCGGGCTAAGGAACTGCTATAGGCATTTCACAGCGTTGAGACGACCTCGAAGTACGATGGAACGTCCCCTGCCACCGCTATTCCCCGCTCGTTCCCGCGAGCCTTCACACACATACACACACAACGTTGCGAGCGCCGTACACGAGGCCCGTACCTACCCCGTTAATGGCACCCTCGGGGTATCCCCGGAGAAGCCTCTCGTATTTATTATTTAGCTAGGATGCGAAATGGAGCGCGGAGAGGAGAGAGACGGAGTATCGTCGTCGTGTTCTCGCACCCTTCTCGACTCTTCGTGTGCTCCCCCCGGCCTCTCCTGCACCCGAACCCGCGAGACTTACGGTCCGGCTCTCGTGACTTTTCCTCTTCGAAGGAAAAGAGGGAAAAAAAATCCTCTCCCCGTTCTCCCTCGCCTTGACCCCGACAACACCCGTTTTTAAATAATTTGCCTTCGATTAGTCATTTGGATATGTTATAAATCACCGAAAAGTAAGCGATACGTATTTTTTGAAACCACCCCTTGATATAGGGCTGGTTGAACCCTTAATTTTTTTCTTGTAATGTCACTATAGTGGATTTTTCATTGCTTCGGATTAGAAGAATTTTTCGTTTTTGTTTCATTAAAATCGGTGGACTCCTTGTGTGTGAAACTGCTATATTATCCCTAGAGATGACTTTTTTCGAGGGGTAGTTTCACCCCTTAAAACCGTGTTTCCGCCGATGAAAAAAATATTTATCGCTTACTTTTCGGTGCTTTATAACATAGCCAAATTTCAAGAAAATCAAAGGGTGCCACCTGGGGGATGTTGTAAGTATGGTGTAGATATGGTCTTCATGGACTGATGCCCAAAAATTCCATTCGATTCACCGTTTATTTCATAAGATAATTGCAATGGAATATGGGTATTTTTGTACGCGATCCCTATACCTAGCACGTAAACCGATAGGGGCTCGCATTTCTCGATATAGGTTCTAAACGGATCTTAGGATTTCAAAATAAAAACACACCTATGCGCAGTACTATTGTGGGATTGATTTTAAAAAAATGACAAACTTTTACCGTTCAGTTTCGGAGATATCGACTTATGAAAAGTGGTGATCACGGTCTTACATGCAGGTCTCAAAACTCGCTCAAAATTTCATTGGTGGGGGACAGCCCCCTGACACTGGCCTACTATTCCCATACGATAAACGAAAACGCGTTTTGTCCCAGCTTTTTAGTTCTTGAAATCGCCACTGCCTAGCGTTGGCTGTTGAGTGACAGCCTTCGGCTCTAAATACTCCGATCAGCTGAACGATTCGATACTTTCGTCGCTTTCGCCTGTTATCGTTATGGCGACGTTATTTATTATGTTCAAATGGAAAATCATTCCAAATATATCAAAAGAATTTTATTCATGTAAGATATTCGAAACACCGACGCAACATACATATATATGCATGCCTATCACATGACTACTAGCGCCACAGTCCGGCAAGGACATTTTGCGAACAGCATTTATCTACCAGTGTCAGGGGGCTGGTGGGGGATGGCCTCTTATTGAAGCACCGACTGTTTCAACTCGTGACCACGAGGATCGCTGCTATAGAGTGATGCAGGCTGTGTGAGAGAGACGGAAATAGATTTCAAAAGTAAACAAAACCCAAACATAACCGCTGATTCACGCGACGTGCTCTACTTGTAAACTTGTTAAAACTGTGATATTGAAAAATGAATAAGTGGTGTATTGCGCCAACGTGTAAAACAGGCTCTCGGAGTGAAAAATCGAAACGCTCAGTGTTTCGGGTGCCGAGAGACTTGGCGCAATTAAAAAAAATTTGTATCCCACTTGGGTTGACATTTTCACGCTTTTTTTAATTTATATAAAATATTTCGCGAAAGACGGATCGTAGGAAGCTCAATGCTATGACTGCAGGAAAATGGCGCTGTTGCCACGATTACAGCGCCGCTCTCTATACAAGTATAAACCTATATATGCATGAGGTGCGAATGTCTGGAACATATAGAGAGTACAAGCTCTGTCAAAAATTTACAACCAACAGCATCGTATAGGCATTGGATGTTACCAGCCTCCTGTAACCATCATTTATACTTGGCTCTCCCAATGTCCGTTGCTGTTATTTTCAATCGTTGCCACGTGTGGCGCTAGTAGTCGTCTGCTCGATAACTATATACATGCCGTATGATCTGTGGACCGGCCGAACCTACCGAACGCGTGTAATATTGTGATTCGAGACGTGACAAAAATTTGAACAAGCCACAAGTCACAACCACAACCATAAAACGCGCAACACTCTCCAAATACTCGAAAAATCATATTAATATATGGAGTATAGAACGCGCATGCGTAAAAGAAGCCGAGCAGAGAACTACTAGCGCCACGAAGTGGACTGGAGCGCAATTAAACATCCCGGACAACATGCGAATAATTTATTGCCATAGGAATGGTACCCAGTGTCATGGGGCTCGATGTTACTATACGCTTCGACCGAAACTTTTGGCTCATACGTGTACCTACAGAACTGCCTTTAAAAACCGCCATGACACGAAGAATGCTGTTTTGAGAAAAACGCACTAAACTTTTGTTTTTCACATTCGTGAGGCCACTGACGTCGATATTTATCTCAATTAGCTTGTAACGATTTTATTTATTGTGAAATTTATTAACCTTTCTAAGGGTCTTTAATAATATGTAGCTAATTGTAACAAAACTTCGATTACGGATTTTTGTGTGTTATGACAGTTTTTTAAAGGATTAGCGATATGTGTATATTACGGTGGCACAATTTTGAGCGCTATGTTTTTCCTTTTCCTCACCATCTCATTATCTTCTTCGGAAAAAAAAAATCTCCGAAAAAAACGCCCCGATTTAAAAAACAGAAAAAAATTCCAAAAATGCGTGATTATATGTAAACATTTTCAAGCGATCATCTGCAGTGGAATTATGATTTTTTCCGTGCTTTCTGAGCGATCAACGTTAAAAAAAATTCGAAATACCTCATATACATATATCCGACAGCTTTCGATAATAATTTTACGATATAATTGAATCATAGTTTTCTAACAATTATATACATATTAGATATCGTCGTTTATAGCTCCGCTTGGGTGCGCAAAAAGCTACGAAGCTCGAGCTTCCTTTCGTTACCTCCCCGAGACAATCGAGCGCAGAACAGGAAACTCGGCCTCGTCTCAATCCGTGCGTGCGGTCGAGGTGAAATAAGCGAGCAAACTCGCGCCCGTAAAATTGATACAAGTCGCCGAGGCGAACGGCCAGATCATCGAGAGCAGCAGGGAAAGAAATGAGAAGGAAACGAACGAAAAAAAAACGCGCTGGCGAGAAAGAAAGCAACGGAAAAGAGGGAGAAACATTGCGTTGATACGAGCGAATTCGAACGATAAGCCAAGGGGCTATATATAGCTGGGGGCGATACACGCTCGAGCGTTATGGACGCTCGGACCAGCTGTGATATATCGTGATAAATCGTTCCGGCGACAAGCGAAGCGCGCGCGACCGAGCTGTATAATCGACTTATTGACTTTCGCAATTTTGTTCACCAAGCTCGCGCTCCCTCGCAATTTCTCCACGTACGTTATGAACCATTTTTTTCCCCTCGAAGTACGATTTTTTCCACTTCATTTGGTTAATACAAACTATATGCAACGAAATTCCCTGGAAATTACTCATAAAGCACGCCCCACCGTTTTGTTATATGTAGAGATGGGGCGAAGAACGAGATTTACAGATGTTTCATACTTCTTTTGGTTTTGTTTATATTTACATATTTTTCTCACTTTGTTTGGTATTATTTTTATTTTTACATGTTTTTACACCCCCTACAATTTTATTGTATGTCGAAATAGAGCAAAGATCGAGATTTGCAGATTTTAATCATTCGATAGGGGGTTTTTCTTTTTTTTTATTACATTTTATTTATTTCCTGATTTCCAAAGTATTCCCTTGCGGGTTTTCACGAATTGCCATTCCTAATGTAACTTTAATCTATCACTCCGTCGCCGTCCATGGCCGTCTTAAGGTAGTTCTGTAGGTATACGTATGAGCCAAAAGTTTCGGTCGAAGCGTATAGTAACATCCAGGGGGCTGGCACCTCCTATCCCTTACCGTATATAAAAATGCTACGCTTTTTGACCGCTTTATTTAGTGCTACCTCTCTCCGTGGCGCTAGTAGATCACTGACAATATTCTTATTGCGCAGGCGCGAGGCCCGCACGCGTACTTAACCACCGAGACGCCGAATACGACTATTTTGACGTGTGGAGTTTAAGTCGCGGTGCGGAATTGGTGAAATTACCGAAATTACTTATACTCGTGCGCTAATGCCGTGTGTTGTGTAGGGTTGTACCTCAGAGTTCTCGCGTAATCCTGAAAAGGTGCATTTTTCACCGTACTAGCCGATCCTCGCATCGAAGCTATGGAAAGTCTTCGAATTATATGTGTGCTTGTGTGTATATATACATAGCCCCTGCGCGCGCATCAGGATTGTTCGAGAACAACTAGCGCTGCGAGTGGCAGGGTAGGACACTGGAAAAAGGGGATATTTTGCGCAGCAACAATTCTGAAAGATGCCAGCCCCCTGGTTACATCCAATGCCTATACGATGCTGTTGGTTGTAAATTTTTGACAGAGCTTGTCTATATGCCCCACACATTCGCACCTCATGCATAGATAGGTCTCATACTCGTATAGAGAGCGGCGCTGTAATCGTGGCAACAGCGCGATTTTCCTGCAGTCATAGCGTTGAGCTTCCTACGATCCGTCTTTCGCGAACTATTTTATATAAATAAAAAAAGCGTGAAAATGTCAACCCAAACGCGATACAAAGGGAAGTTTACAAGAAAAAAGGCGCTTGCTAAAAGACTGAAAGCTGTGACAGCAATGTGTCAAGCAAATGCGGCTAAACGCGATGAGAATAACCATAACCTCAACGATCAGCAACAAAAATTCGCTGTCGAAGGACGTTGGATCGTGGATTTACAACATCTTGCCGACAGTTTAAATTGTATTCTCTGTAACAAAGGCAAATACATGCATAAATACATGCATAAATTGAACAAATTAAATTTGTTTGCAGAATAAATTTATTTCACATCCGTCTCAGAATTACTAGAACTCGGGAAAAAAAACACGCTTCGAGTTCCCAGACCACGCGCCGATCAGCTGACTGCAGCGTACACTGCTGCCATCCCGTTACAGATGGTTGGGCCCGAGTTCGGTGTGGAATAAAATTACCACTTTTCATAAGTCGATATCTCCGAAACTAAACGGTCAAAGTTTGTCATTTTGTTTTAATCAATCCCACGATAGTACTGCGTACACGTAGTACTATCTTTATCTCGCAATTATCTCATTAACTAAATGGTGAATCGAATTGAATTTTTGGGCATCACTCCGTGAAAGTCATATTTACACCATACTTAGATTTCAGCCAATTCCTAAGTTTTTACCAAAACTAAAGAACTACCTTAAGCTACACATACCGCATTTGCCGAGGGTACGGGGAAACTGTGTACAACCCGTACCGGTATAGACCCATATTTTTCTGATTCTCTCGTGCTTAGACGTTTTACTTAATTATCTGATAAGGTCTCAGAAGTATATGCCTTCCCCTCACTAGGCGGTGCGCCATCTACCAGTTTTTTCTTAATTTTTTACACATTATGCTGGATATAATGTATATTTTTGCATATAATAATCACAAATTTCCAGGACAATGTTTAAAAATTAATAAATTACCCGAAACGCCTAATTATTCATAAATGTTTGTTCATTAATCGGCTTGTTTATTAAAAACGATCTTTACTGACTTTACTGAATTATCTGTCCATCATAATTTTAATCAACTAGTTAGCCCTGTATTTTAAAATGATTATAAACATTATGTATAGTAATTTTATGTAAATAAACAAATTACAAAGCACCACCACTATTTTATCATCTATATATATATAAAGCACAAAGCATGTTCCCTTTAAGTTTTAAACGTATCGACATCTTTCGTTCGTTTCGTGAATTTGGGCATCGGAAACTCAGATTGTATCAGGAGGACATGATAGCGAAGGAGGTAGCCGGAGGATCACAACGGAAGAGTGTGCCAACGACATCTCGCGTCGCGCTATAGTAGCCGCATCAACGTTTGGCGCGTGTTATAGGGATACCATCAGGAGCAAGCGAGTATACGATAGATGGCGCGACCTCCTCGCTATTTCTGCACTCCTGATGCTTAGGCATGAAAACTTGGTTCGTAGCAGGAGAACATGCGCAATGAGGTGTCACGAATTTGCCCGATACTTCCTTGCAACTTCTATACTCCCGATACAAAGCAAAATTTGCGGCCGTAATATTACCATGGCTTTGGGAATTTAGGCATGAAAACTCTGTTTTTATCAGGAGAGCATGACGCGGTAGAAGGTGTCTCGAGTTTTGCCGTGCCACCGCCTTGCTACTTCTATACTCCTGTTACAACGTAAAATTCCCGGCCGTAATATTACCGGTTGCAATGGCTTCGGGAATTTAGGCGTGAAAACTCGGTTTGTGCCAGGGAAACATGAGCTGCTAGGAAGTATCTCAAGTTTGCCTCCATTTACCTCCTTGATACTTCGGTACTCCTCATACAAACTGAAATTTTTCTGGACCGTCACATTACCGCTTAAACGGTTTGCGTGGCTTTGGAAATTTAGGCATGAAAACTCGAATTGTACCGGGAGAACGTGGCACGCAAGGAGGTATCTCGAGTTCGCCACGTGGTGTTCGCCAACGTAACGCTAGTAACGTACGAGTCGCGCTAGCCGCTCGGTCCGTCGTAGCAGGAGAGCACGACGGACGTGGAAGCATGCGATCGTCGCGCGCTACCTCCTTGTTAATTCTGTGCTCCTGATACATACCGAGATGTTTTGAACCGCAATATGGCCGACCGGAGCTCCATTCCTTAACGAACCCGTTACTTTTGCTTTGTTTTTTACTCTCAATTAATTAAGATGCCGAAGCGGGAATAAATTAAGGATGTTTTTTTCGTTGCAAAAAATAGGCACGTAGTGGAGTGTAATGAACATTTTTATTACGTTTTGTTAAACAAGTGCTTACATAACAGCGATGTCTGTGCGATGGGAAAAAGTGATTTTTAAGACATCGAGTATTAGAGTATTAGACTTTGGTGAAGTCCTCAAAAAATGCCTAAAGCAATTACAATTTTTCGCACGTATAGATATGGACATTATATTGTAATTATATTATATTAATTGTAATAATCGTTTTTATAGAATAAGATTGTACACATACATCTAGGAAATAAAAAATTCAAAAATATAGATACAGTCGTTTCTTATTGTAACATAAGTAATTCTTTTTTTTTAGCGTGACCGATCGTCACGCTAACCTCCTTGCCCTCCGTCGTAGGGTCGCACGTGGGTACCCCGCGAAAACGCATGCTTCGCTGCCACCAGCTGTGCCACGTTATTCATAATAGATTTATCCCAATTTGACGAATTGCCGTAGTGCTGTTCGCGAACCAACAGCCCGAAGAACACCGCCCCTCCACCTTGCGGGGGTCGCAAACACTGATAATCTTACCGGCCTGATTTTACGATACGGAGATTCTTTTTGTTTGCCATCTTTTAAGGAACACTCAGGTAACACTCTTCGATTTTGTTGAAATTTGGATACGTTATAAAGCACCGGAAAGTAAGCGATACGTATTTTTTTTTATCGCCGGAAAAACGGTTTTAAGGGGTGAAACGAAGCCTCGAAAATAGGGGTGTTTTTCGTTTTTCGTCGATAACGTTATCGTTCTCATCTCCAATGTATAGTGCACAAAAAAATAAACATTGTTGCAATTTGAAATTTTTTGATATCTCGTACCGTTAAAACGTTATCGACGAAAAACGAAAAACATGCCCATTTTTGAGGGTGCGTTTCAGCCCTTAAAACCGTTTTTCCGCCGATAAAAAAAAATACGTATCGCTTACTTTTCGGTGCTTTATAGCATATCCAAATTTCAACAAAATCGAAGGGTGGTCACCTGAGGGGTGTTCCTTGTTAGAGTCTCAACGGACATTTTTCAGACACATTTTCATGTACGTTACGTATTACGGATATTTCGGAGAGTATGCCACGAATATCATTTTTTAAAGGCCTTAAGCCACAGTAGAGGATATAAAATCATGTGCGAATTTAACAATTTTTTTTCGTATGAAAAAGTGATTCACTTATAAAATTAATTACACATCTATTGAGTATGAATATCAAGCCGTTAGAATTTTCTTTCGATGTACAAAATGGCCGACCACTAATATTTTCTTTTGTTATTTTTTTTCAGACGCTCCGCAGCGTCCACAATTTTTTACCTAGAACAAAAAATAAAAATTCTCGTCAATCTTCTTTAGAATACCTAGAGAAGTACGTACGGAATTTAAAAAAATATTGTTTTATTCAAAAGTTGTAGGTGTTTGAACTTAGGAAATGAATTTTCAGTGAAAAATTTCGTCATAACTGCTCAGAAAATGAAAAGCTTTCGATTAATCAGAAATTCCGTACGTACTTCTCTGCGAAATGCAATTAGGAACATAACTTTTAAATTTGAAGTAAATCGAGTGAAAATTGTTGGTTATTTGTCACGCCAATTGGAAAAATCTGTTTCGAGTAGTCGGCCATTTTGTACGTCGGAAAAAAAAATTCTAACAGCTTGATATTGATACTAAATAGATGTATAATTAATTTTATGAGAATAACTTTTTCATACGAAAAAAAATTGTTAAATTCCTTTGTTAAATTGGCCTAAGGCCTTAGCAGAATGTCGTATTCGAGACATCGAAAGAAATTGGAAAATTCTGATATATACGTATCGAGTAAACGCACAAGTTGGGCAAAATGATAAGGTGGTATTCCCATTTTCCGGACGTTATACATTTAAAATGTTTCATATTCATACGTTTAAAATAGCACAATTCCATGTTTAATATATGACAAGCATGCACGATAAAAATGTGTGAATAACGAAAATAGTTCGGAAATATCGTATCTTTTGTTGTTAATTTATCCAATACAATTGGATTTATTTTCCATGGTCCCTACAAGTCGTTCGGACTCATGTGTGTAGTCGCCCCGCTCGGAGCAGTCGACCGAGTGCCTGTAGCTATCGACAGCTCGTGGCGCCGTCTCTGCTCAAGCCTCGGCACTCGAGACTCAGCTATTCAGCAGGATTCCCGCCTTACCGACCCTTCCCTTTTCAAAAGATCGCCCACAGAGTCCACGGCAAAAAACAGCACCCTCGCGAAAAACGAAGAAAGCATAAGAAAAATGTTCGAGTAAATCTTCAAGGATATACAACGAAAAATATGGCTTTTCATTTAAAGTTCATATTAACACATACACGCGGGAAAGTGCACGCGAGGGCGAAGGATGGAGGTTTGCTGCTCAGCAGGTAGTACGAGAGCAGGTAGAATTCGTCGGAACGAAGGATGGACAGGGGGGAAGAAAGGCGGTGGGAAAAAGTCGGTGTGGCATACATCTTCGTTTTTTTCTCCCGTGAATCTTTTTCCCAGGCGCAGTGTCTATTGTCGGGGGAGTGCAGCGGGGCTTCGCAGGAGGGAAAGAGAGGAAAGCGAATAGGGAGAGAAAGATGGCTTTGAGGCTTGAGCAAAATCGCTGCTTTATTGTTGCATCGAAGATCGCGCAGTCCTTTCTTTCAAAACCCGTGATGGGTGGGCCTCACTTCTATCACTCTCCTTTTCGCTCCTCCCTCTCCCTTCCTGACCAACGCGGTCATTCATCTGTACATTTCAGTCCACGGATCAATTATTCACAATTTATTTATCCATCTTATCACATTGGATTTCTTAATGGCTTATACATGTGCTATTATTCATTTGTCTACCCCATTCACCTGATGAATTTGAATTAGTATCCTTATAATGTTTTTTCACATTTCCACAAATGAAACAAGATAGGCAATTAAGACTTACGTCTTAATTAATTGCAAAACTTTGTACGTTGACTGTAAGCGCCTAAGGGGACTTGTTTCTCTCCATCTCTCCTCGTTCCCTTCCTCGCAAAGTCTCACGTTCGGGCGCTTGTGCGAAGAGAGCCGGTCGTGGGACCGTTCCCGTGCGGGGCCTTAAGAGCCGAAGGAAGAAAAGACAGAGAGAAAGAGAGGGAGAGAGAGAGAGAGAGAGAGAGAGAGAGAGAGAGAGAGAGAGAGAGAGAAAGCGCGCGCGAGAGAGAGAGAAAGAGAGAGAGAGAGAGAGAGAGAGAGAGAGAGAGAGAGAAGCGCGCGCGAGAGAGAGAGAAAGAGAGAGAGAGAGAGAGAGAGAGAGAGAGAGAGAGAGAGAGAGAGAGCGAGAGAGAGAAAGAGAGAGCGAGAGAGAGAAAGAGAGAGCGAGAGAGAGAGAGAAAAGGCGGAGTGGGGCCTTAAGGCCTAAAGAGCCGAAGGAAGAAAAGAGAGAGAAAGAGAGAGAGAGAGAGAGCGAGAGCGCGGCGGGAGAGGTAAGGCGCAGCGGGGGGAGGGAGGCGAGGGCCGCAAAGACGCGCATTCCACAGCTGAACGCCCGGCAGTAAAGGGACCCCGAGGATTCTGGCGCGTTCGCAATAACGCACACACGAGGTTCGCATCGGTCCCGCGTGCGCGTCCCTTGCCTCCCCGCGCTTATCTTCGCGACATGTTCGTTGCATAGTTCAATTGTAGCAACAACAAAAACGAGAACATTTCGACAAAACAACAACAAATGTGCACACAGTCGCCGCAAGGTTCGCGAAATACCGGAAAAATGTGCGATTTTTGTGTAATTCTTTTTCACTCGGTGCAGTAGTTATTCGTGTTTTTAGCTCGCAGTGTCTCGAGGAGTTACTGAGAGGGAGAGCGAGAGAAATGCGTCGGTGCAACGTGACGAGAGGATCGCGGATGGCTGGATAAAGAGAAAGAGAGAAGAATCAGAGGAAGAAAAATCGATCGCCATGTCATCCGATCGTCCGGAGGCTTCGAGAAATCCCAGGATAATAAATTCTCGACTGAGCTTCCAATAGAAAATTTTGTTTTTCCTCTCATCGTCCTTTTTCCTCGTTGCCCGTTCTGTCTCATTTTCCGTTGAGATGTCCCTGGAGGATCGAGCGGCGTCGATAGGCGTCCCGCATCTCGAGGATCCCTTCGTCTTCGGTGATGCGAGATTTTCGGAACAGCAGCAGCAGTGTCGGTGCGCGAGTGCGACGAGCGAGGCGGCCGAGAACGGCAACAAGTGTCAGCCGCGCGGGGAGCAGGAGCGTTCCGCGAGAAGTCCGGCCTCCCGGGGAGCGAGCCCGTGCGACCCGACGATCATTCGTCTCGACGAGGCCTCGTCACCGGAGAGCCCCGAAAAATGTCCCGCCGACGTTACCGAGACGATCGAGGAAAGTTCGCGAAACGACGAGATGAGCAACGCGAATTCTACACTCTCACTGGAGACCTCCTCGTCCTCGAGCGATCCGGATCAACGAATTATTCACGGGAGGCTGGCAGTCGATAACGAGGAAACGTCACGGCAGCGGGGACCGAGCGCCGGCGGGGCCGCGCGTCGTCATCATCACAACAATCATCCTCATCATCATCATCATCATCATCATCATCATCATCAACTTCAACAATCGACGCAGATCGATGATTTCACCGATCAAAGCCGCTACGACAACGAGGCACGATCGTTGCGCGAGAAAAATCGCGCCAATAGCGCCAGCAATGATTCCAAGGTCACTCATAACGACGCCGATGAGCTACGTCGTATCGATGACGCGGGCCCGAACAACGCTGTCAATTACAGCCCTGGCTTTCGCAATTTTCATCATCAGGAACACATGATTATGCAGCAACAGCAGACGCCCCTACAGCGCGGCGTTGGAAACAACGCGGCAAACGCCAAGGGTACATTCGACAACATGCAGGTCGGGGGTTACCGTTGGATACATTGTTCTTTTTCTCGCGATCTCTTCACAACGGACCGGATCCGATGACATTTCACGAATTGATTTACTTTACATTTTATAGTGAGAAAAAAAAACGAATTGAATCGAAAAAATATCTCGGTTGATCCAAATGTCTGAACGCGGAGTGCCACCGATGTATGACATTGTTGCGATACTATATAATATCGGATAAAATGTGATTGATTTAAATAACATATTATTTTATTTGAAAAACCCGAGAAAAAATGATTGCACGTACTTAGATACAATTATATAAAAATTATATACAATCATATATATTTCTATATAGGTTGATATATAATTGTTTGTAACTCTATACATTCGTGTATATAATCCGATATAAATGTACTTCCATCAAATTTGATTTGACAAAATTATACATAGTTCTGTATATAATGATATATGGAGATACTATTTTTATAGGGAGTTTATATAATTAGATATATCATGTACAGTTATATATAGTTCAATATAGTGCTGTATATAATTATATATATACGTGAAAATTTTATTTACGGCATATAAAATTGTATATGACTGTATATGAGTACTTTATTTTCTTTTGAAATACATATAATTGCATATATCTTTATGTGGCTTCATATATGATTAGATATGGAAAAAGTTTTCTTTGGTTTTATTCGCGTATGGAAGCAGGTAAATCAAAGGTTGTTTATTAAAAGTTAACAAATTATGTTTTGACGCAATATATTTACCAGATTTGATTACAATTATTGGGTTTCTTACAGAGATAATTTCCAATTCTGATCAGTTGATTAATATTAGTTTTTTCTTGATATTTTACTAACAAAATGGCATCGCTTTCTTCGACTGGTATAATATGTGTCACAATAGCTTTTTTTTCTACATGACAAAAAATATCAACGTATTTTACATTGAAACGTTGAATTATAAAATATCAACCTGAGTAAAAATGAATATATATATAAACATATATAATTGTATATTAATTGATCATATACAATTGTATACAAAAATTGGCCCGATAGAATTTTATATATTCGTATATTAACGTATACAATTGTATATTTTATCGGCCGATAAAATTTTATATTTATTCATATACTATCGTACATAACTGTATATTAGTATATACAATTGTATACGGTTATATACAAATATATAAAATTCTATCGGGCCAATTTTTGTATACAATTGTATATAATCAATTAATATACAATTACATATGTTTATATATATTCATTTTTACTCGGGAATCTCTCATGTTCTCTGAATATCTACATTATCCTTCAAATAGAATTATATTCTATTAAAATCATTCTATACCTGAGAAAAAATGGACATATATAAACATAAATAATCATGGATGATCTTGTCATAAATGATCATGAACGAAGTTTGTCTCTATATAATCATCTATATTAATATATAGCCATATGTGATCACATGTAATCATATATGATTATATATACTCATATACTATATATAACCATATAACGCATACGCATATAACGATATATAACCATGTTCAGTCATACATTGATTTGCATACATGCGCATAAATAAGAAATTACGAGAAAACAGATTTCGTATTTTTATAAAAATTATATTGTCATGTGTATCACAAATGCAATATGTATATATATTAAGCAAAAGATTTATATAACATTTCATAAAATAATGCACCGTTCATGAGGCTTATACATTATTATTCAACTCAGCAACCATAGTATATCAGTCTTGACAGAAATATTTAGAAATATAAAAATACTTATTTAAGAAAATTATCACATTTTTACTTTCATATATAACAGTGGTATATATATGTTTTTCTTATAGTAATTTTCGGCTGTACTAACTGTACTAAATTTTAGCTGTATTAACTGGTATATGGATAGAAAAATACTGCTTGAATGGGTGGTATTCACTCTTATTATATATGGAATAATATCCATGGTCATATATGTTTTCGTTATTATATACGTTCAAATATGGTTGTTGCGGATAATTACGATTACATATATGATTATATATGACACCAAAATAGTTTGTACATCATATATAGGTTCATATACAAGGTCTCATATACAATTATATACGCTTATATATGGGTTTTGGGGGGCAAATGCAAATAGATATGATAATATATAGGACATGTTGTAGTGTATATCATGATTGAAATATCAACAATATGGATCCGAAATAATGGTATTTTTTTGCCGCGAAGTACAGATGTCATCTGTAGAAACGCATTTAGTCTCTGATAGAAAAAAATATAATATTCGATTAAATGAATGTTCATTGCAATCCAAAGAATATATTTGTGAATTCGAGAAGTCATGTTTTTAATATGATTCTATGTGCACTTGCAAATATTTCTTGATTGTTGGTTCAAATAAATGTACACTCACGAGAATTGCTGAAAATATTTGAAAAATCGCATGCAGTTTTTTGGAATAGGATAGAATTGTCAAAATAAAGTGTTTGATCGAATTCGTTTCATTTGAAAAATTAAAAGGGTCTCAATTTTTTGTTTATCTTAAATAAAAAGTGAGGATTAGAATGATCATCCACGATAATAGTGCAGAGAATATGAGATATCCAATGGAATATCCATGGAGAGAATATCAGATATTCAACTGATAAGAACAGATACTACACTTTGATCTTGCAAGGAACATCCCTCAGGGGACACCCTTCGATTTTGTTGAAATTTGGATATGTTATAAAGCAGCGAAAAGTAAGCGATACGTATTTTTCTTTATCGGTGGAAAAACGGTTTTCAGGGGTGAAACCACCCCTCGAAAAAAGGCATCTCTGGGGATAATATAGCAGTTCCACACACAAGGACTCCACCGATTTTTATGAAACAAAAACGAAAATTCTTCTAATCCGAAGCAATGAAAAATCCGCTATAGTGACATTGCAAAAAAAATTAAGGGGTGAACCACCCCTATGTTAAGGGGTGGTTTCACCTCTTAAAACGGTTTTTCCGCCGATAAAAAAAAAACGTGTCGCTTACTTTTCGGTGTTTTATAACATATGCAAATTTCAACAAAATCGAAGGGTGTCACCTGAGGGATGTTCCTTGTTAGCCACATTTTAAGAGGCTATACCAGTGTGAACGCTGAAAATTTGGGTGATTTTCGGGATTTTTTTGGAAGATAAGTACTCTATGAAATGTTTCGGAAAATTAAAAATGTATTTGGCTATATTTGACCTATATTAGATAATTTTTTTATAGAAAAATATTGAGATCCAAGCGGCTTATGCGCTGCCTTCGGAGGCGCCAAAAAAAAGTTCCCCCCCTGCTGACATGATTCCGGCCGATTGAGTAGCTGAAACCGAAAAAAGAAAAAATGTCGTTAAACTGGAAGGTATTCCCTGTGCAATGACGTAGAATTTTCGAAAAGTATCAAAATCTAACAAAATGGCCTAGTTATGAAAAAAAGTCTGTTTTCTTGCCTATAAAATGGTCGTTTTTTTCAATGCCAAATCGACAATTTTCATCCAATCAAAAATATCCTACGTCATTGTAGAGTAAATATATTCAAGAGTACTCGGTCCAAATTTCAAGTCAATCGGATAATTGCTCTTTGAGTTACAATGTCAGCAAATTTGAAAAATCTCATTTCATATACTTGAAAGTATAAATCTTGAAAGTATAAAAATCTCATCTCATATTCTTGAAAGTATAAACTGTCGAAAAAGACACAAAAAAATCGATTTTTTAGAAGTGTCACACTGGTTTACCCTCTCAGGTAGATTTTCGGTTCGGGTTGCGCTCACGAGAAACGAGCGCGCGTGCGGCTTCTAGCGGTTACTCCGAGAACTACGGGTTTCCTCACACCTATCATTTCGGTGGCACTCGGCCATGACTTGGTTGAATTTTTTCAACCAAATGCGCAAGAAACAAATTTTATTTTCGCATACATTTTTAACCCACTCAGACATTTGCTCAACGTTTTTCAATCAAAATAAAATATTAATATTTCAACGAATAATGCACTTGAAAATCAATATCGGATATGGGGAAAAAAATTAAATAACATATTTACTCAATAGAAATTTTATCCGAATCAAACGAGCGAAATTCAATTTTTCTTGTGTACTCGAATCAACAATATTCATGTTATAAATTAAAACGCTTTTTTTGTTCGTTGCAGAAAATGCATTCAAAACTATATAATTTGTTCGCGATAATTTTTTAGATAGTTTCAATAATATATTGTTCTCGGCTAATAATATATCGTTTGAATGAACGAAACCTTCAATTTTATCGTGTTATTAAAGTCAATAGTGTTTTGTTTGGACCAATAAATCCGATTATTTACACCAAGAATTTTACAATTGAATCAACGAAACTTCATTCAATATCACCAATTATATTGGATCAATTATTTTTTTTCCCAGTGTACTTATTGACTATTTCCTTCGTTTGCCCGATTTCATTTAACACTGAACATGACGCAGGTCTCCACTGGTATGATCGCGTTGGAAAAGGGCAAGTGCCAGTGCCACCAGATCCAACCGCATCCACAACAGCAACAAACGCTCTCCCATCTCCAGCAACGCGACCAGACCCATTCTACTGCTTTGCCGCCTCATCATCACCATCATCATCAGCAGCAGCAGCAACTACAAGAACAAGAACATCACCGTCAGAAATTCAGCCATCAACGAAACCAGCCGCAACAGCAACAGAACTATCGTCACCATCATTATCATCATCCTCATCAGCACATCGGCCAACAACAACAACAACAGCCGGACCATCAGAGAGGACAGAGCGAGCAGGCCACACCGGCGGCAAGGAAACTAAACCCAAACAACTCCGGAACGGACGAGTCCGACGATATGATGCTTGACGCTGAAAGTCATCATCAACCGCCGGCACTTCCGCCCCGACCACCACCGAGGCCCAACAGGCGTTACGACCACAATCCAAACGCCCCCTACGATCTTGGTAAATAATCCAAACTAACATACATTTATAGTCCCCTATTTATAGTTGTTCCTTAAGAAGTAAGACCTCCTTGTTCTTTGTTCTAAATGAAGAATAAGGAATGAGGATTTCTCGAGGAACGACTATGAATACGGGTCTTAGTGTTGGCAAAGAATCTCAAATCGTACAAACAATCGTGCGACGAGTATTGGGCAATTTCGAAAAGCGCGAGCACAATCGTAAACCGCCCCAGTGTCTGGCCCTTGAATGATCGCTAATCCAATTCGAGTTTCCAGACACGAGGAGGTCCAATTGGATTTTTCGCAAGCAAAGCTCAATTAGGAAAAACACGAGGGAATTAGAGGCGAGCTGTTCTTCACTATCTTTCTCTCTCTCTCTGCGACCCTCCCGCCGTCCCACGAACCAAAAACACGCGGGCAATCATCCGAGTGTTCCGCTCAACGGCAACGAAATTTTTACCCCTGCCCTTCATCCCCCTAGAGTACGGTCCGCTCGTACCAGGAAAGGGGACGTACACAAATTACGTAACGCAAAATTTCCCAATTTGACCCTCCCCTGCCCCCGCGTAACGGGACCGTAACGCTTGGCCAGACCCCCCCACCCCTATTCCGTTACGTAACGCGTGCTTTGCCGTCAATAATTGCGATTTTTTTCATAGACATACCTAATTATGAAAGGATTGGGTTTATACTCATTTGATGAAGTATATATTTCTCTAGTTTTATACCAATTTTTATGACAAAATCTTGCAAATTAACCGAGATATATGCGTTGATTTGACGACGAAAAAAAAAATATCTCTTCATTGTTCCATCGAAATCTTTATGAAAGGTTATCTGTAAATTAAAAGTTAAAAATTTATCGATATTTATACAAATGTAGCTATTGTTTTGCGGAACCATTTTTTTATTTTGGTTTTTTTTACAAAATGCCGACAGATTGGACATTTTTTTTCTATTTTCAAGGCCCTTTTTCTGTATTCGAGCAGTCTTTAAAAATAGTAATGAAATGTTAAAAACGCGGATACGTACAACCTTAGTTACTGCGATTACAAAAATGTTTGCAAAAAATTTGATAATCGTTCGATAAGTTTTTAAGTATTTGCTCGGACAAGGTTGAAAAAACTAGTTTCGAGAAAAACGCGTTCAAAGTTTTCGTTCGGTGCTTCTTGATATAAAGTTATGTTTTTTTTTTAGAATATTGATACTCACATTGAAGTATCAAGTCGCGGTCGATATGACGGTTCTTCATCTTCATGATAGTTCACAAAATAATAAGAGCCTGTACTTTATCTATTGTAAATGATGACACACCTGTAGAGACTGAGGGCACTAAATGGTCTGGCTACCGGTTCTCAATAAAGTGACTATAACTCCGTCAATCTTCGGGCTTGCGAATGAAAATGTTGCCAACATATTTTTAAATACATGCACTTACAAGAATTATTTTAAAAAAAGCCTTCAATTTTTGCTTGGGGGATGTGGGAAAGCTACTGTGCAAGTTCTTGCACAGTGACTTTCTCCCTTAAGGGGTGCAATCAGAGGCGTGAAAAAACGAGCATTTTCAATAATTTTTTTTATAGTAATTAAATTTGTTTTACAAAAGTGGTTACACAGACTTTTTACGGTATATTTCAACTTGACTTGTACAAATTTTCAATGAAAAATATTGATTATTTATAAAAATATCGTCATCTTTGTCGGACCCCCTTCGGCATGTAGTGCTTTGCGGTGACCATCATAAAATTTTACTGGATCATCTGAAATAAAAAATAAAATAAACATCATTAGTTTAATAATAAATCTAGTCCGTAATCGAATCTTTTTTTTTTTTAATTAACAAAATGGCGGCTTCCGACATATAACTTTGGATTTTCGACCAAAAAATCGCTCGTTTATTGTTTAAAACAATAGAAATTTTCAACAAAAATAAAAATCATTCGATTAAGGACTAGTTTTTAACGCTATCAATGAGCACACCAAATTTTGTCAAAATCCATCGAGTGGTTTTTTAATTATAGTGGTCACCGACTTGAAAAACATAGTTTCGAGAAAAACGCGTTCGAAGGATGAAGCTAAACTTTTATTTATTTATTTTGATCCGCTGAATCCGAATATCACAATTTTTTGCCGAAAAGTCGAGCACTCAATTGTTTATAGCCAATTATTAAAACAATTTTTCAAAAATTTAAAGTTTTTCGAGATGGATTATTATTTTTTTAACATTTTGAGCAATTTTAAAACGAAATTATTGTTTATAAAATTTTACTAAAGTTCATAGTTTTTAAGTAATACATTTTTAAAAATGTTTGAAAGAGTTTTCCAATTTCACACTTGATTTATGTATAGAAATACTAATTAAAAAATTACTTACATCGAATCATCAATTCCTGGCCCATACAATAGGGCTTCTGCCGATGTGGAAGCTTCCAAAATATCAATTTGTTGTTGTCTTCGAAGCATACTGCGTTCCCGGGTATTATCGTTTGCTTGCCGCTGCCGTCCGCTACCTGCCATGGGGACCCGACGCCCCTCCACTAATTGTGGGATATCCCGGAATCTTCATCGGATTTAATTTTGAAAGAATATTTTCGAAACATCATACTTCAAGAAAATGTTTTAAAAAATCGATTTTTTTAAAATTCTCACTGCATCTCACCCCTTAACTGACATTGCGTATAGAAAGCTGTGAGCTGTCCACGGTAAAATTGCACGCGCGCTCTAAGGGGAGATACACACCTAGGAGCCGGAAAAAAGGTCATTTTTGTACATTTTTTCAAGGAAAACTATTTGAAATTTCGGATTGGGGTTTTAATTATCTAAAAGTATATACATTCAAAAATATGTTTAATTTTCTTTATTTAAAAATATCAAAAATATACAAGGACTAGCTTTTGCCCGCGGCTTCGCCCGCGTGGATGTCGGAAAATATCCCACGGGAACATACTACCGTGATTAAAAGTACCCCATTTGTTAATCTAGGTAAACAATGTCTTCTCGCACTGCTTATATAGTATCCGAGGAGCGGCGCGCGGATTGATATATGATTGATGGGGGATAAAATCTCTAAAACCTAATAATATAACCTAATAACGGGACGCAAAATTACCTACTTAAATGCCAAATATGAAGGCAACTTTAAAGTGAAAATATTAAATCCTCTTTATTCTCTATCCTGTGAGAATTAGAAAAAAATAGTTACGTAAAAAATCCCCGTTAACCACCCCCCCCCTAAACCCCTTAATGACAAACTTTATTACATAGGCAAGTATTTGTGTCAAGTTTCAAATAAGATCAAAGAAGATGTTTCAAAGAAGAAGCCCCGCGATAAAATCCTCCCCTGTAAAAATGACGATCCCTTTTTAACCCGTTAGGGGTCGATTTTCGAAAAACCCTCATACACGTTATTCTTTATTTTTGTTCTCAAGCATAAATACTGAGTTTCGAGTTAATCGAACCGCGCGTTAAAATTCTTCCATACAAACTTTGATACCCCCAAATCCCCTCTTAGGGGGTAGTTTAGGAAAAATAAAAGTGACAAAGTTTATAATTTACTTTATAATTTATTTGTGTTAAGTTTTCAAGTATATTAACTCAAGGAATAAGATTTTTCATACAAACTTTCACCCCCAATTTAACTCCCTTAGGGGTTGAATTTCGAAAAATCCTTCCTCATTCCTTGTCTACATTATAAAGGGAACCTTTGTGCAATATTTCAGCTTTCTAGGTCCAAGGGTTTGGGCTGGGCGTTGATGAGTCAGTCAGTCAGTCAGTCAGTCAGGACTTCTCTTTTTATTTATATAGATATTGTATGATCCTTGGAGCGTCGTGAAAAAATCTGCGTATACCGTACCCACTGGCGTTTCTTCAAAAATCATCTGAAAAAAAAAACGAAAAAGATTATTAAATTAGATACTATAATCTAGTACTTGTCATAGCCGATTTTGAAAATATCGTTTTATGACAAAATGGCGGACGTTTGAACATAAATAGTGATTTTTGGGCCAAAAATTAGTTATTATATTGCCTATAAAACAAAAACTAAGAAACGGAAAAAAAAAATCCTATGACAAGTACTAGATAATGGTGTATAGAATAACCACAAAAAACCTCAAGGCAATCGGTTCATTGGTTTTCGAGAAATTTTGGGTACCGATTTGAAAAACGTGGTTTTGAGAAAAACGCGTTTAAAAATTTGGGAGTGAATAAATCATGAAAATCAACTTGCATGGAATCATCGATACCAGGCCCATAGTGTAGGTCTTCTACGGTCGACGGAATGTCCATAGCTTCCAAATCCTCGACCTCGACCATCTAGGTGTACATCTCTCCTCAAATTAAAAACGTGAACATGCAGAAATGTTGCTATTTCTGGCAGTTTTAAAATCCCGACGCAACCTTGATCCCCCCCAATTGCGTTACGTAATTTGCTTGTGGCCCGAAAGTGCCCAACAGGACGAGAAAAGAGAGAGAAGAAAAAAAGCACCGCGTCGTACCGACCCCCTCGTCCAGGAGAATCTCTACTCGTGCGCTCCAGCGATACGAAAAATCCCTGTGACATCCCCGGCGACCCCGAGTTGTACTCGCAAGGGGGCGCCATTGCGCCTCGACGTTCCTCGTATCGACCCGGACAAGTGCCCCATCTCTCATCGATGGCGCGGCGATGAAGACAGCCGTGTGTATGCGCGCGAGAAACGCTCAGCCACCTGGTCACGGATTAATCTCGCGATCGCACGCGACCGCGCAGGTTCCTTACCCCCAACCCTCTTCCCCCGGGTGATAGGAATTCTGGGGGGGATTGGGGTCGCCGGGGTGAGGAGGACGGGAGATTCCTGCGTCGAGAGCGTATCGTCAATTCGGGACGAGATTAACGAGCGTGTGCGCGTTTTTCCCCGATGGGAAACGAGACGTTTGTCGCCTGAGCTCAAAAAAGGGAGGAGATTATATCCGAGTGCACTCGAAGAGCCCTACAGGCCATCGAGGAGCTTCGAGGAGGCTCCAAGTGGTTCAAAGAGATTCGAGGAGATTCAAAGACGTTCAAAGTGGTTCAAAGACGTTCCGGGCGGTTCAGACACTCCAGGAGGCTCAAGGAGGTTCCAGTTGATTCCAAGGGGTCAAGACGACTCGCCGAAGGAAACAGTCGCCGTGCGATTCTTCGCTATGAGGCCCCGGAGTACCGAAAGATAACACGCGAAAGGGAAAAGTAAAGGACAAAAAGCGAAAGGATAAAATGGGCGCTCGCGAGAACGCGATGGACGGATTTCCGGTGTTGCAAATAGTTCGCTGTCAGTTTGGCGGCGAGGCGGTGGGGGGTGCGGTACCGGCGGCGATGAGCATAGGCGCAGGTGGTGGCGCTGCTTATTATTCGCCCTTTGCCACGATCGGACCTCACTCGCACTCGCACCTGAGCCATTCGCTTAGCCACGCTCACCTGACTGCCTATCGCTGTCCACCCCCTCATCCTTACGGTACGAGGGACACAGAGAGCGAGAGAGAGAGCAGCCCTTCTATTATTAGCCCCGTCTTCGATTCTACACCTTACCCCCAATGTCCCGATCAATCCCCATCTCATCCCCAAGGTCTCCACGTGTGCGACTGTGTGTATATGAGGTATTCCAAGTGACCTTCTTCGATCTTTTTCAAACTTGGTGATGTTTTTGTCTCATATAGTTTGCGTACATGGAATTTTTTCAGATTTTCGTCGGCTCGCTAACTCGGAGATAAGATTTTACACGTGATAAAATTTCAAATGATCGTTTCGTAATGATGTTCTCGTCGTGCGAAAAAATGTCATCTACGAAAAAGTTGCGTTTTTATATGAACTATTTTGGGGAAAAAATTCAAAATTGTCCAAGTACTACAACACTAAAAAAAAAGACAAATCTTTCATTTTTTAATTTTTTAACCACAATAACTAGGTTGATCCTGCTGAAATTTACACTGAATTTTCGTTTGTTTGTGTAAAACAACATGTGTAAGTTTCATTCTGGGCTGGGCTTGCGTTCAGTTGATATCGTCGTCTCAAATTTGATGGGAAATTGTTTTTGTTGAATAACTCAGCGATTTACGATTTTAAAGTCAAAATGGTAATGACTAAACTTGTAGGAAATCGAGTGGTTTACAACTTTGGTCATTACAGTTTTTCCTCTACCATCAATATTTTTCGAGTTAAACCTGAAGAAAGCGACTATCGCATTATTTCGTTCATTTTTAACTTTAGGGCATAAACGAACATGAGCAAACTTGTAGAGAATGAAATTTTGGACAATTTTTGTTCCCACCCTTTTTTTCTAGAATCAATATTTAAGGTCGTACGCCAACGGTGAAAGAAAAGAGCGAATGGTTTGCGAAATATTTTCACGCTTCTCGTTTTTTTACCGTTGGCGTACGTCCTTAAATGTTGATTCTAGGGGGAAAAAAAGGTAGAGGCCACAATTGTCGAGAATTTCATTCTCTACAAGTTTGACTGTTTGTTTGTGCCCTAAAGTTAAAAATAAACGTGATAATGCAATAGCCGCTTTTTTCAGGTTTAATTCGAAAAATATCAATGATAGAGAAAAAACTGTTATGACCAAAGTTGCACAGCCCTCGATTTCCTACAAGTTTAGTCATTACCATTTTTACTTAAAAATTGTAAATCGCCGAGTTATACAACAAAAACAATTTCCCATTAAATTTAAGACGACGATATTAACTGAATGCAAGCCCAGCCCAGAATGAAACTTACACATGTTGTTTTACACTAATAAAAGCAAATTCAGTGTAAATTTCAGCAGGATCAACCTAGTCGTTGGGGTTAAAAAATTAATAAATGAAAGATTTTCTTTCTTTTTTTAGTGTTGTGGTACTTGAAAAATTTTGAATTTTTTTTCCAAAATAGTTCATAGAAAAACGCATCTTTTTTGTAGAGGACATTTTTTCGTACGACGAGAAAATCACTACGATACGATCATTTGAAATTTTATCACGTGTTAAATCTTATCTTCGAGTTAGCCGAGTTAGCGAGCCGATAAAAATCTGAAAAAAGGCCACGTACTCAAAATATATGATACAAAAACATCACCAACTTTGAAAAAGATTGGAGAAGGTCAGGCTTTTAGGCCGTTTGAAAACACCTGGAATACCTCATATATATATATATATATATATATATATATATATATATGCTCTCGTCAGAACGCTCTTGCACTCGCGGAATCTTGAATTATCGTATGCCCATAGGACCGAACGGAGACGATACCGGATGCTGCAAAAAATACGTAGTGCTGTGTTGCCTCTGCGGTGGACTAAGCGCCGCCGTCGGCAGTTTATTCCTCGCCGTCCATGCTGTACTCTCAGCTCACACGGCCAGTCTCGCCCTCTTCGAGACGGTCCCCTCGTACATACCTGGAACGATGGTAATGTTTACTTATTTTATATTCATATTTGTTTATATCGTATTATACACATACACGTATAGAGAAGTTAGACTCACTAGAAATTAGTCACTCGGAAACACCTATAAATCTTGATGTTGGACGAAAAAATGCGGCACAAATTTTGAACAGTTCGTCAATGTTTACATTTTGGTAGCTTCAGAATTATTTTCAAGTGGACGTATCAATCTAATTTCAAGGTCACCTCCACTTTTTTTTCAAGGACCCGCCTTTTTTCAACGACCACAAGCGTAAAGCGCGCAAAAACAAAACCAGTGACTTACAGTATCATGACTTTGGGATGGGGTTGAAAAACCAAAAAAATTGCAAAACGGTAATTGAAGCAAGGCAAGCAAAATAAGCGGTGGTTTCAGATGCGAGGGACATGTTCAATAATTGGTGCGATTTCCGAATGTCACTGGTTTCATTTGTTTTGCTTTCATGAAGTTTTCCTTTTAAGGGACTATACCAGTGTGAACGCGGAAAATTTGGGTGATTTTCGGGATTTTTTTGGAAGAAAAATAATCAGTTAAATGTTTCGGAAAATTGAGAATATATTTGGTTATATTTGACCTATATTACATAATTTTGGCATGGAAAAATATTGAGATCCAAGCGACTTATGCCTTCGGAGGCGCAAAAAAAAAGTTCCTCCACTGCTGACACGATTCCGATTCAATTGCGTTGAAAATAGGAAAAATTCAATTTTTCCCTCTTTGAATTTTACCACAAATCCCTTGGAGTTACGACTATCAAATCATCGGATTTTTTTTACCGAAAATAGGTGAAAATACAACTTCGTAAAAACGGAATGAAGGTGGAGACGTTATGGAACTTAAAAAAAAAATTGTCCGGGAACTTTTCGCCAGTAGTGTGGATTTTTTTTTTCAAGTCGATTCATGCATTGTGACCTTTTAGATGTATGTTTGCAGAATTTCCAAGCTCTAAGTAGTGGGGAAGTGGGTGAAATGTCGATTTTCCGTTTTGCATCTCACAGAAAGTCAAGTTAAATAAAAGCTTGATAAAAGTGTATCTAACGGAACTTAGCTTTTATTTTCCGCAGCTGATTCTCATGGGCCTGTTCACCATTCTTCTGGCAAGAAGGAAGCATCGGTACGGTTTTTTGGTGAGTACGAAAAGGCTCTCGATTCGCCTCATCAATAAAGCTCATTTTATTATCGTAAATTATCAATACGAATTTATTGACAACCTATTAATACTTGATACTACAGTCGTGCTGTATATTGGAATCCGAAAAAATTAGAAAAATACTAGTTTTTTGGAAGGTGATTTTGTAAGTGCCGCGGGTGCTAAATCCAAGTTTGCCTAAAAATCGGGGTGTAGGATTTTTTTTGGGGGATGAAAGAGGATGGGGGTGGATTAATGTCAAACTACAACCCCCACGAGGTCGGCGCCGGGAGACAAAATGTTCAGAAAAATCCGGGCTTCATTTTTGTCCACAGCGCCGAAGTCGTGGAAGTTCATTTTGGGGGTGAAATTTTGAAAAATCAGTTTTTATTCGATAACTCTTCAGGAAAAATTCATACAATTTTTGTTCGAATGGGAACGTTGCAGCCCTTGAAAAGACGCGTCGATTGAGTATTCGATCATCCCTCTCCAATAATATCTTCACCCCCGACAGAATTGTTGAAGTATAAACAAAAAAATGGTTTATTGAATAACTCAAAAACAATCTATTTTTCGGGGATGGTTTAAATGTACGAAATGTACAGATTAATTTTCTCTATATTTTCGATCCTATGGACAACCCTTGAATTTTGCTTTTTCGAACCCCTCTCAGGGGTTGAACATTCAAAATGAAATTCTGGGAAAACTATTGACCGAAAGTAAAGAGACACGAGTTAAGCGCTGTGGACAAAAATGTAGCTGAGGGTTCCAGCTACAAATTCTCTAACGGCGGCGAATTCGTGCGGTCAATAGTTTTCCCAGAATTTCATTTTGAATTTTCAACCCCCGAGAGGGGTTGGAAAATCAAAATTCAAGGGTGGTCCATAGAAACGAAAATATGGAGAAAATTATTCTCAACATTTCGTACATTCGAACCATACCCGAAAAATCGATTGTTTTTGAGCTATTGAATAAATAATTATTTTTTTTGTATTTTAACCATTTTTTTGGGGGTGAAGATATTATCGGAGAGTGATGATCAAATACTCGATCGTCTTTTCAAGGGCTACAACGTTCCCATTTGAGCAAAAAGTGTACGATTTTTATCTAAAGAGTTATTGAACGAAAACTGATTTTTCAAAATTTCACCCCACTTTTTCACCCCCAAAATGAACTTCCACGATTACGGCGCTGTGGACAAAACTAAAGCCCGGATTTTTCTGCACATTTTGTCCCATGGCGCCGACCTCGTAGGGGTTGTAGTTTGCCATTGATCCACCCCCATCTCATTTCATCCCCGAAAAAAAATCCTACACCCCGATTTTTAGGCAAACTTGGATTTAGCACCCGCGGCACCTACAAAATCACCAGTCAAAAAACTAGTCCAATTTTTTCCGATTCCGGGGTTATCGCGCGACAGCACGACTGTACTTGGGTATTATTGAAACAAAAGCCAAGGAAATTAATAACAAGGTGACAAGAATTGTAAGGTGACAAGAATATCGTGCAATTATTATCTCACCGACTCGCAGATGAAGATGTGCGGCTCGGTCGGAGTCGTTTGCGCCCTTGTCTGCGTCCTCGTCACCGTAACGACCACCGTCGTACACATGTCGCGACTGCAGGGCCTACGAGAGTGCATCTACACCGAGATTGCGAGGTAACGCATCCGCGAAGACGCTTCCTCAAATTTCATCGTCTCAGAGACTCAGAGACGTCGTACTGTTGTTTGGGCTTTGCAGATCGTGCACGTGTTACGGTTCGACCCAGGGCCGTGTCCTCTCCGATCCGGGTGTACTGTTCGAGGAGACGCCGCACTGCGAGGTGGTCCACGGCGCCCTCTACGACTGCCTGAGAGCTCTCTTCGGCGTCTCGGTCGCTGGGATACTCGCCTGCATATTTTCCTGTATGCTACTCTACCAATTGCTCAGCCACGAGAAGAAGAAGATGTACTGGGAACAATTGCAGCTTAGGTGAGAGCGCTGTAGAAAAAAGAAACGGCAGTAGTAATAAGTATACGAGGCCTTCGGGACTTCGTAAATTAAGACCTTTGGCGACGGGTATAAAATCATGTGCGAATTTAAGAATTTTTTTTTCGTATGAAAAAATGCTTCACTCATAAGATTAATTACACATTTGGTATGAATATCAGCTGTTGGAAAATATATATTTTTTTCTCTATGTACAAAATGGCCGACTACTAATATTTTCTTTTATCTTTTTTTAGACGCATCCACAATTTTTTACCTAGAACAAAAAACAAAAATTCTCGTCGAATCTACATTATGATACCTAGAGAAGTACGTGCGGGAATTAAAAAATATTGTTTTATGCAAAAGTTGTAGGTATTTGAACGTAAGAAATGAATTTTCAGTGAAAAATTTCGTTATAACTGCTCATAAAATGAAAAGTTTTCGATTAATCGGAAATTCCGTACGTACTTCTCTGCGAAATGGAATTAGGAACATAACTTTTAAATGTGAAGTATATCGAGTGAAAATTGTTGAAGTTATTTGTCACGCCAATTGGAAAAAAGCTGTTTCGCGAAGTTGTCGGCCATTTTGTACATCGAAAAAAAAAAATTATATATATTTTCTAACAGCTTGATATTCATACTACATCGATGTGTAATTAATTTTATGAGTGAATCACTTTTTCATGCGATTTTTTTTGTTGTTATATTCGCACATGATTTTATATCCGTTGGTGTGGCCTAAGGCCTTAATTACCGTAAAATGGGGTTACTTTGAATAGGTTTTGGAAGTTTTTTCGGAGGTAACTTTTTTTTAACATCCCAAAGTCCAACTTTATTCGCTCTGATAGAACAATGCGTCCTTTTGCTGTCAAATTTATAAATAACAGTCAAGCCCCAGCGGCCCGATTCTTTGGCATCATTTGGATTTAAAAAATCAAATATTTTATGCGTTATACATGGAATTGAATGAAAAACGATTTTTTACAATCAAATTGTCATCTTTATTACGGTAGAACGAGCGCGCAATTTTGATTTCTATAGATTTTGTTCAAATTTTAACCAGATATTGTTCATATCATTATGCACGATTGAGTGAAATTTCAGAACAGTCGACTATATGGATTGGGAGACAATGGGTTTCAAAATTGCAACTTTTAACACTGCAGGGTCTGCATTGACCGAACGTCAGGTCGCATGATTCGTCGTACCATTCTATTGTGTTTGTAAATTTCGAATAAAAATTACGTTTAGATAGCAAACTAGTTAGGGAAAGAGTGAAAAAAAGTTTGGATTGCCTTTACTATTCGGTTTTGCTGAAAACCTTCAGTAAAGACAGAATAATTATTCGTAAAAAATATTTGCCCCCTATAACGAGAAGACACATGGCAACACCGCAGAACAGTATTGTTTAATATTTCGAGAAAAAATAATTATCGTGTTCTTAAAGTTAAAAATTTTGTCATAAAAAAAGATTTGCATGATGAATATTAATATTTTATATTGTTTATGTCATCTTCATTAACAAATAAAAGTGTTAGTCCATTCGTAACTAATTAAAAACTTTGTTCGATTAGCCCCTCAAGGAAACATTTTACATAAAAATATCAAGTACCTAGGGTACTGTTATAGGCAGTTAATCAGTCTTATAATTATCATTGAGATGATAATAAACTCGAGCAACATTACAATCAACTTTAGCAACATTATAAAAAAACTTGAACGATAGAAAAAAAACGTTAAAAAGGAATGAGTCTGTGTCCTCGTACACCACCCGTTAAGGGCACCCCCAAAAATTATCAAAGTTGCCCTTAATGTCAATTTAACCCCGTTTTACGGTAACGCTGAGAAATGTTTACACAGGTGCAGATCCCTGTACGGTCAAGGCGGCAGCGGGGCCGTGGGCGGCGCGACCGGAGGTTCCTGCGGGTGCTGCAACGATTGTGGCGGTACAAGTCCCTGGTGGGCCCAAACGCCTGGCAACTTGTACACCCCGAATCCCGATCTTGCGCCTTTCAGGTAAAAATTTGCTCAGCAAAATCAAAATAAAAGAGCGGAAATATTTCAACATAGTTTCAGTAATTTTTGAAAGGCCGTAACTTCGTGAAAAAATTGTCGTATAGGGGAAAAAAGCATGTTGAAACTTGAAAACTCTTGTTTAAGAATCTCGAGAATTTTTTTTTGAGCGTCACTCCCGGCCCTTTTATAAAAATAGCGCGAATTAAATATTTCCGAAATTTCGATTTTTTTTTCTCCAAGATTTGATGAATAGTTAATGCAAAATTGTGAGAAAAATAACGAAAATTTACGTTTTTCATCTTAATCATCATCAATTGACGTTTAAGGGGCAATAAAAGTGCTCCTTTAATTTTTGTTGAACCTTTAACAATTCGGGTTAAAAAAAGGTTTGACCGATCGATTAAAAAATTTACTTTAGTAATTAAATTTAGTAAAAATTTACTAAAAACGAAAAATCAGTTTTAATTCAATAACTCTTTAGAAAAAAATCGTACACTTTTTGCTCAAATAGCAACTTTGTAGCCCTTGAAAAGACGCGTCGATCAAGTATTTGATCATCACTCTCCGATAATATCTTCACCCTCAAAAAATGGTTGAAATACCAAAGAAAAATTGTTCATTGAATAACTAAAAAACAATCGATTTTTCGGGTATCGTTCAAATGTACGAAATGTAGAGAATAATTTTCTCTATTTTTTCGTTTCTATGGACCACCCTTGAATTTTGATTTTTCAACCCCTCTCGGGGGTTGAAAATTCAAAATGAAATTCTGGGAAAACTTTTGACCGCACGAATTCGCCGCCGTGGAAGAATTTGTAGCTTGAACCCTCAGGTACATTTTTGTCCACAGCGCCAAACTCGTATCTCTTTATTTTCGGCCAATAGTTTTCCGAGAATTTCATTTTGAATTTTCAATCCCTGAGAGGGGTTCGAAAAAGCAAAATTCAAGGGTGGTCCATCGGAACGAAAATATAGAGAAAATTATTCTCTATATTTCGTACATTTGCACCATCCCGAAAAATCGATTGTTTTTTAGTTATTCAATAAACAAGTTTTTTTTAATACTTCAACCGTCCTTTTGGGGGTGAAGATATTATTGGAGAGGGATGATCAAATACTCAATCGACGAGTCTTTTCAAGGGCTACAACGTTTCCATTTGAACTAAAATTGTATGAATTTTTCCGGAAGAGTTATCGAATAAAAACTGATTTTTCACAATTTCACCCCACTTTTTCACCCCCAAAATGAACTTCCACGACTTCGGCGCTGTGGACAAAAATAAAGCCCGGATTTTTCTGAACATTTTGTCTCCCGGTGCCAACCTCGTGGGGGTTGTAGTTTGGCATTAATCCACCCCCATCCCCTTTCATCCCCTAAAAAAACCCTACACCCCAATTTTTGGGCAAACTTGGATTTAGCACCCGCGGCACCTACAAAATCACCCGTCAAAAAAGTAGCCTTCTTATTTTTTCTGATTTCAATATACAGCACGACTGTACTATTTGAGCATGCATCGAGCTAAAAAATACCTGGAAACATTGGTTATTTTCGCCAATATTTTCAAAGTTGTCGTCCATTTTCCAAAACGGCAGGAAAAGCCATTTTTTGTACTTTTTCAAATCAATATTGAGCTTTAAAAAAGCTGACTTTTCATTCAATCGGCGATACCCCAGCGGCAAATGGTCGTCCAGAGAGCAAAAGAATTGCAAATTGAAGCTGAAGAAATTTTTTCTTGAGCATGTGGACGAATTCGAAAAAAAAAACGAAAATTTTTGCCACGCGCAATTTTTTTAAACACCGAGCTTGATGTTAAAAAAATTCTCCGCGAGTTTCTCAAACTAGAGATTTCAAGCTTCAAAATGTTTTTTTTTTCCCGTCAATTTTTCACGATGTTACGATTTTTTTAAAATCACCGAAATTTTTATGAAATTTTTCCGCTCTTAATTTTCTCGCTGAGTGTATTTACGTGGTTGAAATGATTTTCTCAGCGTAATTTATTGGGAGCGGAATAATCGTAATGATTAAAGTATACGATAGTAATGAGAGATAAACAAATGGTGTACCAGACGGTGGCGCTTGCCGTGGTCCCGTTCTCGTGGTCCGGCACCGACGCCTGACTCGAATTACGGTTTCCACACCGCGCAGTCACGTGGCGCGGTGGTAATGCGAAGCAGCGGCAGCAGCAGTGGTGAGCCCGGGGAAAACACGCCGGGGCCGTACAGCGTGCTGACGGACGAGTCTCAGGCCGGCGGTGGAGCCCCCTACAGCCTGATAAATTCGACGAGTTCCGGGGTGCCTTACGCGGCTTGCGCATCCTCCGTCGCGTCCTACAGCCTCCTTGAGAATGGTACCCCCGTGCCCGCGGCGCTCTGGGGCCCACCGCCGCCTTACAGCGATCCCAACAGCCCGGCAAGGAGGCCCATCCAGCTGAACAACAACGAGGAGAGACGGGCCGCGGTCTCCATGCGCTTGCCCGGCAACACCGGAACTCCCGTTAATCTCAACAACAGAATCATCTCGGGCCCCAATAGAATGGATAATTTCGAGGCCGTCAATTGCGAAGGTAGACAAAAAATATAGCAAATTATTTTGCTTCGTACACGGAGAAAAATCATTGATTCAATGTCATCGGTGTTATTGAATGAAATTTCGTTGATTCAATCGTAAAATTGTTGGTGTAAATAATCGGATTTATTAATCCAAACAAAACGCTATTGACTTTGATAACGTGAGAAAATTAAAAGTTTTTTTGTCATTCAAAAGATATATTGTTAGCCGAGATCAATATATTATTGAAACTATCTAAAAAATTATCGCGAACAAATTATATAATTTTGAATGCATTTTCTGCAACGAACAAAAAAGCGTTTCAATTCGTAACATGAATATTGTTGATTCGAGTACACAAGAAAAATTGAATTTCGCTCGTTTGATTCAGATAAAATTTCTATTGAGTAAATATGTTATTTTATTTTTTATATTAAATTAAATTTTTATATTAAATTAAATTTTTATATTGAATTAAATTTTTATATTCCATTAAAAATATTAAGCAAATGTCTGAATTGGTGGAAAAATTGTGCGAAAATAAACTTTGTTTCTTGCGCATTTGGTTGAAAAAATTCAACCAAATCATGGCCAAGCGCCACCGAAATTATAGGTGTGAGGAAACCCGTAGTTCTTGGAGGATCCGCTAGAAGCCGCACGCGCGCTCGTTTCTCGTAAGCGTAACACGAACCGAAGATCTACTTGAACGCCGGAGAAACTCTAAAGAGTTTTTTATCGGCGGAAAAACGGTTTTAAGGGTTGAAACGCACCCTCAAAAATGGGGATGTTTTTCGTTTTTCATCGATAACGTTTTAACGGTACGAGATATTAAAAAGTTTCAAATTGCAACAATGTTCATCCTTTTGTGCACTATACATTGGAGATAAGAACGATAACGTTATCGACTAAAAACAAAAAACACCCCGATTTTCGAGGGTTCGGTTCACCGCTTAAAACCGTTTTTCCGCCGATAAAAAAAAATACGTATCGCTTACTTTTCGGTGCTTTATAACATATCCAAATTTCAACAAAATCGAAGGGTGTCACCTGAGGGATGTTCCTTGTAAGATCAAAGTGTAGTATCTGTTCTTATCGGTTGAATATCTGATATTCTCTCCGTGGATATTCCGTTCGATATCTGATATTCTCTCCACTATTATCGTGGATGATCATCCTAATGCTCACTTTTTATTAAAATTTTTTTTTTAATTGAGAAACTTTCAATTTTTTGAGCGGTGAGATGCAGTCAGGCGTGAAAAAACGAGCATTTTCAATAATTTTTTTTATAGTAATTAAGTTTTTTTCTACAAAAGTGGTTACACAGACTTTTTATGTTATATTTCAACTTGACTTGTACAAATTTTCAATGAAAAATGTTGAATATTTATAAAAATATCGCCATCTTTGTCTACCCCCTTCGGCATGTAGTGCTTTGCGGTGATCATCATGATATTTTACTGGATCATCTGAAAATTAAAAAAAAAGTCATTCGTTTAATAATAAATCTAGTCCTTAATCGAAGCTTTTTTTTTAATCAACAAAATGGCGGCTTCCGACAGATAACTTTCGATTTTCGACAAAAAAAATCGCTCGTTTATTGTTGTAAAAAATTAGAAATTTTCAACAAAAATGAAAATCCTTCGATTGAGGACTAGTTTTTAATGCTATCAATAAGCACACAAAATTTCATCAAAATCCATCGAGTGGTTTTTGAATTATAGAGGTCACCGACTTGGAAAACATAGTTACGAGAAAAACGCGTTTAAAGTTTTTCGATGTGGATACGGTATTATGTGTTCGAAACTTTTTTTTATGTATTTTGGTCCGCTGAATCCGAATATTACAATTTTTTGCCGAAAAGTCGAGCATTCAATTGTTTATAGCCAATTTGTAAAACAATTTTTTCAAAAAATTAAAAATTTTCCGGATGAATAATTTTTTTAAACATTTTGGGCAATTTTAAAACGAAAGTATTCTTTATAAAATTTTGCTAAAGTTCATAGTTTTCGAGTAATACATTTTTGAAAATTTCTGAAAGACTTTTGCAATTTTACACTTGATTTATGTATAGAAATACTAATTAAAAAATAACTTGCATCGAGTCGTCAATTCTTGGCCCATACAATAGGGCTTCTGCCGATGTGGAAGCTCCCAAAATATCAATTTGTTGTTGTCTTCGAAGCATTCTGCCTTCCCGGGTATTATCGTTTGCCCGTTTGTCTTTTTGTTGTTTATATCTCTCCTTAAATCAATCACATTTTCCAATATTTCATAGCATTGTAACAATCTCATATATCGGTGGCGTTCCGCGTTCAGACATTTATTTGGATCAACCGATACATTTTTTTTATTCAATTGGTTTTTTTTCTCAGCGTAATAGACGAATCTTTCTGCTCCCTCATATTTATGTATATATATTTTTTTTCTTCCGATCTTGTGTTTGGCCAGAATACAGACAACGCGTCTCGAGGCCTTCGGACAACTATGAGAACACGGAGGAGGTACTCTCGAGCAGCACCGATCCGGACATCGAGATGGGAAGTCTGCACCATCACAATCATCATCATCATCATCATCATCTTTCGCAGCAGCGTCAACAGCAGCAGCAGCAGCAGCAGCAGCAGCAGCAGCAGGACGATGATGGTAGCAACAAAGCGACGAGGCGGGCGAGAAAGCTCCTAAAGGGCGTTGAGAACGGTGCGTTCCAGCAGGAAGCCGGCAACAATTCGCTCACGAAACAATCCGAGAGCGAGTTGTACTTTGGCGATGTGTCCTCGTGTTGCGGACCCGAGAGCAGCTTCTACGATTTGGCAGTCGAGAAGGAGCAACAATCGGGTAGGTCCTTCAGACCCCCCGAAAAAGTGGTTCACTCATAAAATTAATTACCCATCTATTCAGCACGAATATCAACCTGTTAGAAAATCTATATTTTTTTCGATGTACAAAATGGCCGACTAATATTTACTTTTATCTTTCTTTTTAGGCGCTCCGCGGCGTGACATTAAGCATCCACAATTTTTTACCTACCCTACTCATACAAATTACGGGATATTAAAAAAAAAATTCCAAATTTTTGGCTGATTTTCAACAAGGGATAACTCGGAGAAAAATGGTCGTACAGAAAATTAAAAAAAAAAAAAGGAAATTGTAGCTTCAAGTGTCTAGTTTTCAGATCTGGACTGACAAATTTTTTAGCGTGGAAAGTTTTCCAGTAATCGTCCGAAAACCAACGAAATTTTTTTTTCCAAATTTTTGCTTGTCTTTAAAATGGTCTGTGGACGTCAATTTTTTTTATCATGCGACCATAAAACTCTTTTAGACAATTTGATAAGCTTCAATTTGACCTTTTAACGAACTCCGTAGGATGATTTGGCGCGGAGTCGTCGTCGATCGAAGCAAAAAAGTCCGTTTTAACTTTGACAATCAATTACTCAGGAACTAATGATCGTACAGAAAATGAAAGTAGGGCTTCGGAAACTGCAAAACATTCTCTATGATATGCAATTAGTGGCTATTGATAACATTTTTTTTTTCGAAGTGATGTTGACTGAAACAAAGTTGAAAATTCGCGAATTTACGGATATTTGGAAAATTTGTTATAACTTTGGATATTGATTGATAAAATGTTGGTAATTGTTGATAAATAGTTGATAAATATAAAATGAAAAGTTTTCGATTAATCAGAAATCCCGTACGTACTTCTCTGCGAAATGCAATTAGGAACATAACTTTTAAATTTGAAGTAAGTCGAGTGAAAATTGTTGAAGTTATTTGTCACGCCAATTGGAAAAAAGCTGTACATCGTACATCGAAAAAAAAAAAAAAAATCCTAACAGCTTGATATACTAAATAGATGTGTAATTAATTTTATGAGTGAATCACTTTTTCATACGAAAAAACAAATAGTTAAATTCGCACGTGATTTTATACCCGTTGTGGTGGCCTAACCCCTTAAATTCAGCGTCGCACACAGGTACGATCGAAACGAGCGACGCCCCGATCGAGTATCCGGCGAGCGGTCGTTTCGCGAAGCAGCGTCTTTCGCCGAAGCGTTCGCCGAGGCAACCGGCGCCCTTACCGGTCAATCTCAGCCCGGAGGGTTCCCTGGTCGCCCTCGGGGACAATTATCCCGTGGCCTTGGGCAACAGTCCCTGCTCGGGCGCCACGACCATCCTCGTGGACGATCTCTCGAGGAGTTCGTCGACGAGGGGTCCTTATCTCGCGCCCGACGCCCAATACGAGGTCATAGCCCAGCAGACGCGTTACACGTATTACAACACGATGAGCAGCGGCGGTACGGGCGATCAGGACGCGGATCGCGTCGACTCCGGTACGAGCTGTCACACTGAGAAAAAAAAAATCATTGATCCAATATCATTGGTGTTGAATGAAATTTCGTTGATTCAATTGTAAAATTGTTGGTGTAAATAATCGGATTTACCAGTCCAACCAAAACGCTATTGACTTCAATAACATGATAAATTTAAAAGTTTTTTTTTTCATTCAAAAGCTATAGGCCTCCGAAGTAACTAGTGGCGCAGCCCTTGCGGCGAGTTTTGGCTAAACTTGGATTGGTTTTCGTCTGCTAGTGCAGTATGCCGGTCGCCATTTAAATCAGGCGTGATGTTTACGTTGTAAAAACAGCGTAAACAAGTATTATAAATCAAGACGTTACCCCCACTTGTAGCGCAAAAAAAGGCCTTTTTCATGAATTATTTTAAAGAAAACTACAAAACTTTTTTAATCGATCAATATACCATCTTGAAGAACATATCTTGAAGAACTTTCAGTAATTTTTTTATTGAAAAATATTACATTGTTCAGTGGCAAATGGCCGTCAATGAAATAATGTTTTTATATGCACGGTTTGCGGTGACCAACATTGCGGCGAAGTGGATCATCTGAAAAAAAAATGCGGATGGATTTAGTCAAATATAAGTATAAACTAGTCTTTAATCGAAGGATTTTAAAAAATATTCATTTTTCACAAAATGGCGGACAGTCAAAGTTAATGGTTCGATTTTAACGAAAAAAAACGTCCGTTTTTTGGCTATAAAACGGCCATTTTTTTCGAAAAAAAAATCGAACGATTAAAGACTAGATTTTTATGTATTAAATAAGCCTGCAAAATTTCAAGAAGATCGGTTCATTAGTGTTCGAGTAATCTTGGTCACCGACTTCGGAAATGCCATTTTGACAAAAACGCGTTTAAAATTTCTCTTTCAACGCTCTTTCAACGCGGATTCTTCTCTTTCAACGCTCATATCCCAGTCAATTTTGTTCGGATCGACTTGAAATTTTCAGGACATATTCTCAGATACTTATACTTCAAAAAAATGCAATTGAAAAAAATCGATTTTTTCAAAATCGCAAGTGGGGGTAACCCCTTAATAAACGTGATGGGTACTTGATCGATCGTAGGCGCTAATCGCAATTGTTGTATTGAGGGTTGTGTCCACCCGAGTAAAAATGATTGTATATACTTAGATACAATTATATAAAAATGATATACAATCATATATATTTATATATAGGTTTATATATAATTGTATGTAACTCTATACATTCGTATATATAATACGATATAAATGTACTTCCATCAAATTTGATTTGATAAAATTATACATAGTTCTGTATATAATGATATATGGAGATACTATTTTTATAGGGAGTTTATACAATTAGATATAATATCATATACAGTTATATATAATTCAATATAGTGTTGTATATAATTATATATATACGTGAAAAATTTATTTACGGTATATAAAATTGTATATGACTGTATATGAGTACTTTTATTTTCTTTTGAAATACATATAATTGTATATATCTTTATATGGCTTCATATATGATTGGATATAGAAAAAGTTTTCTTTGGTTTTATTCGCGTATGGAAGCAGGTAAATCAAAAGATTGTTTATTAAAAGTTAACAAATTATGTATTGATGCAATATATTTACCAAATTTAATTACAATTATTGGGTTTCTTACAGAGATAATTTCCAATTCTGATCAGTTGATTAATATTAGTTTTTTCTTGATATTTTACTAACAAAATGTCATCGCTTTCTTCGACTGGTATAATATGTGTCACAATAGCTTTTTTTTCTACATGACGTGAACGTATTTTACATTGAAACGTTGAATTATAAAATATAAACCTGAGTAAAAATGAATATATACAAACATATATAATTGTATATTAATTGATCATATACAATTGTATACAAAAATGAGCCCTATAGAATTTTATATATTTGTATATAAACGTATACAATTGTCTATTTTATCGGCCGATAAAATTTTCTATATATTCATATACTATCGTACATAACTGTATATTGGTATATACAATTGTATACGTTTATATACAAATATATAAAATTCTATCGGGCCAATTTTTGTATACGATCGTGTATGATCAATTAATATACAATTATGTATGTTTATATATATTCATTTTTACTCGGGCACGCGGAAGCGACGAGTCCGGAAGTTCATTTTTATGGTTTTTCCGAATCGACGTTGGGAAGTGCATCGTAAGGAATTGTGGATAAACGCCGTAAATCGAACGTATGTTATATTATTTACGAAGTAAACATGTAACATGTGGGTTCGATTTTAGCAGACCATATATTTCGATTGCCTTTTGTTTTGCACTATTCTTAATTACTTGTAATATAACCTATAAATTTGTCCATCTGACTTTACGAAACTTTTTTTTTAATAGCGATAATAATGGGGAGAAATGGTTATTCGTTCCATCGCACTATTTTATTTTATTTACAAGCACATTCCATTCACAATGTGAGATCTACTATCGATGATGCTTGCTCAAGCCTAGCTCTTTCGTGTTTGTGCCGGTTTGACTTGACGATGTTCTGTACGGGCGACACAATGTTGCCATGCTAAACGATGTTAAAAACATTAAAAATTTCGGAAAGTTCAGAATTTTATGAAATTTGGTGAACATATTCTTTAGTGCCAAATTTGACAATGCAAATTTTATCAGATTTTTCTTCTGCACAGTTATCGAGTAATACTAAAGTTCACGTGTATAGGCATAGCGTTTCCATATATGTAGGTATACATTGCGGGCATAATAAATTTGCTTTAATGATTAATTACTCGATGACTAAGTAGAAGAAAATTTGGAAAAAATGTGTGTTTTCGCACTTAATGTTGAAGAATATTATCACCAAATTTGATCAATTTCTCAACATTTTGACTTTTGTAACGAAACTCCTCAACCGCCATGGGCCAATCTAAGTTTTGCCGCCGGCAGCCGTTGCGCGGCGCCACCACGAAAGTTACTTCGGAGGCCTATATTGTTAGCCGAGAACAATATATTATCGAAACCATCTGAAAAATTATCGCGAACAAATGATATAGTTTTCAATTCGTAACATGAATATTGTTGATTCGAGTACACAAGAAAAATTGAATTTCGCTCGTTTGATTCAGATAAAATTTCTATTGAGTAAATATGTTATTTTATTTTTTTCACCATATCCGATATTGTTTTCCAAGTACATTGTTCGTTAAAATATTAATATTTTATTTTGATTGAATAATATTAAGCAAATGTCTGAATTGGTTAAAAAATTATGCGAAAATAAACATTTGTGTCTTGCGCATTTGGTTGAAAAAATGCAACCAAATCATGGCCGAGCGTCACCGAAATTATAGGTGTGAGGAAACCCGTAGTTCTCGGAGTAACCGCTAGAAGCCGCACGCGCGCTCGTTTCTCGTAAGCGTAGCGCGAACCAAAAATCTACTTAAGGCCTAAGGCCACTGTAACGGTCCAAAAAAAAAAGGTTTTTTCACGAATTTTTTGCTTCCAAAATTGAAGGTAATTGAAAAAAAACTTTTAAAGGTGTTATCGGGCATACATTAAACTTTATTATCAAATTTTTTTACAGCAAAAAAAAACAAAATGGCGGTTCCACAGCTATCTTCCCGGGGCATGTTTTGCTTGCAGGGCTCCGGGGCACGCAGTACCACTGGTGCACTTTTGAATCTAGAACAAAAAAAAAACCATCAATCTAGAGGGTTATAGCTAGAGAATGTCGATCGGATTTTAAAAAGTATCAATTTTTGTGGATTTGGCGTGCGTTTGAAAAAAAAAATTGATTTTTGACGAAAAAAACGGCTAGTTTTTTGTTAATAAAAAATCAATAAATAAAGTTATTGAAAATCCCGATCGACATTCTCAAGATAATGTTAATGTTCACATCTGGTCAAAATTTCAAGTAAAAAACATGAAAATTGTTCGAGTGATGCTGCGTGCCATTTTGAAAAACCGTATTTCGAGAAAAACGCGTTTAAAGTTTTGCGAATAGTTTTTTATTGGAAAAAATAAAAAAAAGAAGGTAAAAAAAAATTTACCGTTAGTCTGCAATCCCAGCACCATACATTTGTCCTTCGATGGCCAAATTTTCGTCTGGCAAAATTTACAGTGGCCTTACCCCTTAAACGCCGGAGAAACTCTAAAGAGTATCGCCTCTTGGCCTGTGGCTAAGATCAAAGTGTCGTATCTGTTCTTATCAGTTGAATATCTGATATTCTCTCCATGGATATTCCATTGGATATCTGATATTCTCTCCACTATCATCGCGGATGATCATTCTTAGCTCACTTTTTATTTAAGATTTAAAACAAATTGAAAAACTTACGTCCCATGGCATATTCGTTTCGATTCAGTGCAGAAATCATTAATTCTATTGGTGATATTTTTGTACGAAGTAAAAAATGTTGCAGCAACCGCTTAATTATTTCATCCATACATCTACGGATTGTACATAGAATGATTTCGATAGAATATAATTTAATTGAAGGATAACGTAAATATTCAGAGAAAAGAAAAGCTTTTTCAAATAAAATAATATGTTATTTGAATCAATCACATTTTCCAATATTTCATAGTATTGTAACAATCTCATATATCGGTGGCAGTTCGCGCAGCATATTTATCTGGATCAACCAATATACGTTTTTTTTATTTAATTGGTTTTTTTTTCAGTGCACGATTATCCGAACGAGCGATTGGACGTTTGCGGCGTGGTCGCCATCAACAAGCCGAAACTCGGGGGTACCCCGGTCGCCAAATCGCCGAGCCCCTCGATCGCCCAAACGCCACCCTCCTCGCCCCATCCGGGCGCCACCAGTCCTCCGCAACGCTGCAACGAGACCGGCGGCTTCGCCCACTTTCGAGATCGCCAGGTCGGTCATCAGGGACGAACGAGCGAAGGCGTTTGTCCCGTTAACGTGTGATGGGAGACGTACGCTTTTTTTTCACCGCCAATTTCGACGCTTCAGCCCGATGGTCCCGAAAATCCCAAGGCTGGAGAAATTGCCCAATCTTGCCCCCCCCCCCCCCCCCCAAGGCTGTTGCCATTTTTTTTCCGCGGCGCGTTTTAGCACCGCGCTACCTTTACTCTGCCCGATAATACTTAGCAACAATGGTGAAGTCGCCTTACCGTTGAAATAATTCGGCAAAACGAACGAAAGAGAAAGGAGGAAAGGAGGAGTTATTGTAAAAAAAAAGAAAGAAAGAAAGAAAAGAGGCGGACTACGTCCATCGACGGACCAAGGACAATAAAAGCAAACGCGACTCTTTTTTTTCTACACGCTGTGTGATTATCGTTTAGGTAGAAATTATTTAAACTTTGTATTTATAGAAGGCGTTCCGCCGAACGAATAACCGTTGCACCGATCATTGTGTAATTGTAATTCACCGACTACTGCTGGCGTTGAGGCCTTAGGCCACACTAACGGGTATAAAATCATGTGCGGATTCAAGGGGCAATACCAGTGTGAACGCTGAAAATTTGGGTGATTTTCGCGATTTTTTTTGGAAAAAAAAGTACTCAATTAAATGTTTCGGAAAATTAAGAATATATTTGGCTATATTTCACGTATATTAGATCATTTTGTTCATAGAAAAATATTGAGATCCAAGCGACTTATGCGCTGCCTTAGGAGGAGCCAAGAAAAAAGTTCCTCCACTGCTGACATGATACCGGCCGATTGAGTAGCTGATACCGAAAAAGGAAAAAATTTCGTTAAACTGGAAAGTATTTCCTGTACAATGACGTAGGATTTTCGAAAAAATATCAAAATCTAACAAAATGGCGTAGTTATGAAAAAAAGTCCGTTTTCTTGCCTATAAAATGGTCGTTTTTTTCAATGCCAAATCATCAATTTTCATCCAATCGAAAATATCCTACGTCATTGTAGAGTAAATATATTCAAGAGTACTCAGTTCGAATTTCGAGTCAATCGGATAATTGCTCTTTGAGTTACAATGTCGGCAAATTTGAAATTGTCATTTCGAGAAAAACGCGTTTAAAGATTTAACTATCGATTTTTGCAAGATAAAATGATAGAGATGCGGCCTTGAAATTTTTACAGTATCTTGAAAGTATAAACTGTCGAAAAAGGCAAAAAAAATCGATTTTGTGAAAGTGTCACACTGGTACAGCTCCTCAACAATTTTTTTTTCGTATGAAAATGTGATTCACTCGTAAAATTAATTACTCATCTATTTAGTATGAATATCAAGCTGTTAGAAAAAATATATATTTTTTTCGATGTACAAAATGGCCGACTCATATTTTGTTTTATCTTTTTTTTAGGCGCTCCGCGGCGTGACATTTAGCATCCACAATTTTTTACCTAGAACAAAAAACAGAAATTCGCGTCAATCTACATTAGAATACCTAGAGAAGTACGTACGGAATTTAAAAAAGATTGTTTTATTCAAAAGTTGTAGGTATTTGAACTTAAGAGATGAATTTTCAGTGAAAAATTTCGTCATAACTGCTCATAAAATGAAAAGTTTTCGATTAATCGGAAATTCCGTGCGTACTTCTCTGCGAAATGCAATTACGAACATAACTTTTAAATTTGAAGTAAATCGAGTGAAAATTGTTTCAATGATTTGTCACGCCAATTGGAAAAAAGCTGTTTCGAGGAGTTTCGAGTAGTCGGCCATTTTGTACATCGAAAAAAAAATCTAACATTCTTGATATTCATACTAAATATATGTGTAATTAATTTCACGAGTGAGTCAGTTTTTCGTACGAAAAAAATTGTTAAATTCGCACATGATTTTAAACCCGTCACTGTGGCCTAAGGCCTTAACCGAATCACGAAAAATCCTCTTTTTCATCGTACCCAAAGAGTCTATGTAATTAGCGACAAACAAACAAATCCAATTCTCACTGTCGAGTGCTGATCTTTCAACGGGAAAAAAGTTATGCTTGTTTTCTCGAATTTTATTCGCAAGAAAGAGACATGGCGAATAAAAGTGCGAAAAAAGGACAAAGAAAAAAGAAAGGACACTGATATTTTGTGGTAACGAAATGAATAAAGATATTTATGAGTGTTTCTATGGAAATTTCGGACGATTGTGCTTTATTCTTGCCAGGACTATCGGCATCTCGTCCTCGCGTGCTCTAATAATGCCTGTATATATATATATATATATATATATATATATATATATATATATATATATATACATATATATATATACATATATATATATATATATATATATATATATATATATATATATATATATATATATATATATATATATACATATATATACATATATATATATATATATATATATATATATATATATATATATATATATATATATATATATATATATACACACACATATATATACATACACACACACAAAAAGTCGTTCGAGTATCGTTGAGGGAGTGAGAGAGAGAGATGATGCGTTACATTGCATCGCGACGGACATTACGGGGCAGCTGTAACTAACGTTCGGGGCACGCGTCCCAACGGTCGTGGCAGCTGCCTCGAAAAATAATGCATACAGACTCGATTCAGCCAAAGTTCCTCTACCGCGCCAGGATTCTTTTGTCGACGAGGTCCCGCCGCCGTGCCTTCGCGATCGTTGCACGTTACCCTCGATATTCCAATTGGTACAGTCGTGCTGTATATTGGAATCGGAAAAAATTAGGAGGCTATTTTTTTGACAGGTGACTTTGTAGGTGCCGCGAGTGCTAAATCCAAGTTTGCCTAAAAATCGGGGTGTAGGCTTTTTTTTTAGGGGATGAAAGGGGATGGGGGTGGATTAATGCCAAACTACAACCCCCACGAGGTCGGCGCCGGGAGACAAAATGTTCAGAAAAATCCGGGTTTTATTTTTGTCCACAGCGCCGAAGTCGTGGAAGTTCATTTTGGGGATAAAAAAGTGGGGTGAAATTTTGAAGAATCAGTTTTCATTCGATAGCTCTTCAGGAAAAATTCATACAATTTTCGTTCAAATGGGAACGTTGTAGCCCTTGAAAAGACGCGTCGATCGAGTATTTGATCATCCCTCTCCAATAACATCTTCACCCACAAAATAATTGTTGAAGTATAAACAAAAAAATTGTTTATTGAATAACTCAAAAACAGTCGATGTTTTCGGGGATGATTTAAACGTACGAAATGTAGAGAATAATTTTCTCTATATTTTCGTTCTTATGGACCACCCTTGAATTTTGCTTTTTTGAGCCCCTCTCAGGGATTAAAAATTCAAAATGAAATTCTGGGAAAACTATTTACCGAAAGTAAAGAGATACGAGTTTGGCGCTGTGGACAAAAATGTAGCTATGTAGAATTCCGCGGGGGCGAATTCGTGCGGTCAATAGTTTTCCCAGAATTTCATTTTGAACTTTCAACCCCCGAGAGGGGTTGGAAAATCAAAATTCAAGGGTGGCCCATAGAAACGAAAATATTGAGAAAATTATTCTCTACATTTCGTACATTTGAACCATACCCGAAAAATCGACTGTTTTTGAGTTATTCAATAAACAATTTTTTTGGTATTTTAACCATTTTTTTGGGGGTCGATTTTTTCCATTAGCTTGATATTCATACTAAATAGATATGTAATTAATTTTACGAGTGAATCACTTTTGCATACGAAAAAAAATTGTCAACTTCGCACATGATTTTATACCCGTTACTGTGGCCTAAGGCCTCAAAGGTACGAATCGAAGTTTGGCGGAGCGTACCATAGTCAGGGTGAGGATCTTGGGCCCTGAATGGTTTCGGTGGAACGAGCACACAACAGCAGAAGAAACGTTCGGAGCAAGAGCGAGGGGGGGGGGAGGAGACGTAGCGAAGAGAAGAGTCACGCACCGGGCCCCGTATTGCGAGCTCACCCTGCCGAACAACCCCTCGTCCATTCGGCGGCAGCGCGCAACGTGCAAGGCCCGTTTCTACCGCATCTGTCTCTCCGTGCCCCTTCTCGCCCCACCCCACCTCTCCACTGCGTTTTCCCCTCTCGATCGCGGGCGCCGCAGTTCTATCTCGGAAACGTTCCCGAGAACGTTTCGAAAAAGTGAGCTCCGACGTACACCTTCCATTCTCTTTTATTTTCGTGCAATAAATAAATTGGCGAAAAGTTTCCGAAAGTTCAAAGAGCAGTTTTGATGACATTTGCGTGCGACGTAGGAGGCGGATGAGGAATAAGAACGATAAACAAATATTAACGATAAGTAAGAAGTTAGACGAAATTGGAAGAAAAAAGGTGAAAGTGACCCGAGTGCAGTCGAAAAATTCATCGTTTTGAAGTTTTCACTTTACACGAACCAATGATAATGATAGTGAGAAAAATAAGAAATTAGAGGTGGAAAGATGTGCGAGAGAATTCACGAGAGGAGAATCAACGAGGCCAAAGTATCGCAACCCCATCGAGCAATCCGAACGTTTGCCCTCGAGACCTGGCAATCCTCGGTTCCCCGCGTCGTCACAACTGTCCTCCTCATCGTCCTCAACAAGTGAAGTTCGAGCTAATTCTCAACGACAAATAAAATCTAAAGCCCTAAGCAAATTTGTGTATAACTCCTTGGGAATTATTTTCGACATTGCGCGGCTCGAGGAAACCGATAAAAAGAAAGAAACTAAAAAAACAAGAAACTAAATAATAAGAAACTAAAAAATGAGAATATAAAAAATAATAAACTAAAAAATGAGAAACTAAAAAATAAGAAATAATAAAAAGCAAGGAGTACCGAGAATAAGAATCCAACATGGCATACACAAATCCGACCTTTTGCCAACAATCCGAGTAAAGAAACTAAAAAATCATAAACTAAAAAATAATAACCTAAAAATCGTAAACTGAAAAATAAGAAATACGAAAAAGCAGGAATTACTGAGAATAAGAATCCAACATGGCGTACACAAATCCAACCTTTTGCCAACAATCCGAGTACATACGGGACCATCGCCCTGACGATTTGCCACCCCCGCCTCAGTTTCAATCCACCGATGAGCTTCCACCCCCTTCGCCGTCTCCACCCCCGCCGCCGCCACTGCCCCAACAACATCAACAACGTTCCTGCAACGCGGGCCAGAGTAATCCGGCGTTTCAGTACAGAAACGAGGAGAGTGTCAATCGTCGAGCGAATGCTCGTTACGGCTATCTGGACGAGCAACAGCAGCAGACGATGAGGCAGGCAACGTTTCAGGACAACAATTACGGCTTGTCACGGGTCAGTGAGCGCCGGCCGATAATGCACGAGAGAGAAGTAAACTCGCGCTACGAGTACATTATCGACGACCTTGATCAAGACGAGGACGATCCGAATTGCCATAGAATTATCGAGGACGACAAGTCACGGGCAAACAGCCGTGCATGTACGCCCGAACAGTCGCTATTGCGAAACAATCCCGTGAGAACGTCGAGATACGGTCTCGCCGAAGCGGCTCCTGCGAGAAACAATCCGAACAATGACGCTGCAGTACCGGCTGTGTTCACTTATCAGAGGCGCGAGACGAGACAATCGGATGCTCCGAGATACGCACTTGTACCGGTTGCCACCATCGAGGCCGACGAGCCAACTTCCGGTAGAAATACGGCCGTTGTTGTGTGCCAGAGATCAAACTCGACGAGAGGTAAACAAATATGGATATTCAATGTATTCAATCAAAATTTAGAAATTCAAGATGGCGGATCCAAAATGGCGGACCGAAAATGCAAAAAGATCACTTGACGAGAGCGAACGTTCGTACTCGGGGGTTTTCGGGGTCGCTGATTAAGAATCTGCACTAAAAATTTCGAAATTCAAGATGGCGGACCGAAAATGCAAAAAAATCACTTGACGAGAGCGAACGTTCGTACTCGGGGGTTTTCGGGGTCGCTGATTACGAATCTGCACTCAAAATTTCGAAATTCAAGATGGCGGACCGAAAATGCAAAAAATCACGTGACGAGAGCGAACGTTGGTATTCGGGGTTTTTCGGGGTCGCTGATTACGAATCTGCACTCAAAATTTAGAAATTGGAGATGGCGGATCCAATATGGCGGACCAAAGATGCAAAAAGTCATGTGACGAGAGCGAACGTTGGTACTCGGGGGTTTTCGGGGTCCCTTATTACGAATCTGCACTTAAAATTGAGAAATTCAAGATGGCGGATCCAATATGGCGGACCGAAGATGCAAAAAGTCATTTGACGAGAGCGATCGTTGGTACTCAGGGGTTTTTGAGGACCCTGATTACGAATCTGCACTTAAAATTTAGAAATTCAAGATGGCGGATCCAATATGGCGGACTGGAAATGCAAAGAGTCATGTGACGGGAGCGAACGTTGGTACTCGGGGGTTTTGAGGTCCCTGATTACGAATCTGCACTTAAAATTTAGAAATTCAAGATGGCGGATCCAATATGGCGGACCGAAATTGCAAAAAGTCATTTGACGAGAGCGAACGTCGGTACTCAGGGGTTTTTGACGTCCTTGATTACGAATCTTCCTCAAAACTCAGAATTTTAAAATGGCGGATTCAATATGGCCGACCAAAAATGCAAAACGTCATTTGATGTGAGCAAAAATTGGTGCTCGGGGGTTTTCGAGGCCCCTGATTACGAATCTGCACTCCAAATGTAGAATTTCAAAATGGCGGATCTAATATGGCCGACCAAAAATGCAAAAAGTCGTTTGATGTGAGCAAAAATTGGTGCTCGGGGGTTTTCAAGGTCCCTGATTACGAATCTGCACTCCAAATTTAGAAATTGAATACATTTATTTCTCACCTCCATCATTAGTTCGCAATTTTTATACGATCCAAAGTGTGCCACGAGGAGGCTGCGTGGTAGTATTTAACACTTCATTTTTGTTTACATTTGTTTTGAATTTTTTTTTGAATTTTTCTGTTTCTCTTTTGTTTGATTTTTTTCGTTTTGTTTTTTATTCTTTTAGATTTTTTTTGTTTTTGTCAATTTTTTGCATCAAGTTTTTCCAATTCGTTTCCTTTGCAGTTTTTCCGATCCAAAATATATTTCAAGTACCAACGTTCGCTTTTGTCAAATGACTTTTCATTTTTAGTCGGCCATATTGGATCCGCCATCTTGAATTCCTTAATTTTAATCAGCGACCCCAAAAACCCCCGAGTACCAAATGTCAGGTTGATAGTAAGAAAAAAATAGTCTACCAGAAATGTCCACTTCACTCTTAAATCCGTTACCAGTGAAGGGGTTAAGGACAAAGAAGTTTGTTTGCCGGCAAATAAGTTTTCTTTTCGTATGTGGGCCTACTACGATTTTATTGACAGCTAAGAAATCTTTCTATTGAAGTTTATGTTTAAGATTTACTAAGAATTTTTCTTAACATCTAATAGGATATATAAGTTAGAAGAATTAGGTGTTTTAGATCCGACAAATACAGTTTTTCTTAACATCTAATAGGATTCTTCATAATCCCCCAGCTGGTTTTTTTTCTTCGAGGAATTGTGTCATTTCGTCCGTCATTATTGTCTCACTAAAACGTTTTTTTCTCACTTTATATTCTTACTTACACTTAAATCATTCCTCACTTTCGAGTTTCTCATTTCCGAAACGCAACACTGACACTTGTGCCAAAAGCATTGGCATAGGAAAAAGCTACATGGTAAGCGTGAGCCACATCTGCCGAGCGGTCTGCTGTCGGGCCTGTCGCGTTGAAGGGCAAAGTGCGCATGCGCGCATTAGTATCATAGTCGCGAAATAAGCGGTTTTCGTGGTTGGAAAGTAGTATTTATTGGATTTGAGGAAATATTCATTCAAATTTTCTATTTTAAATATGGCTTTTGATTGATGTGAAAAATCGGCCCGTAAAAAAACATATTTAGTGACGCGGAATAAATGCTGTAGTTACAATCACATAAAAACTGCCTCCATACGAGTAAACATTTACTAATTTCTAATAAATTATGTTCCAATGTGCCAATTTATTAGAACATAATAAATCTTTTTTCTGAGTGAAGCCTGTCGCGATCGCCCCGAGGTACCATTTCGTACCTTGCAAAAAAAATATTGAATTTAAATAGGATCTATTTAAATCAAATGGGTTCTTACCGTGGCTCATGGCTTACTACGATCTTATTTGTTGCGAAGATATTTCTTTTATTTGTTTCAGCTGTTCTTTTTAAATATTGAATATAGTCAAATTGAATAAATGAAGATTCCATTCAAGTAAATCTCCATTTGCTTGGGGCTGTGCGCAAATTACGTAACGCAATGGGGGGGGGGGGGGGGGGGGGTGAAGGGTTGCGTTACATCACGATTCTAAAACTGTCAGAAATAGCAAAATTTCTGCATGTTCAAGTGGCCAGGCGTAACCTCACCGTAAAAGTTCATATCTGAATATATCTGAATCATATCTGTAGAATCAGATATGATCGGACAAGAAAAATGGCCATATCTGTTCATGTAGTATCATGACAGATCATGTATGCTTATATCTGAGCATGTATGATCATATCAGAGCCATTTTGATCATTTGGAGAGCAGACCCGTCCATATCGCAGCAGGTCTGACCAGATCCCATTCCTAGGCAAGATCTGATCTTGTTGGACCAGATCTGTCTGTCCGTATAAGAATAAAATACCGTGGATCCCAGTAGACCTGGACATCTATGAACAATAGACCTGGACATCTATGAACAATAGACCTGCCCATATGATAGAATCATAGTTTATCTGGACTATCAGACCAGGTATGACTCCGACTATATCAGAGCAAATCTTACCCTATTCAGACAGGTCAGATCTTGTTAGTGCAGTCATGAAGATATTAAAATGTTTACATATATAGAGCGGGGTTATTAACACGTCATCACTTGACGTGTTAATAATTAATAATATTATAGTAACTCACATGATCACATATAATACAGTCAGGTGAAGTGCCATATCTGATCGGATATCGTCTCATATCCTCATATATCGTTTCATATATTCAGATGTTTTCATGTGTGAACAACTGAACTGCATATACGATGAGGTATGAGTGTATAAGACTTCGTATATTTTCCAGGTTTGGTATCGTATCTGATGGGATAAAATTTTATATGAACATGCCTGCTCATATATCACATCATATATGTTCAGTTATGGTCTCACGCTGCCAACTCGCCTTGGTACCTGACCAGATAAAAACATATATGAGATCTATATAGCGGAGTCTGGTACCGTATTTGATCGGATATGATCTTATACGAACATATACGTTCACATATCACATCATGTATGTTCAGACACGAATTTACGGTACCAACTCGCCTTGGTACTTAGCCAGATATAAACAGATATGAGTTCATATATGGTCAGGCCAGATACTGTATTTGATCAGATATGATCTTCTATATGCATATGTGATGTGGAATATGATCAGACCTAATCATATATGATACTGTAAAATGTCAGATATAAATATATCTGATATATATATGACAATATCTGAAACATATGTGAACATATCCACTCAGACATGAACTTTTTTTCCCGGGGACTGCTAATATTTTCTTTTGTTATCTTTTTTTAGGCGCTCCGCGACGTCACATTTAGCATCTACAATTTTTTACCTAGAACAAAAAACAAATATTCTCATCAATCCACATTAGAATACCTAGAGAAGTACGTACGAAATTTAAAAAATATTGTTTTATTCAAAAGGTGTAGGTGTTTGAACTGAAGAAATGAATTTTCAGTGAAAAATTTCGTTATAACTGCTCATAAAATGGAAAGTTTTCGATTAATCAGAAATTCCGTACGTACTTCTCTGCGAAATGCAATTAGGAACATAACTTTTAAATTCGAAGTAAATCGAGTGAAAATTGTTGAAGTTATTTGTCACGCCGTTTGGAAAAAAGCTGTTTTGAGACGTTTCGAGTAGTCGGCCATTTTGTCCATCAAAAAAAATATATTTTTTCTAACAGCTTGATATTCATACTGAATAAATGTGCAATTAATTTTATGAGTGGATGACTTTTTCATACGAAATAAATTGTTAAATTCGCACATGATTTTATACCCGTTACTGTGGCCTAAGGCCTTAAAAATGCGATCATAGAGCCATTTTTTTCATTCGAAACCCCTTCGGATTTTATCCGTGCCCTCTTTTTGCCGCGTCAAGGTCGATACGCTAGAGTTCCGACTCAGGATGTTTTGGATCCGCCCGTGCTGCCCGACCGAAACATACGCGATCAGCAACAGACCGCGACTCGGCATCATACCGACGATCACCTGAATTATTCAACGGGCAATAATAGTAGCGGCAACCGGAACAACGTGGCAACGCAGAAACTACACGAGATACTCACGACCCCGAGGAAATCGACGCGCTCGAGATCCGAGGAGAGAACCCTCTCGCCAAGCAAGCGTGCTCAACAATTCGTCGGGGCGGGTGGTGTCGTCACGCAGCGCGGCGCTCTGACGCCGACCGGTTCACCCTCCGGTAAGCGAGTAGAGCATTTTTTACAACATACAAACTTTCATTTAACTTGTCCCAAATTAAATACGGTTAATGAAACTGAATTAATCAAATTCATGAAACATTCAAAAAGTTGAGCGCTCCCGGCTTTTATCCTTAGTCACATATAGGTGACTTGGAGAAAAATAATAATTTTCTACTTTTTAGCACAATAAGGGGTTAGACCACTCTAGAGGCCGAAAAAATAAGCTTTTTGGGGACTTTTTTTTTTCAAAAAAACTACGAAATAAATCAAGTTCATTTCGATTTTATGATCGAGATCAATTTCAAAATGGCCGCTGCGCAGCGTTTCTGCGATGACGTCTCCGTTTTTTCAGGGTCAACGGCCGGACAAACAGCTCCTGTAATTTCTCAATTATAATGAGCCAATGAATTCTGTTTGATTATATATAATAACTGCAATAGAAGTACGTAGGATTTTTTCGATATATTGATTTTTGCCCAAATGGCGCACTTCTAAAGTGGAAAGAGAAAAATTTGTCTAAAAAATCGTCAGATAATTGTTAATAACAAATAAACTATGCAACATGAAAAAAAAAATCCTACGTACTTCCATAGACAATGTATTTTTCAACATATATTCAACATTTCAAGTGAATCGGTTGAAAATTGTCTGGGTTATGTTTCCGGCCAACTTAAAAAATGCAGTTTTGAGAAAAACGCTGCACAGCCGCCATTTTGAAATGAATCGCATGAAAAAAATTATTGTATACAGTCACTGATATGTATGATAAACACCCTTTTTTGTAATCTCGATTTATTTTGTAGTTTTTCCGAAGAAAAAAAAACCCAAAAAGCCTATCTTTTCGGTCTCTAGAGTGGCTTAAGGGGAGATATACGCCTAGAAGACGGAAAAAAGGTCATTTTTGTGAATTTTGTCAAGGAAAACTATTTGAAATTTCGGATTGGGATTTTAATTATCTAAAAGTACATACATTAAAAAATATGTTTGATTTTCTTTATTTAAAAATATCAAAAATATACAAGGACTAGCTTTTGCCCGCGGCTTCGCCCGCGTGGATGTCGGAAAATATCCCACGGGAACATACTACCGTGATTAAAAGTACGCCATTTGTTAATCTAGGTAAACAATGTCTTCTCGCACTGCTTATATAGTATCCGAGGAGCGGCGCGCGGATTGATATATGATTGATGGAGGATAAAATCTCTAAAACCTAATAATATAATCTAATAACGGGACGGAAAATTACCTACTTAGATGCCAAATATGAAGGCAACTTTAAAGTGAAAATATTAAATCCTCTTTATTCTCTATCCTGTGAGAATTAGAAAAAAATAGTTACGTAAATCATCCCCGTTAACCACCCCCCCCCCCCTAAACCCCTTAATGACAAACTTTATTACATAGGCAAGTATTTGTGTCAAGTTTCAAATAAGATCAAAGAAGATGTTTCAAAGAAGATAAGCCCCGCGATAAAATCCTCCCCTGCAAAAATGACTATCCCTTTTTAACCCGTTAGGGGTCGATTTTCGAAAAACCCTGATACACGTTATTCTTTATTTTTGTTCTCAAGCATAAATACTGAGTTTCGAGTTAATCGAACCGCGCGTTAAAATTCTTCCATACAAACTTTGATACCCCCAAATCCCCTCTTAGGGGGTAGTTTAGGAAAAATAAAAGTGACAAAGTTTATAATCCACTTTATAATTTATTTGTGTTAAGTTTTCAAGTATATTAACTCAAGGAATAAGATTTTTCATACAAACTTTCACCCCCAATTTAACTCCCTTAGGGGTTGAATTTCGAAAAATCCTTCCTTATTCCTTGTCTACATTATAAAGGGAACCTTTGTGCAAAATTTCCGCTTTCTAGGTCCAAGGGTTTGGGCTGGGCGTTGATGAGTCAGTCAGTCAGTCAGGACTTTTCTTTTTATTTATATAGATATTGCATGATCCTTGGAGCGTCGTAAAAAAATCTGCGTATACGGTACCCACTGGCGTTTCTTCAAAAATCATCTGAAAGAAAAACCAAAAAGATTATTAAATTAGATACTATAATCTAGTACTTGTCATAGCCGATTTTGAAAATATCGATTTATGACAAAATGGCGGACGTTTGAACATAAATAGTGATTTTTGGGCCAAAAATTACTTATTATTTTGCCTATAAAACAAAAACTAAGTAACGGAAAAGAACAATCCTATGACAAGTACTAGATAATGGTGTATAGAATAACCACAAAAAACCTCAAGGCAATCGGTTCGTTGGTTTTCGAGAAATTTTGGGTACCGATTTGAAAAACGTGGTTTCGAGAAAAACGCGTTTGAACATTTGGGAATGAATAAATCATGAAATTTGTCAACTTACATGGAATCATCGATACCAGGACCATAGTGTAGGTCTTCTACGGTCGACGGAATGTTCACAGCTTCTAAATCCTCGACCTCGACCATCTAGATGTATATCACTCCTTAAGGCCTTAAAAGCCTTAAAAAGTTTGTTTAAAAAAAATATTTTTTCAACTTCGAATGAAAATCGAGCTGTCACTGCGAACATGTTTGGTTACGTTGCGCTCTAAGGTCGTTACGCGTCGAGTCCTTCCGCGGGAACGCCGTCCACGAGGCGCGAGCAACGTCCGTTACTTCATGGCTCGTCGTCGTATCGGGGAATCGACCGTTCACCGAGCAACGTCGGAATGTCGGGGGGACCGCACACTTCGACTCCGACCAAGGAGCCCTCGGCACGGCGATGTCTTCCTCTCAACCTGGACAGCAACGCGTCGCTGTCGCGTTCGCGCGATTCACCCTCCTGCCCGGCTAGCAATTGCGGACGTCAGCGATATCCGGTACGTGCCGGCACCGCCGCCGCCGTTAATCACGGCTCTTACGGGGTGGTCGGCTCGCCCGGAGAGCCACCCCCGCGTTACGCCTACCTCGACGGACTCACCGAGTCCATACCCATGGTCAGCGGATCGCCGAGGTACCAGGTCGTCCCGGTCAGCGACGAAAAATCCGTCGAGAGCGCGTTCATAGCGCGAACGGCTGTTGTGAGTATACGTGCGTGTGTACACTGAGAAAAAAAATAATCATTGATCCAATATCATTGGTGTTATTGAATGAAATTTCGTTGATTCAATTGTAAAATTGTTGGTGTAAATAATCGGATTTATTAGTCCAAACAAAACTCTATTGACTTTAATAACATGTAGTACAGTCGTGCTGTATATTAAGGGAGACTTTGTCCTTGGAGTGCCATATTTCAGGTGTTTACATTTTATTTTTTTTAAAGGAAACGAGTAAAGCTTTTTGAGTGCGGTTTTTTCTTGCTTTTACTCGTGATATACAGAACGTTAATTTTTTTTTTAACCAAAATGGCGGCCGTTGCAGCTCCGCGAAAACTGGTCCTCAAATACCGCGGGAGGTAAACGGCTGACATCCCTGCCCCCTCTTTGTTGATCTGAAACACAAATTCAAAGCATATTATCAATCTGTGACCCTTTGGTCATGGAATGACGGATGGGTTTTTCGTTTAGTACGAATTTCGGAAAATGGCGGCAATTAAAACAAAATCGAATTTTCGCGTTTTTTTTCGCATAAAAAGATAAATAATAAATGCAAAAATGTATCTATCGAAAAAACGATCCGTCATTCCGTGAAGACATATTTTCTGAGTATGCTCCCCAAATTTCAGGTCGATATGTTAATTACAGCGGTCAGGAGTATGTCAGCCATTTTTAAAAACGTGTTTTCGAGAAAAACGCGTTTAAAGTTTTGTAATGTGTTTACACAAATGTGTTTATAATTACCGCTAATCGGCAATGCCTGGTCCATAGAGGCATCCCTCCTCTTCTTCTAGCTGCTCATGTTTAGCCGCTAACATCTCCCGCTGCATTTCAAGGACAAAGTCTACCTTAAAATCGGAGAAAATTAGAAGAAGGCTACTTTTTTGACACGTGATTTTGTAGGTGTCGCGGGTGCTAAATCCAAGTTTGCCTAAAAATCGGGGTGTAGGGTTTTTTTTAGGGGATGAAAGGGGATGGGGGTGGATTAATGCCAAACTACAACCCCCACGAGCTCGGCGCCGGGAGACAAAATGTTCAAAAAAATCCGGGTTTTATTTTTGTCCACAGCGCCGAAGTCGTGGAAGTTCATTCATTTTAGGGGTGGAAAGTGGGGTGAAATTTAAAAAAGTTGTAGCCCTTGAAAAGACGCGTCGATGGAGTATTTGATCATCCCTCTCCAATAATATCTTCACTCCCAAAATAATTGTTGAAGTATAAACAAAAAAATTGCTTATTCAATAACTCAAAAACAATATATTTTTCGGGGATGGTTTAAATGTACGAAATGTAGGGAATAATTTTCTCTATATTTTCGTTCTTATGGACAACCCTTGAATTTTGCTTTTTCGAGCGCCTCTCAGGGATTGAAAATTCAAAACGAAATTCTGGGGAAACTATTGACCGAGAGAGTCAATAGTTAAGAGTAAAGAGAAACGAGAAATTATTTCATCCATACATCTACGGATTGTAAATAGAATGATTTCAATAGAATATACTTTTATTTGAAGGATAATGTAGATATTCAGAGAACAGAAGAGCTTTTTCAAATAAAATAATATGTTATTTAAATCAATCACATTTTCCAATATTTTATAGTATTGTAACAATCTCATATGTCGGTGGCACTCCGCAGCACATTTATTTGGATAAACCAATATATTCTTTTGATTCAATTGGTTTTTTTTCTCTGTGTGTATTATCGAGCATTTTGATTTTTCTTCGAATTATTAGACGAGTTTCGTTGCAACAGGTGCCGCCCCTGTCGCCCCCGAACAGCGAAGCGAACACGACGCTCGCGAGTGGCATCGAGAAGAGCGAAAGACGCAACGCACCGCTTCTTCTCCTTCTCGTGGGAATATTGACCTGCGGATTGGCCCTTTACCTCTCCTGGAGTCAAGGTCGCCGGTAAGAATATTCACGTTCCCGTGCTAAAGCCGCCTACGCGAGCGTCAGCGCCGGTTCACCAACTAGCTGTTTGGTTGGCAAAAAAGTCTTTGCATTTCATCACCAAAAATAAAATTTAAACACAACAGGCTTGTATCCACCATCAGATTCTAAATAGTGAAAGCATGGTGGATGGTGGATACGTGCTTTCAGGATTTAGAATCCGATGGTGAAATCATGTATCCACAATCGGATTCTAAAGGATGTATCCACCATCCATCATGCTTTCACTACACTGTAAAAAAAAAATCTGTATTCAAATTAATATAAAAGTGCAGGAAGTCTTTTTGCAGATACCGTTCATGAATTTTAATATTGTCGTTTGAAAATCAATGCATTGCTTTTCGAATGTCTAATAATCGTTCAGTAATGTCGCAACACTTAAGTACTGGAACAATCATATACGTATCGCAAGGTATCTATTCTAAGCGTATTAGAAATTGATATGCACAGATTGTATTTTTAAATTAAAAAAAGTAAATTTGGCATAGGAAAGTGTATTAATTTTACGGTGTTAGGTTAGTGTAATTGTTATTATTTGCTTTCTGAGTCTTTACTTAACTCTGTATGAATTTTAATATACAAATTCCGGAATTCTTTTTACTGATTCAGTCTGTGAAAACTAATAATCGTTATTCAAAAATGAATACACTACGTTTTGAATGTCTAAGTAATGTGTAGTAATGCTGTAATGCCAAAGTCCTGGAACAATCATATACCTATTCAAAAGTATCAGTTGTGGATATATCAAAATTAATGCGCCAAAATTTTAGTTTGTATGGGTTTAAGACTTGGCTGCTTGTTCGGTTAATTCACCACTTGTTTGTTTTTTCCTTAGGTACACGCTTTTCGCGTTTGTTACCTATTCTTCCCCTCATTGTGTTCACTTCCCCTACTTTCTCCCTGTTCCGCCCTCTTGCGGCCGCTGCCGACTTCCCCCCCTGTATTATATTCATCATGACCTAGTTTTATGATGAACTAGTCTTATTTCGCCGCTCAATGCCGAAGAAAAACATTTCACGCCGAAATGTACGCGACTGGGATTCGAACCCGGGACCTCCCGGTCCGCTGGTCTAGTGGCGAGCACGCTAACCACTAGACCATCGCACCGGGTGTTCACCACTTATTTTAGATTTGGTGTTTACTCGATACGTTTTTTATGATTTGATTTAACATGCTGACCAAAGCACGAATTTCAAGTTTTCTGCACTGAATTATATATTAAATCAGACTATCAGAATAAACATATACTAAATCTAAAAATGTACATGCCTTCGTATCGTAAATGTCCTATTCATTTCTTAATTTTCTCCAGTCTATCATAATATTCAGTGCACAAAAAATTGTATACTCCCGAACCAAGTATGGTAAAAATTACGAGTCAGTTTTTAATTTTCTTACTTTGTCTACATTTTATATATTCAAAACGCTTGTTGTATTTTTCAACTAAGAATATCTATTTTTCTATTAAACGCCTTGAAAATTTTTAGATAGTGTATTAATATTCAATTCGTACGTATTGCGAAATGTAAAACCGTATGAAATGTAGGTCCGGTATTGAATTTTACAACACTGAAGCCTAAATATTCATTCATATACTAAGTTTTGAAATTTCATTTGCCGTAGTATTGTAAAAGTATTTTAAATTTCATATTTCTTTGAACAGCGTTTTGTAATATTCAGTGTCCAAGGTATTGTACTTTTCAACAGAATGAAGTTAAAAATAATAGTCATATTGCGATTTTAATACTTTTTGTGTAAATAATGAAATCATATACGTTTGTTGCATTAATCAAACAAATATTTGTATTATTATGATGCGCGATGAAAAAATCATACGCAGCATACTAATATTCAATGTCCCATATATTAAAATGTATACGAATCTATGAAAATTCATTTACATTATTGAAGTTTCCATTACTGAAGTGCGAATTTGCGTTTCATATCCCGAGTTTAGAAATTTTCAATTATAAAAGTATAGTAAAGTTAATGACTTTTTTCACAGTGTATTTAAAATCTGATGGTGGATTCAAGACTGCTTGTTTTTATTTCATTTTCGGTGATCGAACGCGAAGACTATCTTGCCATCCTGATATTTTCACCGAAACGCACAGTTCTCAAGTTTTCACGCTAAACGCCCGTACTTTCGCAGCTATTATCTGGACAGCGCGGCTGGGTGCGGCGCCTGTTGTGCCCTCGCCGGGGCCTGCCGTAGCCTCCGGAGAACCTGGACGGGTCTCGGCCTCGCGGGCCTATCGGCTTTGAGCTGCGCCGGATTGCTGCTAATCGCGGCCAAAGCACCGAGGCCCGGTACGCCCCTGCACGACGTCACTGCCGGTGCTCTTTGCGGCGTGTCCCTTCTCGGTGCTGGTCTCGCCCTCGTCGCCCTCGTCTCACCCAAGTGCAACATTGCACGACACAGACGCGTTCACTCCTGGATACCGCGATTTTCACCCTAATATTCAACGCGAGAGATTCAAATATATCCGGTTAATAAGACACGCGAATATATCGGCATATTGTACATTATCATCGTCGTTATCTTATGAGTGTGACAATCTATCGACGGATGCCGACCCAAACAACAAAAATGAAACCAGTTTTTATAGCGAAACCAATCTTAACGCTGTGAAAGCGTATTGTACATGATTATTATTATTATTATCAGAAAGTTTCGTCTATAGGTCACTGCCCGATTAAATCGCTAATTTATATTTATTCTGTACCAAAAAGCTACGATATCCTAATAAAGTACGAAATGACAAATTTCCTTCGTTGTAATTCTTGATCGATTATCATTGAAAAGCCGGATAAATTTATTGTGCCACTGAAATCGCATTGGCTCGAATTTTAACCCCGGAACCCCAATGTTAGTCTTCGCACTACCGCCCTGCTGCAAATTCCCGTACGGGTTTTATTGTGGGAATGTGTGGAAGAGCATCGGACGGCCAAGGAAAGTGTGGGATCCCGTACGGTTCCTGTGTGGGAATTTGCAGCACGGTGGTGCCTTAAAAAATCAGGACCGTTACAAATACGTTTTTTTTTACCCACTGAATGTTTTTCTCGAAACGCATTCTTTTTTTGGAAGTGGGTTTTCACCTACTAAAAGCCAACAATGGGTCGTTTGTGTCCGCTCTCGATTAGACGATTCTGCTCACGGTCTTACATACAGGTCTTGAAACTCTGGTGGTGGGGGTATGTCCTCGGATTGAAGCACCGGCCGTTTCGCCTAGTTACCACGAGTGTCGCTGCGATAGAGTGATGCAGGCTGTGCGAGAGAGATGGCAATCGATTGTTGACTCATAGGAACCTAACCTAGCTGTACAATCGGCTGGTGTAGGCAAATTATGATATTCAATGTCAAAAATGCATGATGGACCTAAGTACAATTAAAAGTAACTTTATCGTAAACCTGAAAAAAAAAACCAAAAGACTATAGTTATCCAAGTGGGTACAATGAATATGAATGTTTTTTATATAGGTGTCAATGTGAGCTCGTGTTGGTGGAGGGGTTCGGTGCAAGCTTCGTAATGCTGCTTTCAGGGGTTCGATCCATGTGCGCTCGGTTTTTAAAAAACATGTTTTAGCTTTTATAAAAAGAATAGGCTTTACTCGTTGTTTTAATTGACCGGAAAATAAGTGGCAACTATTCCAGACCGAAGTGGAATCCATACCGAAACACTTGCAGGATGTATTTCTTGGAAATGAAACAAATACTTAAGAAACAGTGCTTCTTTTGCAATTCTTCATTTCCTCTTCGAAAAATGTTAATGCATGTCCCGAGAAACATTTTCAATAATCTCTACTGTGCAGTTTCCGAAACGGTTTGCGTTGGTAAATTTAAAAAAACACCTCTTTTCCGACCTTCAAGCGAAGGACTCTCGAGTAGGATAAATGAAAATAATTCATTAACTTTGTTTTATGTTTTCCAGCCTGGGAAGTATTTATTGTAATGATCCCATTTTTTTTTCAAGTTCCCGGCTCCAACGCCTGTTTCGCCCATTCTCGATGAATATATTTCGGTTCGAAATGATTTTCGCACACAACGTGTCTCGGCTCTAATTTCCCAACTCCCGGTATCGCGGCCTCCCATTTTTTTAATTGCGCCAAGTCTCTCGGCACCCGAAACACTGAGCGTTTCGATTTTTCACTCCGAGAGCCTGTTTTACACGTTGGCACAATACACCGCTTAGTCATTTTTCAATATCACCGTTTTTAGAAGTTTACAAGTAGAGCACGTCGCGTGAATCAGCGGTTATGTTTGGGTTTTGTTTACTTTTGAAATCTTTTTCCGTCTCTCTCACACAGCCTGCATCACTCTATAGCAGCGATCCTCGTGGTCACGAGTTGAAACAGTCGGTGCTTCGATAAGAGGCCATCCCCCACCACTGAAATTTTGAGCGAGTTTCAAGACCTGTATGTAAGACCGTGGTCACGAGCCTGTACCTGCGAGGATCTAGCACTAACAATTGAAATATTTGCCATGGGCACAAATTCCCCAACGTTGGAGTTCCAGGGTTAAAGTTGTCTTTGTTTAATTGACATAAATTGAAAGTTCGAGAGAATGGACATTGCAAATCGACGAGTGCTGCCCTCTCCGGGAACGATGACTCCGCAAGAATGCCATACGATAACAACAAAAAGTAAATTCAGGCTGTCACATTTGTCGCGTTCATACGTATAATTGACATAATTAGCGGACCAAATTGAAGCCCAATTGTAGAATGTTTGGGCGACAAACTGTTCGACGTTTGCGCCGTTATTAAAAAAACCCTCGATCGAGTGTATTCCACGTAAATTGTATTTTCTCGTGGATACACATATATACATCGGTAAAAAAATAAGTGAGGTTAGTCAAGTCGTTTTTTTTCACGTACGTTTTTATTCCCGTCCACGTATCACAAATGTTTATACATACGCGCGCCATTGTAATAACGAAGATTGAATTAAAAAAATGCTTAGATGGAGGAGCCTGTTGCGGCGTCCGTTGACGCGGACTACCATTGCGAAGATACGCGAGAACGCGCCAACAGCTGCGGCACCGTCACCTCCACGCCGTCCTCCTCGTCGGACTACATCACCGGCGAAGCGGACGACAGTTCCGACTCCAAGCAGACTGTGCCGTTCAGCCTGAAATCCGTCGAGGCCCTCCTCTCAATTTCCAAAGACGCGTCGCAGGAAGAGCTGCGCGAAATGGTGGACAATTGCAAGCGCATGGTACTGGAGAGCGCCGAGTGTTCGGAGGAGCGAAAATGGCTGGTGAGGCGTCTCATAGAGCTGAGACTGAGGGCCCAGGAGCTCAGGGAGACTAGCTGCGAGGGCGTCCCGGCTGAGATACGCATAGTACTCGGTCATCATCTGGTGGCGCAGAAATATTACGTCGCCACCGCTGTGCCTGCGTACTGCGATCATTGCAGCGGCGCCATTTGGACTATGCTGCAGTCCTGGTACACATGCAGGGGTGAGAAGTCTAAACGAAGAACATTTTCAAATACCGCTCGAAATTTCGGACACGGTGCCGAAAACCAATCCCCTCCGATCGAGCTGAAATTTTTCAGACCTTTTTATCGTTCCAAGACTACCCCTAAAAGGATTTTTCCCTACTCGCAATAGTTTTCGAGATATTGAATTTTGAAGTTATGAATTTTACCACTCGCCGACTATATCTGGCAGGTGTCAGTTCTGATTGTACCTATATATACGTTATCGGGCTCTCCGCTTTGTGTGGATTCTCGTCCAGCCTATGCGGTAGCGTAGGCTAACCCAACAAACAAACCGAAACATACCAAAACAACCCCAACCAACAACCCCAAAGAAACTCGGGTGTGTGGAATCGTGGGGTGCATACAGCCACGGATGTACGATTTTTCCGAGCCGGGGCAAAAACTTGACATTGGCATCCCCTCCAGCATTTGAGATTAAGGGAGGAAATCTCTCTAGACGCCCGAAAATGAGTCATTTTTCATACTTTTTTTTAAAGGTTATGAAATGATCGCATCATTTTAAAATTTTGACATTATCTTATTACAACTTTCAAGTGTTCGTTTTTATTTATTTTTTAAACAAAACAAAACGGTGGCGTTATAAAGGTATTCCTTTAGGCGTCTTTTGACAAACTGCTCATGTTATAGCTCAAAAAGTTATTGATCGATCCGGCTGAAATGTTGGGAGGTTTCTCAGTATAACATGATTGGAAGGATATACCTATAAAAATATTTTTAAGAGTATAAAATTAAAAATGAAGTAGGCTTTGTAATCGAATTTACTATTTTTTTTACCATTTTCTCGACATTTTTTACCCCAAAAAAGTAATTTATTTTTGCGAAAACCTTAAAAGTTTAGGTATATCCTTCCAATAATCTTAACGTGAGAGACCTGCCAAAATTTCAGTCAGATCGATCGATAACTCGTTGAGCTATGACATGAGCAGTTTTTCAAAATAGGCCTAAAGGAATACCTCATGAAAGTTCCTCTCATAGGCACTTTTGTTTTCGATGGCTAGGATCACAAAGCCACTGAAACTCACTAAAGCGCCCTGGATGCTAGGCGCTTCAGTGAAACAAGCTTTTTTCAAACACAAGAATTTGGCGCCCCCTGAGATTGCCGCCCGAGGCAGGTACCCCGGTTTGCCACCCCTTAGATCCGGGGCTGGGTGCATAGAATACTGGGGTGGACGCAAAGCACCTTGGATGAGTGAGTGGAATCGTGGGGTGCCCAAACGAACCCAAACAAACAAACGGCGTTTTTTTTTGTTTTATTCATTTTATACATATTTTTTAGTTTTTTTAGTTATTTTTTTTTTCATATCTTGAAACCCAAACAAACAAATCCAATCGGAGATTTTTTAATCTTATTGATTTTTTATAGTTTCGTTTTTTTTGTTGGTTTTTTTAGTCAATTTTTTTGTATATTTTGCAACCCAAACAAACAAACAAACCCAAACGGAGAATTTTTTATTTTTTTTTTGTTTTTTAATTTAATTTAATTTTTTGGTTTGTTAATTTAATTTAATTTTTTCGGTTCTTTATTGTATTTCATTTTTGGGGATAAGATATCGAAAGCATGACGTATATATAGGTATAGCCAGAACTGACCTACCAGATATAGATATAGTTGGCGCGCGGTAAAATGAATAACTCAAAAATTCAATATCTCGAAAACTATTGCGAGAGGGGAAAAAATCTTTCAGCGGTCGTCTTGGAATAATAAAACGAAGGTGTGTGCAAAATTTCAGCTCGATCGGAGGGGGTCAGTTATCGGAACTTTACCCAAAATTTCAAAGAAACCTGTGAAATCGACAGACTGCGGCTTTTGCTGTCACTGGAAGTGCGTCGCCGACATCAGACGCATCTGCGCTCACGTGTTGGCCAGCGAGATCGGCGGATACGCCCACACCAAGGACATTTGCCCCGAAAGGGGCCTCTCCGCTCAGGGATACCGTTGCGCCGAGTGCCAAACGAGAATAACATTCGGTGAGTCGGCCGCGAGTAATCCCGTGTAAAATTTCCCGTGCCGTTCCTCTCTTCTCGACTCAATATATCGTTGCGCTTGTTTCACACGCAAGCTCTCTCTAGAGGATTATCGCTCTCGTGTTTCGGCAGTCCGTTTAAACAAGCAGGTACAATCGGCGGTTTCTTCCGACCGCGGAGCATTTTCTCATTCATTTTTTATCTGTCAAAGTGTCCATCTCGCGGCGAGATCGCCCGTTCAACGTCGTTTTTGTTCTCGCGTTTTCTCGCGCTCGTCGCAGAGTCCGCTTGGGTCGAGCCTCGTCTCTGCGACTACACGGGCCTCTTCTACTGTCAGCGCTGCCACTGGAACTCCACGGCCGTGATACCCGCAAGGCTGGTGAGGAATTGGGACAGCGAGCCGCGCAAGGTGTCTCGCTCGTCCGCTCAGATACTCGCAATTCTCGAGGATCGCCCGGTGCTACAGCTCGAACAGTTGAATCCCAAACTCTTCGATCTCATTCCCGATCTCACGCTAATAAAGGTGCCAATCTCGAAGAAAAAAAGCTAAAAACAAAACCCGCTTGCGGGGGGGGGGGAGAAAAAGAAAAATGGATAAATAAAATTCGTTCTCGGTTTATCGTGTCGCAGCGTCTTCGCGAAGAGTTGCAGATGATGAAGCGATACTTGGTATTCTGTCCGGAAGCTGACGTCGAGGGTCTACCCTGGCGCGTCGGCCTTCGAACTCACTTTATCGAGAACTCGGGCAATTACTCGATCAGGGATCTTTGCGATCTTCGTAGCGGAATTCTCATGGAGGAGGTGCGCACCTCGTACGAGACGATGCGCAATCACATCACAGAGTCTTGCCAATTGTGCAAAGCCAGGTATCGTATGCCCCCTTAAATCCTATATATTCGTCGAAATTTTTATTTTTCATTCATCATACAGAGGACATTAAGAGAAATTGCATCTTTCGCAATCGCAGAGGTCACCTCTGCGAGATATGCGGCAACGACGAGGTCATTTATCCCTGGGACGCGAGTGTCGTGTCCTGTCACCAATGCTCGGCCGTCCATCATCGCGCCTGCTGGTCAAAGTGCAATAATTGTTGCCCGAAATGCGCGAGGATAAAGCGGAGACTGGCTCGAGATGACCAGACCCGCCTACAAACGTCCATCGATCATCCCGAAGAGGACGAAAATTCCACGAGCGATCCGCACTGACGCTTTTGCCGTTTGGGGCCAAGGGTCGCGACGACCACGAGCCAAGACCTTGTACACCGAACGTTAGGTTGATATATACATGCATATGTATATACGACTGAAACTGCTTATAACGACATCGCTTGAGACGACGTATCGGACATAACGACGAAATCTGGAGTACATGTGTGGAGTACAGCATTGTACATGTATCGCTTACGACGACCATCGGATGTAACGTCGGCACTGCATGATCTCTTCAATGTCGTTGTAACCGGTTTTCACTGTATATACCTTCGTGCACACACACACGAGCGCGCATATATACAGTGGCGTGCAGAAGTTTCGGGCCAACCTTTTTTTTCTCAGTTATTCGATAAAATATTGAATGCCTGAACCTCTCTATCATTTCAAATATTTGAGGGAGCTATGATATGCATAACAGCGTGGTATATTATTTTGTTTGTATAGTGTATGGTTTGTGTACAGCGTCGAACGCGTTCGGTCAGTGCGCAAAAATATTGGGCCGCTGTCTCACCTTCTCCAGCCACACGGTTCGTTTACGTTTTCTTCCGCGCTTTCTTTCGCGTTAGTTCGAAACATAAAGAACCATGAAAAAATCAGTTCTATTTCTGCCGCAGTGGCGAAACACCAAAATTGAGGTCTGCGAAATTGTGTTAAAACTATTTGAAAAAGGAAAGAGTTCTCGTGATATTGCAAATACTCTATCTATTGGGGAAAGCACGGTAAACCGTATTATTGCGAAGTATAAATCAACAAATTCGTTGTGTGATAAAAGTCGAAGCGGTAGACCACGAAAAACTTGAAAACCCGTGGACAAAATCATTAAAAGAAAGTGCGTCATAGATCCGCGAAAAACTGCAGCAATAATTTCGCGAGAATTACGCAGTGAAGATCTTGCTGATATCAGTCAAAGTACGGTATCCCGACGTCTGAAGGCTGTGGAATTGATCGGGCGCGTCGGTGTAAAGAAATCACTCATTAGCACAAAGAATAAGGAGGCTAGATTGAATTTTGCCAAAAAATATCAACATTGAAGAGTATCGAATTGGCGGAGAGTTCTTTCTCCGACGAATCGAAATTTCAATTGTTCGGAAATGATGGTCGCAAGTACGTAAGACGTCCAGCAGGTACCAGATACGATGTACGATATCAAATTCCAACTGTAAAACACTGTGGCGGAAATGTTAAAGTTTGGGGAGCATTTTCTGATAACGGTATTGGTACACTAATAGAAATCCAAGGCAATATAGACGCTATAATGTATCGAAATATATTGCAAGACCATATGCTCCTATTTGCAAAGAAAAATATGCCGAATGGGTGGATATTTCAACACGACAATGATCCCAAACATGCTTCGCGTCTTGCGAAGAATTTCCTCGAAAGCCGCAAAGTGCGCCTTCTCGACTGGCCCTCGCAGTCACCGGATTTAAATCCTATTGAACATTTGTGGCAAGAGCTCAAGGTTCGCGTTGAAACGAAGAATCACTCCAACAAGCAGAATTATGGGATCATTTGCAATATGAGTGGGAAAAGATGCCACAAGATCGCATCTCGCAATTAATTGCGTCTATACCCCGACGATGTGCTGCTGCAATCGCTGCTAAGGGCATGGCAACGAAGTATTGACTCTAGAGAGAAAACTAAACCATGTTTTGTTATTTTTATAATGTTTGTTTTTTGTTTTCATACGCAATAGTATATGGCCGAATACTTTTGCACGGTCATTAAATAAAAACTGTTGGATAATTAATTGTTGAAGAGTGATATTACTGTTTATACCACATTTTTTTTTAATATCAAGCATCTCGACGCCAATTATAAGTGTCATCACGCGTTTGTATTTCCCGTACCATCGTATTTCTATGCAATATCCACGAAAAATAGGGTGGCCTGAAACTTTTGCACGCTACTGTATGTACATATAAAATAAATCAGTATATGGATATACGGTAAATATTCGGAAGTGTCACTCCTGTCAGAATCGAGCGAGCCTCTTTTTAGCGGGAGTGACACTTCCGAATATTCACCACGTGATTCGCTCATAAAATGAATTACACATCTATTTGGTATGAATATTAAGCTGTTAGAAAAAATATATATATTTTTTTCGATCTACACAATGGCTGACTACTAATATTTTCTTTTGTTATCTTTTTTTAGGCGCTCCGCGGCGTGACATTTTGCATCCACAATTTTTTACCTAGAATGAAAAACAAAAATTCTCGTCAATCTACATTAGAATACCTAGAGGAGTATGTACGGAATTTAAAAAATATTTTTTTATTCAAAAGTTGTAGGTATTTAAACTTGAGGCGAGAAATCCCTTTAGGAGCGTGAAAAATAGGTATTTTTGGGATTTTTTTTAGAGGGGATAAAATAATCTGACCAATTTCAAATTTGGACATGAATTCATTATAACTGTCAAGCTAATAAAATTTTTTTTTGGGATGACCAACAAAATGGCGGCGTTATTGAGGGTCTTCAGACGCCGGTTTTCCGCGACATCGAAAAGTGCTGCCGTTGTCACTCTTTTTCTGTTGATCTGAAAAAGATTCAATAAGTGTCATTCGTTGACTGACATATGAAGGGGAAGGATATACCTAAAAAATGATTAAAAAAAGTGCAAAATTGAAAATTTGGGAGTCTTTTTACTCCAAAGTTCGAATTTTCGACCATTCTTTCGACATATTTGACCCCAAAAAAAAATATTTATTTACACGCTATCTTTCAAACGTTAGGTATATCCTTCCGATAATATTACTGAGAGTAACCGCCCAAAATTTCATCCAAATCGGTCGACAACTTTTTGAGCTACAACACAAGCAGTTTTTGAAAAAGTAGTTTCGAGATAATCGCGTTTAAAGTGTCAACATGTGACTCGCTACCTGACGGCATGCTGTCCCCGCGCTCTAGACTATATGCGATAACTCCGCAAATATTCAATATTTCGAGTTTCCCTTTGGTCAGTATATTCTTTGAGTATCATACTTTCGAAACATGTAAAAAAATCGATTTTTTTGAAAATTCTAAAGGGATGTCGCCTTGAGAAATGAATTTTGAGTGAAAAATTTCGTTATAACTGCTCATAAAATGAAAAGTTTTGCGATTAATCAGAAATTCCGTACGTACTTCTCTGCGAAATGCAATTAGGAACGTAAGTTTTAAATTTGAAGTAAATCGAGTGAAAATTGTTGAAGTTATTTGTCACGCCAATTGGAAAAAAGCTGTTTTGAGAAGTTTCGAGTAGTCGGCCATTTTGCACATCGAAAAGAAATATATATATTTTCTAACAGCTTGATATTCATACTAAATAGATGTGTAATTAATTTATGAGTGAATCACTTTTTCATACGAAAAAAATTGTTAAATTCGCGCATGGTTTTATACCCGCTACTGTGGCCTAAGGTAATAAGTATACGGAACATAAGATAGGTCTTCGGACACGTTACCGCGCGTTAATTGAAATTCTCGTAAATCCGGCTTGTAAAGGAGCAATCATAACTGCCGACCTAACGGACGAACGGTCGTTTTTTGTTTTCCTCTATCATATCAGGCGCGGTGAATTATAAAGTAGACGCCCCCCCATACTCTTTATCTGATTTACGAGTCTAATGAGTAGTCGTTGTTTTTTAAAATACCCTTTGTTTTCGCGTGTGCATTTTTTGGACTCGCGCTGGCTACTTTTTTCAATCGTTAGTGAAACAAGTGCATTATTCACGAACCAAAGAGCGTTTACTTCGACCGTGAGAAAGACGGTGCCCGTTGCGAAACAATTAGTTTGTCGACGAAATAAATGTCATGTACGATAGCATCATGCCGAGTATCTGAAACGGAAAAATATCTTGGAATAATCAAACGGTCGTTCGTGCGAAAGAAAACAAAGCAAAGGAAAAAGCTGATAATGAGGGGAAAAAAAAACAAAGGTCCTCACGCGACGGGACTCACCGACAGGAGAAACTGTCGATTTATCGTGTAAATTCGCATTGCCGAGAAGCGTAGCTCGTGGTTGCACAGGTACAGGGCCATCTCGATTCTTTCCTGAGAGCGTAATTAAATGAGAGGAAATTATGACTGTCGATCGTGGAGAACAAAAATCAATCGTACCATTGTGTCGGTCGCATCCCCGGTGAAGGATCTCTGCTCGACGAGCCTCCGAGCTATTTTATTCGCCTGCAACAAAAAAAGAAACGATAATAATAATGAAGAAATATCAACGAATTGAAAGCAAATACGCGAGCCAGAGAATTTATCACAGAGCAAATTAATTGCGTGACCTTGCAATGATAAATGTTGACGAAAAACTAGTATCATTACCATGAGGAAAAATTCATGTAAAAGAGTATTTTTTAAACCAAGTCATAAATAAATACATTTTTCAATCCATAGTCACACATAGGTGACTTGGTGAAAAAAATTATCTTCTACATTTCAGAACATTAAGGGGGAATATACCTTTGTCAGGGCAAAATCAAGGGTCATTTTTGACGATTTATTTAAGAAAAACAAAACAATATTTTTAAATTCCGTTTTTTATACATGTTTAGTACAAGTCTTGAAGTAAAAAAACATTTTTTTTATTATTTTGAAACAAAATGGCGGCGCAGTGGTCGATGAAAGAAAACTCCTTTTCTCATAGTCCTCTACGGGCGTATTCGCACAGGTCATAATTTTCAAGCTAGAACAAAAAACGAAAAATATTTTGAAAGTGGATATAAAAAACTAGTAAAGTACGGAGGGGTTTTTCAAAATATTGATTTAAAAAAAAATGGCGTTCATATGAAAAAAAATCGTAAAAAAACCGGTCGAATATCGATTATAAAATTTTTCAATTTCAACTTATCGAAAAAATCCTACGTACTGGACTAGAAAACGTCGTCGAGAAGCTACAGTTAAAATTTCAAGTCAATCGATGGAAAACTCGAGGCGCTACGCATACGCCCGTGTCTCTAAACATAGTTTCGAGAAAAACGCGTTTAAAGTTTTAAGTACTGCAAACTCATGGAAATTTCGTGTTTACCTTTAATCGACGATGCCTGGATCAAACAATTGTCCTTCTGATTCAACGTTTTTGGATAGTTAAGTAACCTTTTAAGCCAATAAAAAAATGCAAACAAATTTACAAAGGTTCCCCCTTAAATAAAGGGTTATTTTTTGTAAATATTTTTTTTACATATACATTTTTTCTACTTTTTAGTTTTTAATTGATTTGACTAGTTGGTCGTTACTAGTAGTTTACTAGTTTGTACGTTAGGAACATGGAATGCTTGTGAAAAAATAACAAAGACTGTAATTGGGATTGAACTTACGACTAGTGGCTGCATATAAACTTTTCACATACAAACACAGTCGGCTACGAATTTGTTTGTATGTGTTAGTGAGATTTTATATGGTTGATTAGATATCGCTGATTTCAAATGAAAAGTTGAAAATTACCGAATATTTTTTTCTTTCTTTTAAGGGGAGGGTAGGGCTTTCAGCGTGAAAAAAAAAACACTTTTTTGCGATTTTTTTTTATCTATATGAATAGAGTAAATTTATTGAAACCTTTTGTACATTGTTAAGTGTCATTTCAAGAACATTCGGTGAAATTTGTACGCGAAAATATCCACAAACAAGCCGGTGACAAAGCTTTTCCAAGAACGCCTTTGGAAAAACACGATTTGCGGTGTTCACTGTATCTCAGCTAGAAATTATCTGAAATCAAGTACCATTGAAATTTATTCAAAGTATAATCCTCCCCCCAACGGTCCTTGATCATCTTTTTTTAATTTCTAAATTTTTAGTGGTCATGTAAAGTGAAAAGTACCATTTTTCACGAAAAATTCCGCCATTTTGGGGGTGGAAAACCCCCTCAATGTAAAAAAAAATCTCAAACTAACCGTTGGGGGGAGGTATTTTATATGTAGAAAGTGTGTACCAAGTTAGAAATAAATCGGTCATGTAGTTTTCAAATGGCAGTGAACACGGACTTTGAAAATACACTTAAGGGGGGATTGTCTTTTTTTTCGCAAAATTTACCGCTTTTTGGGAATTTTTTTGTGAAGAAAGTATACAACGGAAAACTTGTGAAACTTGGCATATAGTTTTATTGATCTGTTTACTACATACAAAATTTTTTTTAAACAATTTCATCAAAAAATCCGCCGCCCACCCCCCTCGACGCGCGATGGTCCTTTTTTGATGGTGTGCACGATTTCTCAAAAACTATTCAACCGATTGCCTTCAAATTTGGACAGAATGCTCAGCTGACATCCTTTTATCGTTTGATGAAGCAAAAAAGCAATACGTTTAATAGTTTTTTATTTATAACAAAAAATCGATCAATTTTTTTCGAAAAATCGATACTTCAAGTTCAAAACGTCACCAAATCGTCAATTTTTTTCCCCGTCATCGAACGATAGCTATGTGTGTCTAAAGTAAAATGCTTTTTGGGTTTTTGTTGCAGGATGAACGTGAAGGCTGTAATCGTGCACACCATCAAAAAAGGACCATCGCGCGTCGAGGGGGGTGGGAGGCGGATTTTTTTATGAAATTGTTTAAAAATTTTTTTGTATGTAGTAAACAGATCAATAAAACTATATGCCAAGTTTCACAAGTTTTCCGTTGTATACTTTCTTCACAAAAAAATTCCCAAAAAGCGGTAAATTTTGCGAAAAAAAAGACAATCCCCCCTTAACAATGTACAAAAGGTTTCAATAAATTCACTCTATCCATATAGATGAAAAAAATTCGCACAAAAGTGTTTGTTTTCACGCTGAAACCCCTACCCTCCCCTTAAGGTCTTAGGCCACAGTAACGGGAATAAAATCATGTGCAAATTTAACAATTTTTTCCGTATGAAAAAATGATTCACTCATAAAATTAATTACACATCTATTTAGTATGAATATCAAGCTGTTAGAAAATATATAAATATTTTTTTTTTCGATGCACAAAATGGCCGACTACTCGAAACTTCTCGAAACAGCTGTTTTTCAATTAACGTGACAAATAACTTCGACAATTTTCACTCGATTTACTTCAAATTCAATAGTTATCTTCCCAATTGCATTTCGCAGTGAAGTACGTACGGAATTTCTGATTAATCGAAAAATTTTCATTTTTACGAGCAGTTATAACGAAATTTTTCACTGGAAAATTCATTTCTTAAGTCAAATACCCACAACTTTTGAATAAAACAATATTCTTTTAATTCCGCACGTACTTCTCTAGGTATTCTAATGTAGATTAACG
>OY723397.1:3768944-3960049 GCA_963210295.1 Ophion ellenae | reverse complement strand
AAACCAAAAAAGGAAAAAATGTCGTTAAACTGGAAGGTGTTTCCTGTAAAATGACGTAGGATTTTCGAAAAATATCAAAATCTAACAAAATGGCGTGGTTATGAAAAAAAACTCTGTTCTCTTGCCTATAAAATGGTCGTTTTTTTCAATGCCAAATCGTCAATTTTCATTCAATCAAAAATATCCTACGTCATTGTATAGTAAATATATTCAAGAGCGCTCAGTTCAAATTTCAAGTCAATCGGATAATTGCTCTTTGAGTGAAAATGTCAGCAAATTTGAAAAATCTCATTTCGGGAAAAACGCGTTTAAAAGATTTAACTATCCATTTTTACAAGATAAAATAATATTGATATAAATTATATATATGATGATGATATTCTTGAAAGTATAACTGTCGAAAAAGGCAAAAAAAATCGATTTTTCGAAAGTGTCACACTGGTCACACCCCTTAAAGATCACCGCGTCCATAAATCAGGACGTGGTCATATTAGCGTGTATCAAACCCAAACATCTCTTATGCGTGTAAATTATTTCTTCTTGTATAGCTACAATGTAAATAAAAATAATATCGAATTGCTAGTCGTAGATAGTCCGTGATGGCTCGTAGAAACAGAAATAATCAAAATGAAAACCACACGCGAATATTTAATCGGCATCGTCAATAATCGTATTTCACGATCGTAAATGAGAGAAAAAAGGATTTTCCCAATTTGCCCATTTTGCAAAATATCATCATTTCATTAGACGAGTTTTCCATTGTTGCGAAACAATTTAAAAAATACATCAAAACTATTGGGGGCAGTACGCAAATTACGTAACGCAATTGGGGGGGGGGGGGTCCAAGGTTTGCGTTACGTCACGATTTTAAAACTGCCAGAAATAGCAAAATTTCTGCATGTTCAAGTTTTTTTTATTTAAACCTCGCGTGCAATTTTACCGTGGACAGCTCACAGCTTTCTATACGCAATGTCAGTTAAGGGGGAAAGTCACTGTGCAAGTACATGCACAGTAGCTTTCCCACATCCCCCAAGCAAAGTTTGAAGGACATTTTTTTTTCTAAAATTCTTGAAAATTCATGTATTGAAAAATATGTTGGCAACATTTTTATTCACAAGTCCGAAAATTGACGGAGTTATAGTCACTTTAGTGAGAACAGGTAGCGTGGCCGGTTAGTGCCCTCAGTCCCTACAGGTGTGGCATCATTTACAATAGATCAAGTACAGGCTCTTATTATTTTGTGAACTATCATGAAGATGAAGAACCGTCATATCGCCCGCGACTAGATACTTCAATGTATGTATCAATATTCTAGAAAAAAAAACATAACTTTATATCAAGAAACACGGAACGAAAACTTGGAACGCGTTTTTCTCGAAACTAGTTTTTTCGACCTTGTCCGAGCGAATACTTAAAAACTTATCAACCGATTTTCAATTTTTTTTCAAAAACATTATTGTAATCGCAGTGACGTTGTCGTATCCGCGTTTTCAACACTTGATAATTGCTATTTTTAAAGACTGCTTGAATACAGAAAAAGGGCCTTGAAATTAGAAAAAATGTCCAAACTGTCGGAATTTTGTAAAAAAAAACCAAAATAAAAAAACGGCTACGCATAACGATAGCTGCATTTGCATAGGTATCGATACATTGTTGACTTTTAATTTACAGATAACCTTTCATAAAGATATCGGTGGGACAATGTAGTCATTTTTTTTTTCGTCGTCAAATCAAGGCATACATCTCGGTTAATTTTCAAGATTTTGTCATAAAAATTGGTATAAAACTAGATGAATATATACTTCATAAAATGAGTATAAACCCGATCCTTTCATAATTAGTTATGTCTATGAGAAAAATCGCAATTATTGACGACAAAGCACCCGTTACGTAACGGAATAGGGGGGGGGGGTGTTCTGGCCAAGCGTTACGGTCCCGTTACGTATGGTGGGGCGGGAGGGGGGGGGGGGGGGGGTAAAAATGGGAAATTTGTGTACGGCCCTCACCTTTGCGTTAAAAATGCTTCGACAATTTTTCGTTGTTGTTTACGTCGCGTAGGAACTTTTTGGTGCGGCGGTGGCAATATAGCGAGTAGCGAGGAGGACGTCGGTGTCTTCAGCGGGACCGACTCGTGCTGTCGCGCCCATGACAATTGTCCGCAGAATATCGCCGCCGGAAGTACCCTCGGGCCTCTCCTCAATGACGGAGCTTTCACGAGGTGCGCGAAGATTTTCATTCTTTTACTCATTCCCTGCAAAAATCAGTGATCGGACAAAACAATGTTATTCGAAGAAAAAAAATACAAGACCCATTTATCGAACTATTTTCTTTCTGAATCTCTTACCGTAGGTCGGCTTGTTTCTGCGATCGCGACTTTTACAATTGTCTGAAGAACGTCAGTTCAATTGTATCGACTAAAATCGGATCAACGTACTTCAATATTCTGAGGCCTCAGTGCTTCGATCTCGACTATCCCATCACAGGATGCGCAAAGCAAGGAAGGTACGACATTTAATTAAACTAAAAACACATACGTGTGTGAGTGCGTATAAATATATCTATACACACACACACACACACACACACACACACACACACACACACATACACACTCCAATTATAATATATATCTATACATATTAATCTATTTGATAATTGATTTAATCTCTATACATGTATATTAAAATTAAGACACAATGGAATTTTAATTTTCACGTATTTGGTTGTTCTCCATTCAATAGCAACAGGCTCGTCAAACGTAAATGCGTGGAATACACTTACGACACGTCGGCACCGAAAACACTCGAGTGGTTCGACAATCCAGACTACTGAAGCAATATATATATATATATATATATATATATATTTATTTATACAGAAATAAAATTAGAATGATATATATATATATATGCGCGTATACATATACGCACACGCAGAACCAAATGGATCGCAATTCGATCGTTCTTATTGTTGTTTTACTGATACGCACGCTCGCGTGTGACACGAAATAAAAAGAAAATAGAATGGCAGAAAATAAAGAGGTGAATAGAGTTCCGAAACAATATATATATATATATATATATATATATATATATATATATATATATATATATATATATATATATATATATATATATATACACACACACGCTTGGCCAAAAGTTTGGGGCACCCTGCAATTTTTCTTTCCGGACAAAAAATTGAATATCTCGGCCAAAAAAATCCGAAAACCAATTTACCAAACGGGGTTTTGAAGAGAATAAAGTCAGCTTCAATTTTATTTTTTACTTTTGTTTTTAGATTTTTTTTGTGCGCGTTACGTCATTTTGAAAATGGCGGTTTTTCACGATTTTGACACTTTGCAAAATCGTTCGCTGGACTTCGGAAAAATAGAGATCTCGCTATTTAGTGCAACGATCTTTATAAAGGGAAGTGTTAGGTTTAGTTTCGTGTTAAAAAAAAATTGTGCAATTTTTTTTCGCCGAGAAATTTAGTTTTTCTTGAAAAAAACGGCAGGTTTCCGTAGAGCCGGCATCCTGCAGCGTATCGTGAAAACTACGAGGTTGAGAATATTTGTCCTGAGGACTAAAAAGTTTTGTTTTGATATTTTGGACTTGATACAAATTTTTTTCAGATTTTTTTGGCAACATTTTTTTTTCATCGCTAGTTTTCGTTGATCGTCGACGATTAATCTAATTAATTTATTGCCATTGCATTGAAACGAAGATGTTGTAATTAAAATATCTTTGTTTCAAAGTAACGTTTCAAGAAAACGGACATAATTGAATTTGTACGTCGTACGAATCAAATGACGTTCTGAGCTTATACAGAGTCAAACGAATGAGAACTGACTGTCATTCAAATCAAAGATTATCGGGAATAATAAAGTAGTTACACTTCGGCAAATTCGAAAATTAGTGACAAGTGCTTAAAAATCAAAAGAAAATGTCGTCTGATCAGTACGACGTACAAATTCAATTACGCCTTGACCAAAAGCATTGAGCACCCGGTGTTTTCCTTCTTTTTCCAGTTTAGGGTATACCATTGAACTCTTTTTGTTTTTTAAATGTATTTATCAGTCAATTTAAACAATATTATCAATAGTTAGTTTATCAATAATATAATTAGTTTAACAATATTGTTTAAATTGACTAATAAATACGTTCAAAAAACAAAAAGAGATGGTCATTTGATTCGTACGACGTACAAATTCAATTAAAATCGCGCAAAACCGCCATTTTCAAAATTATGTACCGGGCACACGAAAAATCGAAAAAATTAAATTAAAAAGGCAAATTGAAGCTGACTTTGTTCTCTTTAAAACCCCGTTTGGTAAATTGGTTTTAGATTTTTTTGGCCGAGATAGTCAATTTTTTGTTCGGAAAGAAAAATTGCAGGCTGCCCCAAACTTTTGGCCAAGCATGTGTGTGTGTGTGTGTGTATATATATATATATATATATATATTGTCGCGTTGTTTCGACAATCATGCGGCTATTTTGACGACGCCGTTCGAAACGTTGGGCGGAACGCCCCGCCTTATCACGTGGGGTATCGTCTTGGGCACCATCCTGAAGAAAAAAAAAGCATCGAAAATGTATTTTTATCCTCGTTAAAGCGGTCGCTTCGTAATTTAGCCGTGTTTCTCGTCGTAATCAACGTGTAATTCTCATTTGCGCACTCACGTGATGCAATCGATGATCGGACACACGGACAAGCAGAGTGTGCATCCGGTGCAGTCGTCGGTAACAACGGGAACGTGAGTTTCGGCGTCGAAACGAATCGCTTGGTAGCCCGAGTCGGCGCAAGCCATGTAGCACTTGCCACAATTTATGCACATGTCCTGCGATAAAATTTGAATAAACAAACGAAAAACGACAAACGGTGGAGGAAAAAAACATTGAAAAAAGGGGCTGAATGGAAAAAAAAACGGACAACGAAGACTTCGTCTTACGTCGTCGATGAGAGCGACCACTTGTTCCTTGTTGTTCAACTGCTTGTACGTTCCGACACGGCTGAGTGCTTGACCAATAACGTCCTTGATGGCGGGCACGGGCGTGACGAGCTCGTCGATCGGTCTCGTCGCTTCGGGCTCCGTTTCCAGCGGATTCGAACGGGCCTTGATCTCGGCCATTCGTTGCTCGCGCAACAACTGATACTCGCCGAAGTGCGGAACGTTCTGAAAATTATGAAGATAACGAGGATAAGATCAGGGTTGGGCATGTTCGATTTTTTTTTTTAATTCATGAATAGTAAAGAAACTTATTCAAAATTCGTTCCGAAAATGAATAAATTATCCCACTGGATTCATTATTCATTCCGAAAATGAATCCTACTGGATTCAGTATTCGTTCCGAAAATGAATGATGAATCCTACTGGATTCAGTATTCATTTCGAAATGGATAATGAATCCAACTGAATTCAGTATTCAAGCAAAGAAGTGAATAATTTATTTTATTCATTTATTTATACGCAAAAGGCACATAGGACGTCATTTTTTAATGAGCGCATAATCGTAGAAAATTTGGAGTTGCTGATTGACTCGTGGGGAGGACAAACAAGTCCGCAATCATACGACAAACTCTTCCAAGATGAAGAAGGATTGCCAACGTGTGGCATCAAAGTAATTCCCCCTAAATGTACTCCACTGGTGCAACCCTGCGATGTATATTTTTATCGTCGGGTTAAAAACTTAATTAAAAAAATACAAAATTGCTCTTATCTCATCGAGCGAGAAAAATAAATGACTTCCCGAGAAGACTGCGTAAAAATACATTCGATTGTTCATCATCAATTATCCGCGCCAATAATCGGTAACATGTTACGCTACGCGTGGTTCGCTTCTAAACTTCGCGATGAGAGAGAATGCTTTGTGAATGTCAATCAAGTATGTTTTTCTATGGAGACGTTGAAACAACGATGTGGTTGTAAAAATGCGGCGTTTGTAACGTGTGCTGGATGCATAAATAATTATTTTTTCCCCTGTTTCTACGATAAATATCATCCCGAAACATGTAAATCATCGAATGTCAACGAATAAAGTTTTGAATTTGCATGTACAAAGTCTTTTCGTATGCGCTTTAATTACAATCCCTTGTTGAAAAGTCCGAAATCCCAATTTTTGTGCCTTTTCTATGCCTTTTGCGTATAAATTTATAAATAAAATAAATTATTCACCTCTTTGCTTAATTGGAAAGTGAATAATACAAAAATTGAGAGAAAGAAAAGAAAAATTCATTTTTAAATGAATACCGAATCCAGTATGATTCATTATTTATTTTCGTAACAAATACCGAATCCAACTGGCTTCGTGATTTATTCTCAGAACGAATACTGAATCGAGGTGGATTCATTATCGAAAAAAAAAAAAAAATGAATATCCATCCGACATGTTATTCGGTATTATTTTGCAATTCGAATACTGAAAGTATTCGAGTATGCCCATCTCTGCATAAGATGAACGCAATTGAAGCAACGAAAACAACAACAAAAAACGTCATTTACTTTTCCGAGGGCGTGTTGCAGCGAGATGGGTTTTCCCTTCTGGTGTTTGAAGGTCGGTGGGCTCTGGCCGTCCCAGTCCGCCTTGTCGCGCAAACTCGCGAGATACAGAAGTGCCTTGAGGCCCGTTGTGTAATCCTCCACGAGGGTAAAGTCCTGATTCTGTATAGCGCTACCAATTTGGAGGACGGAGGCGCCGCAGTGCAAAAATTGCAAGGCCACGTCCGCCGAGTCGATACCGCCGATCCCGAGGATCGGGAAATCCGGCAATTTTTTGGCGATCGACGAAACGGCCCTCAGGGCCTGAGGCCTCGTGGCGTTGCCCGACATACCGCCGTAGGTCGTTAATTTTCCGCTGCCGACTGCCGGCCAGGGTGTCCCATCGGCGTGCAAGCCCATCAGGCCCTGGACCGTGTTTATCGCCGAGACGCCGTTAGCGCCACCCTCGTAGGCAGCCACGGCGATACTCACAATGTCCGTTATGTTCGGCGTCAGTTTTATGAAAAACGGTATCTTCACCGCGGCCCTTACCCATCTTGATATGTTTTTCACCAGTACGGGATCCTGCGATTAAGAAAAAAAAATACAAATAAAATAAAACAATCATGTAGAATGGAAAGAAAGAAGAAAAAAAAACGACAATGAACAGTAGTGATTTATAATAGTATTTTTACCTCACCTGATAAATGCGAAAAAAATAGAAAGAACGAAAATAAACGATAATGAAGAGTAGTGATTTATGATAGTATTTTTACCCGACCTGATAAATTCGAAAAAATAGAAAAAACGAAAAAAAAAAGATAATGAACAGTAGTGATTTATAATAGTATTTTTACCCGACCTGATAAATTCGAAAAAAATAGAAAGAACGAAAAAAAAAAGATAATGAACAGTAGTGATTTATGATAGTATTTTTACCTGACCACAGGCAAGTCCCATTCCCGACTCGCCCATCCCGTGAGGACACGACAGATTCAGCTCTAGTGCATCCGCACCCGTAGCTTCCGCTCTACGAGCCAGTTTCGTCCAATCGTCCTCATCGAAGCCGCACATTATACTTGCAATTATCACCTGCGAAAGAGACAATCACTTTTCATAATGATGGTGAATAACGAAGACAAGGGACAAATGAGTGGGATTTATACCTTTGTCGGAAAGTCTCGTTTGAGTTCGACGATGCTTCGACACCAGTACGCCTCCGTTTTCTCGGATATTAGCTCGATGTTGAGAAAGCTGCCTTGTTCCGGACCGTAATGGTGGCGGGAAGTTGTTCCCTTGATTATGCGGGGCGAAACGTTCGTCACGAGATCCTGCGGGAAGCGAATAGATTTAAGGCGGGATTTACATTAAGAACGATAAAAAAAACGATTTTTTTTTCTTTTTCTTTAAGGGAGACTTTGTCCTTGAAATGCAGCGGGAGATGTTAGCGGCTCAACATGAGCAGCTAGGAGAAGAGGAGGGATGCCTCTATGGACCAGGCATTGCCGATTAGCGGTAATTATAAACACATTTGTGCAAACACATTACAAAACTTTAAACGCGTTTTTCTCGAAAACACGTTTTTAAAAATGGCCGACATTCTCCTGACCGCTGTAATTAACATATCGACCTGAAATTTGGAGAGCGTACTCAGAAAATACGTCTTCACGGAATGACGGATCGTTTTTTCGATAGATACATTTTTGCATTTATTATTTATCTTTTTATGCGACAAAAAAACGCGAAAATTCGATTTTTTTTTAAATTGCCGCCATTTTCCGAAATTTGTACTAAACGAAAAACCCATCCGTCATTCCATGACCAAAGGGTCACAGATTGATAATATGCTTTGCATTTGTGTATCAGATCAACAAAGAGGGGGCAGTGATGTCAGCCGTTTACCTCCCGCGATTTGCGGACCTGTTTTCGCGGAGCTGCAACGGCCGCCATTTTGGTTTTTTTTTTTTCAAAAAAATTTTCTTAACGTTCTGTATATCATGAATAAAAGCAAGAAAAAAACCGCACTCAAGAAGCTTTACACGTTTCCTTTAAAAAAAATAAAATGTAAACACCTGAAATATGGCACTCCAAGGACAAAGGCTCCCTTAAACGATAGAACTGTATATGTGAAATATTTTCCTAGTTTCAAAGTGAAATTCGAAAAACTTCAAACGTTACAGCCCGTCAACGCTGTGCCTGTGCATTGTCGAAATTGGCGGACAGGATTACGAAAAAACTATTAAGCCGATTGAGTTAAAACTTGGTGGAAATATTGATAATATTGGTACTTTCCACTCGACGAGAAATGTTATTGAAGAATTGAAGAAAAAAACTACTTTTTTCATCCACATTTTACAAAAATGTTGCGTGAAATGTTGAATTTCTTGTTGTAAATGCGTGCAATTTTCTTTAATTTGTATTTTCTTCATTTTAATTACCGTCAATTGTCTGAGTTGTGTTTCCGGCCAACTTAAAAAATACAGTTTTGAGATAGCCGCTGCACAGCCGCCATGTTGAAATTAATCGCTTCAAAAAAATTATTGTATACAGTCACTGATATGTATGACAGACACCCTTTTTGTAATCTCGATTCATTTTGTAGTCTTTCTGAAAAAAAAATCCCCAAAAAGCCTGTTTTTTCGGCCTCTAGAGGGCCCTAACCCCTTAATTACACATCTATTTATTATGAATATCAAGCTGATAGGAAATATATATATATATTTTTTTCAATGTACAAAACAGCCGACTACTCGAAACTTCTCGAAACACCTTTTTTCCAATTGACGTGAGAAATAACTTCAGTTTTCACTGAATTTACTTCAAATTCAAAAGTTATGTTCCTAATTACATTTCGCAGAGAAGTACGTACGGAATGTCTGATTAATCGGAAACTTTTCATTTTATGAGCAGTTTATGAGCAGTTATAACGAAGTTTTATTTCACTGAAAATTCATTTCTTGAGGCGAGGGTAGGGGTTTGCACTTTTGAAAAATCGATTTTTTTACCTTTTCTTATAGTTAAACATTTCAAGAATATAATCCCAAAATTTCAAGTCAATCATAACAAAATTCTCGAACTTATTGACTATTTAGTCCCGCTCCTCTAACACTGTAGCTCCGACTTCTCTAAACTTCAAACGCGTTTTTCTCGAAACCACTTTTTCAAAGTCCGTGTTCACTGCCGTTTGAAAACTACATGACCGATTTATTTCAAACTTGATACACACTTTCTACATATAAAATACCTCCCCCCAACGGTTAGTTTGAGATTTTTTTTTACATTCAGGGGGTTTTCCACCCCCAAAATGGCGGAATTTTTCGTGAAAAATAGCACTTTTCACTTTACATGACCACCAAAAATTTAGATATGAAAAAAAAAAAAATTGTCATAGACCGTTGGGGGGAGGATTTGATGATACTTTGACTAAATTTTAATGGTACTTGATTTCCGATAATTTCTAGCTGCGATACAGTGAACACCGCAAATCGTGTTTTTCCAAAGGCGTTCTTGGCAAAGCTTTGTCACCGGCTTGTTTGTGGATATTTTCGCGTACATATTTCACGAAATGTTCTCGAAATGACACTTAACAATGTACAAAAGGTTTCAATAAATCTACTCTATCCATATGGATGAAAAAAAATTCGCAAAAAAGTGTTTTTTTTTTCACGCTGAAACACCTACCCTCCAGTTAAGGGGTTACCCCCACTTGCGATTTTGAAAAAATCGATTTTTTTATTGCATTTTTTTGAAGTATAAGTATCTGAGGATATGTCCTGAAAATGTCAAGTCGATCCGAACAAAATTGACTGAGATATGAGCGTCGAAAGAGAAGAATCCGCGTTGAAAGAGAAACTTTAAACGCGTTTTTCTCAAAATGGCATTTCTGAAGTCGGTGACCAAGATTACTCGAACACTAATGAACCGATCTCCTTGAAATTTTGCAGGCTTATTTAATACATAAAAATGTAGTCTTTAATCGTTCGATTGTTTTTTTCGAAAAAAAAAAATGGCCGTTTTATAGCCAAAAAACGGCCGTTTTTTTTCGTTAAAATCGAACCATTAACTTTGACTGTCCGCCATTTTGTGAAAAATGAATATTTTTTAAAATCCTTCGATTAAAGTCTAGTTTATACTTATATTTGACTAAATCCATCCGCATTGTTTTTTCAGATGATCTACTTCGCCGCAATGTTGGTCACCGCAAACCGTGTATATAAAAACATTATTTCATTGACGGCCATTTGCCACTAAACAATGTAATATTTTTCAATAAAAAAATTACTGAAAGTTCTTCAAGATGTGTTCTTTAAGATGGTATATTGATCGATTAAAAAAGTTTTGTAGTTTTCTTTAAAAAAATTCATGAAAAAGGCCTTTTTTTGCGCTACAAGTGTGGGTAACGCCTTGAGTTGAAGTACCAACAACTTTTGAATAAAACAATATTTTTGAAATTCCGTACGAACTTCTCTACGTATTCTAATGTAGATTGACGAGAATTTTTATTTTTTGTTCTAGGTAAAAAATTGTTGATGCTAAATGTCACGCCGCGGAGCGCCTAAAAAAAAATTACAAAACAAAATATTAGTAGTCGGCCATTTTGTACATCGAAAAAGAAGTATATATTTTCTAGCAGCTTGATATTCGTACTAAATAGATGTGTAATTAATTTTATGAGTGAATCACTTTTTCATACGAAAACAAATGGTTAAATTCGCACATGATTTTATACCCGTTACGATGGCCCAAGGCCTTAAATATACTATTAAAATATACCTAAAGTTTGATAATTGTAGAATAATTATTTCCTAGTTTAAAAAATCCCTCAAAATCGCTTATTGTTTTCCCGTCTAAATGTATATCCCGCCTTGACAGAGCGATCAGTGGCGAGTAACGCGACAAAAATAAAACTTTCAGTAAATGGGGAAACCTTATCGAGGCCGTAGGTCTTCGTGACTGCGAATGCCCAGCCGGCCTGGAAGGCTCTGCGTATCATGGCGCTGGTGGTGGCGGGCGGTGCCGAGGCGAGGCCAAATGGATTCTCAAAGCGTATACCGCACACCTCAACGCTTATATCAACCTCGTCAATGGCGGTGTGAAACTTGGGCAATCGTGGCATTTCCGGTGGCACCACGTGACCGTGCGACTCTTGTATGTACTTGTGAATGTACCAGGCGGCTGTTTTACCGTCGTTCACGGATTCCACGGTCGTCTGTGACACTCCGGCGAGATCACCGCCGCAAAAGACACCCTCGAGGCTGGTGCTCATCGTCTCGGCGGATACTTCCGGTAAGCCCCAACGATTGAAGCTCAACGGGCTCATGGCGCTCTTGACGCTCTCGTCGTAGAGTCCCGAGCCGAAAGCCGACACGACAAAGTTCGCCTTCAAACGGCTTACTTGTTCCTCGTCCTCGATCCAATCGCCGCTCTCGTTTTCCTCCGTTCGACAAAACTCGATGGCGACTATCCTCCCGTCCTTGACGATCACGCGCTTCGGTGATTGGAACGGTATGAACTCGCACTTTTCCTCTCTGGCTAGATCCATCTTTGGCGATAACGACGAGGGGCAGAAAAAAAATCGGTTTGAGGGCATCGGATCGCGACGAGGGGAAGAAAAAATTTAGTTTGCCTAAAAATCGGGGTGTAGGGTTTTTTTAGGGGACGAAAGGGGATGGGGTTGGATCAATGGGAAACTACAACCCCCACGAGGTCGGCACCGGGGGACAAAATGTTCAGAAAAATTCGGGTTTTCATTTTTGTCCACAGCGCCGAAGTCGTGGAAGTCCATTTCGGGGGTGAAAAAATGGGGTGAAATTTTGAATAATCAGTTTTCATTCGATAACTCTTTAGGAATAATTCATACAATTTTTGTTCAAATGGAAACGTTGCAGCCCTTGAAAAGACACGTCGATCGAGTATTCGATCATCCCTCTCCAATAATATCTTCACCCCCAAAAGAATTGTTGAAGTATAAACAACAAAATTGTTTATTGAATAACTCAAAAACAATCTATTTTTCGGGGATGGTTTAAACGTACGAAATGTTGAGAATATTTGTCTCTGTATTTTCGTTCCTATGGGCCACCCTTGAATTTTGCTTTTTCGAACCCCTCTCAGGAGTTGAAAATTCAAAATGAAATTCTGGAAAAACTATTGACCGACAGTAAAGTGATACGAGTTTGGCGCTGTGGACAAAAATGTAGCTGAGGATTCAAGCTACAAATTCTTCCGTGGCGGCGAATTCGTGCGGTCAATAGTTTTCCCAGAACTTTATTTTGAATTTTCAACCCCCCAGAGGGGTTGAAAAATCAAAATTCAAGGGTGGTCCATAGAAACGAAAATACAGAGAAAATTATTCTCTAGATTTCGCACATGTAAACCATGCCCGAAAAATCGATTGTTTTTGAGTTATTCAATAAACAATTATTTTTTTTTTTGGTATTCTGACCATTTTTTTGGGGATGAACATATTATCGGAGAGTGATGATCAAATACTCGATCGTGGCGGCTTTTCAAGGGTTACAACTTTCTCATTTGAACAAAAAGCTTACGATTTTTTTCCAAAGAGTTGTTGAACGAAAACTGATTTTTCAAAATTTCACCCCACTTTTGCACCCCCGAAATGAACTTCCACCGGCACTGTGGACAAAACTAAAGCCCGTATTTTCTGAACATTCAAATTCAAATTTAAAGGTTGTTCCTAATTGCGTTTCGCAGAGAAGTACGTACGGAATTTCTGATTAATCGAAAACTTTTCATTTTATGAGCAGTTTATGAGCAGTTATAACGAAATTTTTCACTGAAAATTCATTTCTTAAGTTCAAATACCTACAACTTTTGAATAAAACAATATTTTTGAAATTCCGTACGTACTTCTCTGCGTATTCTAATGTAGATTGACGAGAATTTTTGTTTTTTGTTCTAGGAAAAAAATTGTGCACCTAAAAAGAAGGAATAACAAAAGGAAATATTAGTAGTACGTCATTTTTACATTCCGTCGGCCATTTTGTGCATCGAAAAAAAATATATATATTTTGTACATCGAAAACGTTGTACATCGAACGTACAAAACATATATATTTTGTACATCCGAAAAAGATATATATGTAAAAAAAATATATACATTTTGTACATCGGCCATTTTGTCCATCAAAAAAAAAATATATATATAAATTTTCTAACAGCTTGACATTCGTACTAAATAGATGTGTAATTAATTTTATGAGTGAATCACTTTTTCATACGAAAAAAAACATTGTTAAATTCGCACATGATGTTACACCCGTAACTGTGGCCTGAGGCCTTAAATATTTTCTAGAGCCATCACGGCGCGGCCTAAGAATTGGATTGAGAAAACAGGTGGTTCACCTCCTCGGGAACGGCGCGAATATTGGTGAATCCTCTTCTGAAGACGACGTACACCCTTTTGGCGCCGCATCGTAGAGCCGAGGTGGCGCAATCGAAGGCCGTATCGCCCGCGCCAAGTACCACCACGTTGCCGTACAACCTCGGCAATTTCGCCGATTCTTTGCAAGCGCACATGCCGGGCTTGCTCGCCCGCGAGACAGCCGGCAAGAACGACTTGGACGTGAAAAAGCCCATCTCCTCGTTAAGATCCTCGAATATGGGAATGATCTTTGGCTCGGGTAAGCCTATGCCCAGAAAAATAGCCTCGTAACCGTTCTCCCGAAGATTACGTATCGTCAGATCGTCCGGTGACAATGAACGACCAAGGACGATCTTCACACCGAGATCCTTGACGAGCTCGAGCTCGAAATTCACCGCGTCGTACGGCAAACGATACTGCGGAATCTCGGAGGAGCTCAGACCACCGATGTAATTCTCCTTTTCGAAAATCGTCAAATCCTCGTAGCCCAAACGCGCGAGAAATGTCGCGCAGGACATGGACGAGGGTCCGCATCCTATCAAAGCTATTTTTGCCTCTGGATGATCAACACGCGCACCGGGAATTCTCTTCTGACGTATGTTCATACGCTTGAATACCTACAGGAGGGAAACAAATTATGCTCGCCGTAATATTAAGGGGGAATATACCGTTGTAAATTTGAGTGTACTTCCGAAAAGCCTACACCTCCGGATCATTTGAAACTTCGTTTGCTTGGGTACTTTGACTCGCTGATCACGAATATGATAGTGAAAATACCTGCAAATTTTATTTTCAAGGTGAAAACTTTTGAAACACGTTTTTTTTGTGGTTTTTCTCTTTTATTTCAACAAATATTGATCTTGGAGAAAAATGTCTTCTACGAAAGTTGTAGCTTATTAAAAGACTGATATTTTATGTTCTATACAGGTTTCGTCTAAGCCCGTTATTTTCTAAGAAAAATGCGATAATACCCCAATAAGTATATTTTGCTAAACTCTATTAGTTTCGATGTTATCTACTTACGCACTTTACCACGGGGAGGTTACAGTTTAGTTTTTAAAGTGCATTTTTTTTTGCTTTTTTGTATTCTATTCTATTTTTTGCTTTTTTGTACTTTAGTCTGTTTTTTGTTTTTTTTTTCTGTACTTTATTCTACTTTTTGCTTTGAATTATTAAAAATTAAAAATTGGCGTAAGAGAGAAGAATGGAAAACATGCTCCGCAACCACCTGAGTGGTGTACGCACTCCAAGATTCTACACACCCATCCAAGGTGCCCAACAAACCCAGCCCAGTGTTCTACGCACCCCACGATTCAACATACCCGAGTTTCGTTGGGTTTGTTTTGACTGCAGTTTGTGTTTGTTTTATTTGGGTTTATTTGGGCCCATATCGTCCCCCCGTCGCCATCGGTCATACATGGCTCGCGTAATGTCCGTCGTTTTTATTTTGAATTGCTGCTACGTGTGGCGCTAGTAGTCGCCTGCTCGATAACTATATATATGCCCTATAACCTGTGAACCAGCCGAACATAAGACCGTGAGCCGAACACACCAAACAATGGAGAAAATGTTTATTATAATCATTATTATAATATGATTATTTTAATCGTTTAAAATTACGTAACTAGAGATGTATTTGATTTTTGACAGTTAGGGACCGGGAAGTAAGTGTATGCGTGGGTGTCCGTTTCTTAACAAGCATGAAAATTTAAAGAAATAAATCGATACATATAAATATGAGGAAAAATATATTTCCCTTGAATAATTTTTGAATTATGAATTGCCGCTCAGCGTCGTTTGATAATTATAACCTACACACAATACAGAAGGTACGTCATGGTAAACAAAAATCCACTCCACCGATCGCGAATTGATGTTTTAACATTTAAAACGTTCTGAAAATTTTATTTTACTCACAAGTACAACCGTAAAACGCGTAAAACTCCGAATACTCCGAAAATGTTATTATTATATCGAGCATGGAACGCGCATGCGTTAAAGAAACCGAGCAGATGACGATTAGCGCCACGAAGTGGACTGTAGCGCAATTAAACATCCCGGACAACACGCGAGTAATTTATTGCCATAGGAATAGTACCCAGTGTCGGGGGGCTGGCCCATACGCAGTAAAGTGCGTAAGTAGATAATATCGAAACTAATGGAGTTTAGCAAAATATACTTATTGGAGTATTCTCCGATTTGTCCTGGAAAATAATTATTTTAGACAACATTTGTATGGAACATAAATTATCAGTCTTTTGATGGGCTACAACTTTCGTAGAAGACATTTGCCTCTACGATCAACGTTTGTTAAAATAAAAAGGAAAAACTAAAAAAAACCGTTTTTTCAGTTTCGATCTTGAAAATCAAATTTGCGGGTATTTTCACTATCATATTCGTGATTAGCGAGTCAAAATACATAAGTACACGAAGTTCTCAATTATTCGGAGGTGTGAGCTTTTCGGAAGTTTATTCGTAAATTTTTTTTTTTGCTTTTTTTCCCCTACATCTTCCAGAAAAGGAGAAGAACAAGAGAATGTTGAATTATAAGGAGAATTGTATGGTCCAGGCATCGCCGATTAGAGGTAAACACGAAACTTCCATGATTTTACGGTACTTAAAACTTTAACGGGCTATACCAGTGTGACACTTTCAAAAAACCGATTTTCTTTTTTGCCTTTTTCGACAGTTTATACTTTCAAGAATATCCTGTAAAAATTTCAAGGCCGTAACTCTATCATTTTATCTTGCAAAAATCGATAGTTAAATCTTTAAACGCGTTTTGCTCCAAATGAGATTTTTCAAAATTGCCGACATTGCAACTCAAGGATCCGATTAACTTGAAATTTGAATTGAGTACTCTTGAATATATTCACTCTACAATGACGTAGGATATTTTTGATTGGATGAAAATTGACGATTTGGCATTGAAAAAACGACCATTTTATAGGCAAGAAAACAGACTTTTTTTCATAACTACGCCATTTTGTTAGATTTCGATATTTTTCGAAAATCCTACGTCATTGTACAGGAAATAACTTCCAGTTTAACGAAATTTTTTCTTTTTTCGGTTTCGGCTACTCAATCGGCCGGAATCTTGTCAGCAGTGGAGGACCTTTTATTCCGCGCCTCCGAAAGCACATAAGTCGCTTGGATCTCAATATTTGTCTATGAAAAAATTATGTAATATAGGTCAAACATAGCCAAATATATTCTTCATTTTCCGAAACATTTAATTGAGTATTTTTCTTCCAAAAAATTCCGGAAAATCACCAAAATGTTCAGCGTTCACACTGGTACAGCCCTGGTACGTCATTTTTTTTAATCAATATTTTCAAAAACCCCTACGTACCGGACTAGCTTTTTATATTTACTTTCAAAATATTTTTCGTTTTTTGTTCTAGCTTGAAAATTATGCCCTGTGCGAATACGCCCGTAGACTATAAAAAAAATTTCATCGACTACTGCGCCCCCGTTTTGTTTCAAAATAATAAAAAAAAACCTTTCTTTTACTTTAAGAACTCTACTAACGTGTATAAAAAACCGAATAAAAAAATATTGTTTTCTTTTTCTTAAATAAATTGTAAAAAATGACCCTTGATTTTGCCCTCACAAAGGTATATTCCCCCTTGATAATATCGTCGTCTATTGTAATTAATAATTAGTCACGACAAATGATAATCGTCGCAGTCGATGCGACGTTGAAATAAAAAAAAAAAAAAGCAATAATCTCACGTCGGTGGCAAAGTGTTGAAGACCGCCGATATTAATCGGTCCCTCCTCGACCGCGGCCAAATTACATCCGCCCACGCAGAGATCGCTGGTCGGGCACACCATACCGCAGGTCAGACCCAACGGATTGTCCGAAAGAATTGCCTTGGCTGCGCCGTAATAATTTTTGTTCGATATGGAAGTTATAAAGGACTTGACGTCGAGTTGGGTCGGGCAGGACTTTTGGCACGGTGCATCCGCGCATTTCAGACAACGCGACGCCTCTCTCAGAGCACCACGTTCGCTCAGGGTCGTGTGCTTCACATCGTCGAAGTTGTTCGTCAGGGAACGGCAGCTCTGCGGAAAAACCAAAAATGCTCGGATCTCATGCGAGGACAAATCGAGACAAAAAACAATTATTTAAATCATTTTTTCTCTGTGTACCAAATTTTTTAAACGGACGAAAAAGCATAAAATTTGTGACGAAAAACGTGGAGCGCATTTTTCCCCACGTTTTTCGTTTTGAATCTTACAAGTATTTTCGTGGATATTAAAAATTCACAATTTTTCAGGAAAATCTGTATGGGATTAGGAGAAATTATATTATACTTTGTAGTCCGTTTTAATAACGTGGTATATGAAAAAAAAAAATGTATTTAAAGAATTTTATATTTTTGTTTTTTCTCTTTCACTCAACTTATATTCTTTTACGATCTTTTTCCTCTTTTTCTCCCTCTCTTGCACACTTGATTCTTCAATCTGAAACCTGTTGCAAACTGTTAAATATTGTATATATCATTTAAATATATACACTATCTATTTGTAAGTTACATTATTTATATTATTATATACATTTTTTAATATTTATATTTATCTTGTCTGTCTGTTTGTTTGTTTGTCATCCAGTTCTGTGCGATGTTTAAAGTTTCAAGTATCCAGCTCATCCGGAAGTTAGTGTAGAATCGTTTGCAACAAACAAATTTTCTTGAGAGCATTTTTGAACAAATGTAACTTTCAGAAAATGACAAAAAAAGACAAACATTTTTTTCACCGTGGTGTGGTGCCTCGATAAAAACGTGGTAATAAGAACCGGTGCGATGGTCTAGTGGTTAGCGTGCTCGCCACTAAACCAGCGAACCGGGAGGTCCCGGGTTCGAATCCCAGTCGCGTACATTTCGTCGTGAAATTTTTTTCTTCGGCATTTCGCGGCGAAATAAGACTAGTTCCACGACTGGGGGGCGAACTCGATGACCGGCTGTATTGGTATAGGTTTTCCGCAGTTTCCCTATACCCATGACAGAAATGTCATGATGAATATAATACAGAGGGGGAAGTCGGCTGCGGCCGCAAGAGGGGGGGGGGGACAAGGAGAAAGATGGAGAAAAAAGGAGTAAACAGTAGAGGAAAGAAACGGGCACAATGAAGGGCAAGAATAGGTAAGAAACGCGAAAAGCGTGTACCTAAGGAAAAACGTGGTAATAAGAATGAGATCAATTTGGCAATATTGGAAAACTCACGTCGCATTTCGCCCCGGGATTTCTCTTCCAGTGATGTTTCGCCTGTTTGGTACGAGCGGACGGTACTAGATTTGCGAATTCCTTCGTCCTTGGATTGAGATGCAGGAGATTCTGTAGAAAGAATCAAACGAGTAAGACCCTCGCACGTTCGATAAACGTTCGTCGGAGTAGTTTAAAAAAAGATAAATTATAACAAACATCAAATAGCGATGGCAACAATACGTAATAATTCCCGTTTGTGCGTTCAGGTGGCAGAGATGAAATGAAAATGTAAAAATATAAAATACAACTGCGATACGATCTGCAATCAATTGAGCAACAAATATATTTGAAAATAAAACAAAAACAATAAACTTTCAATCAAATAATAAGCGGCCGGGTTGAAATTTCGAACTTTGAATTATCGGAACGCTCAAAAATCCGAAAGAATTTTACACGAAAGATTCAAAATCCGAATATCTGAATACCGTCAAAATAATTCGGCTATGGAAGTTGTAAAAGTTTCAAAATTTTCAATAAATCGACGAATTATTTCAAGAATTTTTTTTATCAAGAAGTGTTTTCACGTCAATTTTGAAATTTGTCTATTCAATTTTGAAATGTTGAATATATCTCGGAAAATATATTGTCTATGGAAGTACGAAGGATTTTTTTTATATTGCATAGTTCATTTGTTATTAACAATTATCTGACGATTTTTTAGGCAAATTATTTGGAAAGTGAACATTTTGCCTAAAAAATTGTCAGATAATTATTAATAACAAATGAACTACGCAATAGAAAAAAAAATCCTACGTACTTCCATAGACAATGTATTTTTCAAGATACGTTCAACATTTCAAGTGAATCGGTTTAAAATTGTCAGAGTTATGTTTCCCGCCAACTTAAAAAATGTAGTTTTTAGATAAACGCTGCACAGCCGCCATTTTGAAATTAATCGCTTCAAAAAAAATATTATATACAGTCACAGTATGATCCCTTTTTTGTCATTTCGATTTGTTTTGTACTTTTTCTGAAAAAAAAAATCATCAAAAAGCCTATTTTTTCGGCCTCTAGGGTGGCCTGACCCCTTAATAAAAAAAAATTCTCGAAATAATTCGTCGATTTATTGAAAATTTCGAAACTTTTAAAACTTCCATAGCCGAATTATTTTGACGGTCTTGAGATTTTTGGAGTTTTGGAGTTTTGGTCTTTCGTGTAAAATTCTTTCGACGTTTGGATCTTTCGGGGTACTATTTCGGAGTTTTGAGCGTTCCGACCATTCAAAGTTCGGAATTTCAACCCGGCCCCAACAACAAGTGCACTTGCTTTACTACGCTGGAACTCCAATTTATTTGTCCTATTCATAAAGACCAAAAACGTAATATAAAAACATTCGTTACTCACTTCTATATCTGGCAAATCTTTGCTCAGCACAAACTCCAATTTCTCCGACATTTTTCCCTTTTTCTCCTTCTTTTCAAATGTCTTGATCAATTTTCGTTAAAAAAATCCTTACTCGCGCGTCCTTCCGTCAATTGACAATTGTACGATCGTTCAAAGTCCGCGCGCAGTCGCTCTCTCGACGCACGAGTGCTTTTCTTGAATCGGCGCAACACGGACACGTCACTCGGGAAATATAAAACGAAGAAAGTATTCGGCACTTGCGACGCGACGCAACTGAAGCAACACTGACTTCGAGTTACGACGTTTCGACAAAGAAATAGAGAGAGAGAAAAAATTAACAAAAACGTTTGTGCCAACGAAGCAAATTTGTTTGAAATATTGAAATAATGTGGGAAATTAATAAAAAGTCGAGGAGACTCGATCGTAAAAATTTCGGAGCATCTCGACAACGACGACGACGATACACTGAGTCGCCCGTATTGACAACACTGGGCTGAGGCACGAGAAGCAATCTCATAGTCTCATGAAAGAAATAGAGGTGGAGGAGAGGGGGCGAGGCCGACGTACCCATACTAATAGAAAGAACAACAACAACAATAATAATAATAATAATAATAATAATTATTATTATTATTATCATCATCATAATAATATATGTTATATATTATATAATAATAATAATAATAATTATTATTATTATTATTATTATTTTATTTTATTTTATTTATTTATTTTTTATTATTATTAATTATTATTATTATTTAAAAAAATTAATAATAATGATTATTATTATTACGAGAATGATGTTATTATTATTTTATTATTATTACGAGTAATAATAATAAAATAATAATAATAACATCATACTCGTAATAATAATAATCATTATTATTATTTTTTTTAAATAATAATAATAATTAATAATAATAATAAATAAATAAATAAATAAAATAAAATAATAATAATCATTATTAATAATAATCATTATTATTAATCATTAGTAACAATAATAATAATCATTATTACGAACTATTATAATCTTAATATTATTATATTATTATTACACGTTTAAATTGTTTTAAATCATTTAACCCATTCACTTTATTCAATAATAATAATAATGTAGTCGTTATTATACTTATTTCATAGCAGGTGACAACCAACAACAATAATAATAATAAGCGTAAAATAATGATCCATTCGTAAAGTTCATTTGGTTATTCCGAAAAATTATCTTGGACAAAATCTGTGCTGAAAGCATCAAAATATTTGTTTCCCCTATGTATATCTCTCTTATGATCTTATCTTATATCTTTCGAGTATTTGTTACGATCGAAAATGATGTTCAGGACTTACGCGTGGTGTGAAATGACGTCAAAGTGTTGAGTAAGCTGTGTTGATAAGATATCAGGTCTCTATCTCTGGAGCTCTCGTGGAATGTCCGTACGATCTCCTCTCAAAATTTCCCTTGAAGTCCTGAGGAACAAAAAAAATCAGCGGCACAAAGTGTCTTTTATGCGAAATATAAGAATGTAAAAAGCGAATTTTGAATTTCCGTGACATTACCAAGATACATCCGTACTGGGGTGTGCTCGGGAAATAAACGCGTTGCATTTCTCGTGCGATATGGGGTCCTTAATAATGCAGCGAATATTGCGTTGCACGGAGTCCTCTTACTCTCTCCGTCATTAAACGCCTATTTGCAGCAACCTCAACATCAAATATTCTAAACCTATGAATATTTGTCGGTGAATTTGCCGGAGACGAGCGTATACACATATGAGGTATTCCACGTGAAAGCGGTGGACTTTTTCCCTTATTACTGCCAATTTGATTAATTTTTTTAAATCTGATTCCATTGACTCTACAAGACACCCTGAATTTTCTTTACATTTTTCGAAACAACCGTTAGTAAAAAAAAAAAATTCTCCGAAAAAAAACAACCCGATTTAAAAATGTGAAAAAAATCTCAAAAATGCGTGATTATGTGTAAAAATGTTCAAGCTATCACCCGCAGTGGAAGTATGATTTTTTTGGTGCGTTCTGAGCGATCAGCGTTAAAAAAATCCGAAGAATTCAAGAACCGCTTACTTCGGCCGGACACTTAAGGAGGTACACTAGCTTCAGCAAAATGGTGATAGATCAATAAAATTTGGTGAATATATTCTTTAGTATTATTCATGTAGATACAAATTTCTTCAGATTTTTTGGTTGTGCCGTTTTCTTACAAATAATTCACAAGCGTTTATTCTTATACCCGGAATATATACCTATATCTATAAAAACGCTATGCTGATACACGTGAACTTCAATGTTCAATTACTCGATAACGGCACAATGAAAAAATCTGAAAAAAATTGTATTGACATATATAATACTAAAGAATATATTCACCAAATTTTATTGATCTATCACCATTTTGAAATTTTACCATGGTTTAGCATGGCAACATTGTATGAAGCTGGTGTACCTCCTTAAATATTTTCATACCCACAATGAATTTTTTTTGACCATTTGTGAATAACCAAATCACACTCATGGACCTTGAACAGTCAGCAGTTAGTTTTTCGGATTTTTTTAAACGTTAATCGGTCAGAAAGCACAGCAAAAATCATACTTCCACTGGGGGTGATAGCTTGAAAATGTTTACATATAATCACGCATTTTTTGCATTATTTTCAAATTCTTAAGTCGGGGCGTTTTTTTCGGAGAATTTTTTTTTTTTACTAAGGGTTGTTTTGAAAAATGTAAAAAATTCAAATTTTCATTCAAAAATTCTGAATCAGATGAAAAAAAAAAAATAAATCGAATTGGCGGGGGTCAGGGAAAAAGTCCACCGGATTCACGTGGAATACCTCATATACATTATCCAAGACTATCGACGACAAGAAAATTCCGCCCCATGGATTGCGAATCGGGCGTTCGTCCCGCGCAATTTTAGTCTCACTTGGGAAATGCGACCGGAAGTGAAGTTGTGCTCGTGTTTCGGTGTACAATTAGCTTCGCGGTAAATTACACGGTAATTTTGAGTACGATGGCCCGGCACCAGAGGGCGGGGGAATCGATACAAATGATCGCATTGCTGCGGACGACGCATAATAATTTTCCGTCCCCGCCTTACACGAAATTGTCGAGTGTCTCGAATTTCGTCGTGACGTCGTCGCCTCCCGCATTGCGCTCGGGGAAAGACGATGAAAGAGCGGCCCGACGTGTATATGGGAGAGCAACGCCTGCCGTACATAGAGCCAAATAAAAATTTGAAAATAAGCCTCAAGCTGCTGAGTTACATGGGCAATTGGCCGCCACCGCCGCGCGCCAATCTACGGAACTACTACTACGTCTACACGTTCTTGTGCTTCAGCCTCGTCATAGGGAAGAATACGGTCTTTCATTCGTTCTCATACATTACCCAATTGCAGTGTTTTTTTGTTGTTCTTGCGTCAAGGGTTCAAGCCACTCTAGAGGCCGAAAAATAAGTTTTTTGGGGATTTTTTTTTTTCAGAAAAACTACAAAATAAATTGAGATTACAAAAAGGGTGGTTATCATACATATCAGTGACTGTATACAATAATTTTTTTGAAGCGATTAATTTCAAAATGGCGGCTGTGCAGCGTTTATCTCAAAAATGCATTTTTGAAGTTAGCCGGAAACATAACTTAGACAATTTTCAACCGGTTCACTTGAAATGTTGAATATATCTTGAAAAATACATTGTCTATGGAAGTACGTAGGATTTTTTTTTTTATATTGCATAGTTCATTTGTTATTAACAATTATCTGACGATTTTTTAGGCAAACTTTGAGAGTGTCGAAAATTTGCCTAAAAATCCTCAGATAATTGTTAATAACAAATGAACTATGCCGAATGAACGAAAAGCCTATTTTTCGGTCTCTAGAGTGGCCTAAGGCATTAAGGCACCACACCACGGTTCGTGCGCGGTACGAGGGTGTATTTTTCGTAATTATTTTCAAGCAAACGATTAATGGAATTTTTTTTATTAATACTCATAGTCAATATATACATATAGAAGACTGTATACAAATTTTTTCACTCGAATCTAACGCATCGTTTGCGGTGTACGCCGCTTCCAAGAGGACACTCCGACGAAATTGCTGCTCTGCGGTTGACAGCGATTAAGCCATACGGTTCATCGGAAAAAAGAAAAAATATATATTTAGAAACAAGACATATAGGTTTACAGCATCACGTAGGAGGATTTCGATATCTAGAAAAAAATGGCGGACTAGTGAATTTTATTTTCGATTTTCATGGAAAATGTTCGTCGTTCATAAAAAAAAATAGAAGGGGGCCCGTTATAAAAACAATCCCTACGTGGTGCCATAGAGACTGGATTGTCGAACAGTTTAAGACTTGGCGCATGCAAATCGGATGAACAGTTCTTTTAATATGTTGTCAACCAGGTTGAAAAACGTAGTTTCGAGAAAAACGCGTTTAAGGCGTTACCCCCACTTGTAGCGCAAAAAAGGCCTTTTTCATGATTTTTTTAAAAGAAAACTACAAAACTTCTTTAATCGATCAATATACCATCTTAAAGAACACATCTTGAAGAACTTGCAGTAATTTTTTTATTGAAAAATATTACATTGTTTAGTGGCAAATGGCCGTCAATGAAATAATGTTTTTATATACACGGTTTGCGGTGACAAACATTGCGGCGAAGTGGATCATCTGAAAAAAAAATGCGGATGGATTTAGTCAAATATAAGTATAAACTAGTCTTTAGTCGAAGGATTTTAAAAAATATTCATTTTTCACAAAATGGCGGACAGTCAAAGTTAATGGTTCGATTTTAACGAAAAAAAACGGCCGTTTTTTGGCTATAAAACGTCCATTTTTTTCGAAAAAAAAAATCTAACGATTAAAGACTACATTTTTATGTATTAAATAAGCCTGCAAAATTTCAAGAAGATCGGTTCATTAGTGTTCGAGTAATCTTGGTCACCGACTTCAGAAATGCCATTTTGAGAAAAACGCGTTTAAAGTTTCTCATTCAACGCTCTTTCAACGCGGATTCTTCTCTTTCAACGCTCATATCTCAGTCAATTTTGTTCGGATCGACTCAGATACTTATACTTCAAAAAAATGCCATAAAAAAATCGATTTTTTTTAAATCGCAAGTGGGGGTAACCCCTTAAAGTTTTACTGAAGGATAATTCAACATACAAAATACATTTTTTATTTGTCTCTTTTTTTGATTCTCACTGTTAGTCAGCTATTCCTGGACCATACAACAGCACCTCAGCATCCAGACTTATAATTTTTTTCATGTTTTGCACGCAGACGACCCTCATGCGTGCTTTTTTCGGCTTCATGCTCGGCTTTGCATACTGGCTTATCGTCGATGTTTTTACAATATTGGCAGACTGTTTCACCAATTTTTATGTTTAATATCTCCAATACATTTGAGGCCAATATGACCATTGTTAAAAAATATTGAAGCAATATTAGCGGCAGTTTCAACTGTGGGTCTGCCGCTCCACAATGCCTTTGGCGCAAATTTCCATATAACAGAGTTCAAACACTCGTTTTACTAAGGTCCATGTATATCGGTTTCATTGCCTCAATGACATTTGCAGGCAATGCAGGTTTATTTGTGTATTCGTTCAAAGTTCCTTTGGCATTTGCCTGCTGCCATGAACACCACGAATGTTCTCCTTCCGGGCAATACTGATGTTGGGGACTTGCGTCTGTGGAACATTTGTGATAGAATGTAGCTCAGACAGCTTTTTTACATATCTTCCAACGAATTGCAAGACCGTAGAATGGAGTTAATTCTTCAATGAGCTTTCCAGTCACCTTTCCTCTTCCACCGAGGTCCTTATTCCCTTATCAACAATTTCGCAATCTTGTTCCCATCCGTTTTTGAACATGGTTGACACATTCTTTTTTCTTCACATCATACGGACCCCAACAAAGGGTCACCAGGTAGCAGGCCCGTTTGACAGCCGCACACCTGCCGCTCGGCGCGCTCGTGCGCTTCGAACGGTTTCACATCAAATGCTGTATCACCGCCGATTTGACAAATTTCTTTAAAAAATTTGGTGAGAGCATTCTTAACAAATGAATCCTTCATAAAATGACAAAAAAAAATTACAATTTTTTCTACCGTGTTGTGGGGCCTTAATTCACATTTCTTTCTTCATCAAACAAACCCAAACAAACACACACACACACAATAGAATGCATCTTGACTCTACCTCTACGTGCCGCATTCCGGATAACGCTAAAGAGTCATATATCGCGGTACAAAATTCAACTGTGACCGGTGACTGGATTTTAAATAAATAAATGAACATTTTTTTTCAATAAAAAATCTCGTTCCAGTACATTGGGAGGCCCTGCCCCCTCCACCCCCGCAGGGGCACTGCACCTTGACCCCCTCCCCCGTGGTCCAGTAGCCGAGAGTCAGTCAACAATCAGACGGAGGGGGTGGGGGGGCATATTATATTACATGGTCTATCATGTTTCATTGACACACACACACACTCCCTGGACCCCTCTCTGGGCCCATCCACCGTCTTCGGTGGACCGCATTTTTGCAAACTTCAATACTCCATAACTTTTTACCTGAATCGAATATCGATTTTTACCACTCTTGAAAAAAGTCTTATTTTGGTCCAAATAATAAAGTAATACTGTCAAAAATATCCCCCCGGATATCGTAATATCTCCCAGGCTGTTTTTTTTAAATCTCATTTCTTTCGATTATTCAATCGCAATAACAAAAAACGACCAAAAAAATGCTATACCTTGTCTTTCGTATTACTCCCTATAGCGGTATACCTGTTCGTTCAAGTCGCCTACATGATATCCGTATGGGGCGATGTTGAGCGCATGATAGCAGGCTCATTTTTACTAATGACCAATAGCGGAAACGCCTACAAGATGATGGTCGTTCTCATTCGTCAAGATCGCATAAGATCCCTCGTCGATTTAGTGAACAGTGAGATATTCTCTCGTTACAATGTATCGCACGAGAGAATAATGTCGAGTTACACGTGGCGTGGTATACTCCATCACGCGACCTATCAGAGTCTCGGTGGTATCTCGATATGTTGTTGGGCGCTCGCCTCGGTGATCGACATCGCGAGACACGGGGAGAGGCGGCTTCCGGTCGAAAGTTGGTATCCTTACGACGTCGCCAAGAGTCCGTATTTCGAGGTCACCTGCGTACAGCAGATACTCGGCGAAATGATACTGTGTTGTCACAACGTGGCGCTTGATACCCTCGTGACCAATTTCATAAACGTAACTTGCTGCCAACTCGAGATACTCAAGAGAAACGTCCGGACGATCGGCGATGACGAGGACGAGGATCGTAGCAGGCCGCAGAGCGCAAAGGCCACGTGGAACGAGCAGGCTAGCGAACAATTGAAATCCTGCATACAACACAACAAAGCCATTATACAGTAAGTCCTAACTGGATAATAGAACGAAAAAGTAACAGGTTACACCTAGCTGCTTGTGGCCGGAAAAAAGAGGAATTTTCGTGACATTTTTCTGGGAACATGTGTGCAAGTTTATACATTTTTTCTTCCACATTGAAAAATATGGTTTTGAGTAGCGTTTACAATTTTTGTAGTGGATATTTTTCAATATGGTAGATCGAATGGTTTCTGCCGACCGCTTTTAGGAAAAGACGTCCTTTGTGATGACCACTGCTGCTCGGAAAAATACTGATATTTGAAAAATGGCCGCATTCCAAAGTATCGATTTTCGGTGAAAAAACGCTCTATTTTCGTTGATAAAAAAAACTATGCATCGAAAAAATTGCCTTCGTTCAAGCGCTGCTTTTTGTTATGTAAAAGTAGCTTGTAAGATTCCAAGTTGATCGGTGGAGTGATTTTTGAGAGATTGCGGTCACCGATTTTGCAAAATTCATTGTGAGAAAAACGCGTTGGAAGTTTCAGGTCGAGTTTATACGTGGATAAAATGTAATTTAAAAAACTTGCATAGAATAAGTACCTCAATTTTCAACGGATCGGCTTGAAACTTTCACATAATGTTTTTGAAATGTTATACACTACTCCGAAAATGAAAGGAACAGAAAATTTCTTAAATCGTTCAAGTGTTTTTTGAAGCGCTGTATCTGTGTAAAAAATAGTCATATCGAGATGAACAAAAAACGCATTTTTGAAGCTTCACGTTTCGAGAACATTCGGCAAATATTTTTGTGAGCTATGGTTATCGCGCAATCATAAGGAATAGCGGGAGACAAACATTTTCCAATTTTTTTTTCTTTTTTCTTCAAGGGTTCGCGGGCTCGGGAAATTTCTTTCCAGTTAAATCAATGCATGGGTCAATTAGCTTGTGTATTCAGCTTCAATTTGGTTTTTCTTTTGATCTCTCTACGTCAATTTTTTTTCTAAGATATCCGACTTTTAATGAAAGAGGATCCTTTTGTCTTTGATCATCGATATCGCCGCACCCAACAAACACACAAGGAATTAAAGAGCAGCTTTGGAAACTTGAATAAATTTCCTACGAGACCCTTACATTGATTTTCGAGCATTTTTTTTCACCCTTAACATTAATTTGGAAAAAAAAAATACAAAAAAATGACTTTTTAGGGTTTTCAGTAAATCCACCACTACTTTACAAATATTGATGGGAAGACTAATGTTGCCAGGTCTTTTTCCAGCAGAATGTACCCCCACAGCCCTGTAAATTTTCAAAATGATCCATCGAACCGTTTATCCGGACCGATTTATCAAAGTTGTACAAAACAATTAAAGGAACAACTGTGTTGTTCCTAAACATCGGGTAATCATCATCAAAATGAAAGGACTTATTTTTTCGTCTTTTTTTCACAACTTTGCACTAGTTGCTTGTTAAATTTAGGAAAAAAAAATTCAAATTTTTTGTTTTCTTTGAAAATTTGTAAAACATTTCAGAAAACAATACTGACGCATTTTTGACACGATTCGGCTTTTGCTCACCATAATTTCAGTCATCTTTGATTCCATTAATTAAAAGTCGATACCCCCAAGCTGTATTCACTCGTCGATCTGAGAACATTTATGCGAGTAATTCTCGATTTTTCCTGCGAAGAATATTAGGGTTACAAAAAACCGTCTTTTTTTCTTGAAAACTCACTTTTATCGAAAGAAAAAGCCAATTAAGAGTTTTTTTAAAACTAATCTTTTGTTTTGGCAATTTTTTCTGAGTTTTGGTAAAAAAAACTAATCAAAAGTTTTTGTAAACTTCAACCTTTTTTTTTCTCATTTTCATTGCATGTCTAGTTTTTAAAATTGAACTTTTTTTTGGATTAAATCAATGTCTATACATTGATTTAATCCAAAAAAAAGTTTTCCGAGCCCGTGGACCCTTGAAAAAAAAAGTGGAAAAAAATTTCTCCCGCTATTTCTTAGAATTGCGCGATAACCGTAGCTCACAAAATAAAGTTCGCCAAAAGATGTCGAAACGAGCAACTTGAGACTTCAAAATGCTTTTTTTTCGTCTCGATGCGACAATTTTTCACAAAGGTACACCGCTTTAAAAAACACTTAAAAAATTTAATAAATCTTCTGTTCCTTTATTTTTATGTATTGTATTTTGAGAATCCGTTGAAAACCAAGAAAATATATTTTTTAAATTCCGTCTAGGTTTAAGCTCTTAAAGAAACGATCATAGCATGCACCAATGTGCCAAAAGGTCGCCCATTCTTTTTTTTTTAACGTTCTTCCCGCTTCGCTTTCAGCTTTAAGAAGGAAATACAGGAGATATTCGGCACGTCGATTGTGTTCCAGTGTTTCGTCAATTGCGCGATAATATGCCTAACCGCTTTTCACCTGTCGCGCATGAGCGAATTCGTACCGGCCGAGATTCTCGGCACGGGGCTCTACTTGTGCGGCATGGTCTACCAGATATTCATTTATTGCTGGCACGGCAACGAATTGACACTGCACGTGAGTATCGTCTGAACAAAGTTAAAATAAAAAACATTCTGCACGGTAAATCGTTACACAGTATGGATAATCGTCTTTGGAAGGAAAGAAAATACAGAAGAATAAAATGTGACGTAGAGTGAGAGTGTCTGCCTGGCGGCTTATTCCGGCCACTGGTGGAAATTTGACGAGAGTTACAGAAGCACACTAAGAATCCTCATGATACGTTCTCGAAGACCTCTCGTCATTACCGCTGGCAAGATTATGATTCTTTCACTCGAAACGTTCACGTCGGTGAGTTTTTTTCCAATCCACACTCAATGAGTATCATTTAAGGCGGGATATACATTTAGACAGGAAAAAAGCAATATTGAGGGATTTTTTAAACTGAGAAATAATTATTCTACAATAATCAAATGTTAGGTATACTTCAATAGTATATTTAAGCGTACATGAATGAAATGAATGAAAATACAAATAATACAGATTTATTTAAATGAAACTCGGTACTCATCGGTTGTGTAGATCACTGATTATGAGCCGTTTTTTGCACTTTCGTCCGCCATTAAAATTTTTTGAATTTCGTATTCAGATTCGTAATAAGCGACCTCAAAAATTCCGGAGTACTAATTTTCATCTAAATCGAGTAGTTTTTTTTATTTTTGTCCGCCATATTGGCGTCGCCATTGTGAATTTCCAAATTTTGACTTCAAATTCGGATTCAGCGAGGCCAAAAACCCCCGAATGAGGATGAAAGAAAAAGAAAAAAAAAACGATTTTTTTTATCGCTGTAAATGTATATCCCGCCTTAACACAAGCAAGTGTTAAAAACTCATTTAAAAAATCATCTTCCTGCCTCTTAAAACAATATCAGGAATAAAAAAATGTACATAAAATATGAGCTTTCTCGTTTCACAAAAGTATAATTTTACCCGCAAATTGCAACTATTTGAAAGCCGTATTTTTTTTTATTTTCGACAGGAATATATGCATTTTCCAAATAGCTATAATGTGCGTAAAAATAATATCGGACTTGCGCTAGAGAGCTGAGATTTGATACGATTTTAAGGCCTCAGGCCACAGTAGCGGGTATAAAATCATGTGCGAATTTAACAATTTTTTTTTCGTATGAAAAAGTGATTCGCTCATAAAATTAATTACACATTTCTTTAGTATGAATATCAGGCTGTTAGAATATATTTTTTTCGATGTACAAAATGGCCGACTACTCGAAACTTTCCGAAACAGCTTTTTCCAATTGGCGCGACAAATAACTTCAACAATTTTTACTCGATTTACTTCAAATTCGAAAGTTATGTTCCTCTTTGCATTTCGCAGAGTAGTACGTACGGAATTTCCGATTAATCGAAAACTTTTAATTTTATGAGCAATTATAACGAAATTTTTCACTGAAAATTCACTTCTTAAGTTCAAATGCCTACAACTTTTGAATAAAACAATATTTTTCAATTCCGTACGTACTTTTCTAGGTATTCTAATGTAGATTGACGGGAATTCTTGTTTTTTGTTCTACGTAAAAAAGTGTGGATGCTAAATGTCACGCCGCGGAGCGCCTAAAAAAAGATAACGAAAGAAAATATTAGTAGTCGGCCATTTTGTACATCGAAAAAAAAATATTTTTTCCAACAGCTTGATATTCATACTAAATATTATGTAATTAATTTTATGAATGAATCACTTTTTGATACGAAAAAATGGTTAAATTCGCACATGATTTTATACCCATTACTGTGGCCTAATGCCTTGATTCCTTGTGCTTCCTAGTATACGTATTCTGTGCACAATATGTAAACTTCAATTTTTCAGATTCTCCGAATGTCCTACTCGTTGTTCACCGTTCTCCAGAGTTCAACGACGAACGAGGTCTGACACGTGTCAGCGCTTAGCGCGCCAATAGCTTTCTACATACGTGCGTACATACAAATGATACGCAAAGGCGTAAAATCGTCCGAATATTCGTAGCAAAATCTGAAACTACTTTGAAAAGCGCGAATAAATCGCTTTATTTACATCATTGCCTCATCACAGAGAGTTCATAAAATGTTCGTAGTAAAAATAACTATAATCTCCATAACCATAATAGCAATGGCAATAGAAACAAGGAGGCAATAGAAATAAGAATGAAAAGATACGGGCGTGTGGTGTGTTTCGAGCAAACTCGGGACGGTGTTCGCGCTTATGCCTCGCGAGCGGCCCCGCATCAAACTGCTTCGAGCATCAGAGCTATACCCTGACCACCGCCGATGCAAGCCGAGCCGATTGCCAATTTTCCGGCGTTTCTGCGCCTACAAATGATCGAGAAAAAAATTCATCACCAACGAAAACAAAAGAAAAACAAAGAAAAAGCGTATATTTTAGAATGTTTCATCATCTTCCCGTAGTCGTGCGGCAATTGGACTCACTTGAGCTCGTGAACGATGTGAGCGGTGATTCTCGAGCCGGAAGCACCGAGGGGATGTCCGAGAGCAACGGCGCCACCGTTGACGTTTAGTCTCGACACGTCGAGACCGAGATCTTTGGCGCAAGCGAGCGTCTGGGCAGCGAAGGCTTCGTTTATCTAACAAATAAATCAAGATATTGAATCACCAATACGCACAGGATATCGCGCGATTAAGGGGTTAGGCCACTCTAGAAACCGAAAAAATAGGCTTTTTGGGATTTTTTTTCAGAAAGAATAAATCGTGATTACAAGAAGGGTGCTTATCATACATAGCAGTGACTATACAATAATTTTTTTGAAGCTATTAATTTCAAAATGGCGGCTGTGCAGCGTTTATCTCAAAACGGCATTCTTTAAGTTGGCCGGAAACATAACTCACACAATTTTCAACCGATTCACGAGAAATCTTCTATATAAATAAAAAGAGAAGTCCTGACTGACTGACTGACTGACTCATCAACGCCCAGCCCAAACCCTTGGACCTAGAAAGCTGAAATTTTGCACAAAGGTTCCCTTTATAATGTAGACAAGGAATAAGGAAGGATTTCTCGAAATTCAACCCCTAAGGGAGTTAAATTGGGGGTGAAAGTTTGTATGAAAAATCTTATTCCTTGAGTTACTATACTTGAAAACTTAACACAAATAAATTATAAAGTAAATTATAAACTTTGTCACTTTTATTTTTCCTAAACTACCCCCTAAGAGGGGATTTGGGGGTATCAAAGTTTGTATGGAAGAATTTTAACGCGCGGTTCGATTAACTCGAAACTCAGTATTTATGCTCGAGAACAAAAATAAAGAGTAACGTGTATCAGGGTTTTTCGAAAATCGACCCCTAACGGGTTAAAAAGGGATAGTCATTTTTACAGGGGAGGATTTTATCGCGGGGCTTATCTTCTTCGAAACATCTTCTTTGATCTTATTTGAAACTTGACACAAATACTTGCCTATGTAATAAAGTTTGTCATTAAGGGGTTTAGGGGGGGGGGGGGTGGTTAACGGGGATTATTTACGTAACTATTTTTTTCTAATTCTCACAGGATAGAGAATAAAGAGGATTTAATATTTTCACTTTAAAGTTGCCTTCATATTTGGCATTTAAGTAGGTAATTTTCCGTCCCGTTATTAGGTTATATTATTAGGTTTTAGAGATTTTATCCTCCATCAATCAGATATCAATCCGCGCGCCGCTCCTCGGATACTGTATAAGCAGTGCGAGAAGACATTGTTTACCTAGATTAACAAATGGGGTACTTTTAATCACGGTAGTATGTTCCCGTGGGATATTTTCCGACATCCACGCGGGCGAAGCCGCGGGCAAAAGCTAGTCTTAAATATATCTTGAAAAATACATTGTCTATGGAAGTACGTAGGATTTTTTTTTATATTGCATAGTTCATTTGTTATTAACAATTATCTGACGATTTTTAGGCAAATTTTTCACTTTCCAAAAATTTGCCTAAAAAATCGTTAATAGCAAATGAACTATGCAATGTAAAAAAAAAATCCTACGTACTTCCATAGACAATGTATTTTTCAAGATATATTCAACATTTCAAGTGAATCGGTTAAAAATTGTCTGAGTTATGTTTCCGGCCAACTTAAAAAATGAAGTTTTGAAATAAACGCTCCACGGCCGCCATTTTGAAATGAATTGCTTCAAAAAAAATAATTGTATACAGTCACTGATATGTACGATAAACACCCTTTTTTGTAATCTCGATTTATTTTGTAGAATGAAAAAATGAACCAATGAATATTTGAAAAAAAAAATCCCCAAAAAGTCTATTTTTACATACAAAATATTTGTGGCCTTAAGGGGTAAGGCCATAGAATTTTCGAAAAATCGATTTTTTTCACACTAAAATGGTACTTTATCATCGTAAGAGTAAGTTCCTATTCGATTTATAGCAAGAACATTTTTTCTTCACCGACTTTGAGCGTATAACGTGAGCCCACCTCTGACACGGCCATAGAGCACCTAAAACTTTAAACGCGTTTTTCTCGAAACAGCTTTTTTCCAATTGGCGTGACAAATAACTTCAACAATTTTCACTCGAGTGACTTCAAATTTAAAATTCATGTTCCTAATTGCATTTCGCAGAGAAGTACGTACGCAATTTCTGATTAAGAGGGGGGTAAGGTATTACATTTTTTTGCATTAAAAAAATTTAAACGAATGCGTATCTCAAGAATATTGTGTCAAAATTTCAAGTCGATCGAAGCAAAATTGACGAAGTTGTGAGTATTTGAGCGTCCGTTGCTCCAGGCCGGATTTTTATTGCGAATTAGTAGAGCTGTGGAGCAAGCGGCGCACGACAGTAAAGAAGGAAGCGTTTTGCGTAGACAAATGCAAAAAGATGCTCTAGATCATGTTGATGGAAGATTTTTGCTCTATGGACCTGGCATCGACGACTCTGTGTGAGTATGAGAAAATTATCGAGTTTTATTTTGAATTTTTCAGTGTGCTAAACTCTAAAGCGTTTTTCTGAAACTTGTCATGTTTGAAGTCCGTGTACGCCATAACTCAAAATATACTGGATCAATCGTTTTGAAATTTTGCACAGCACTTCTTCACACAATTCGCCAGGTATTGTCGGGAGCTTTTTTGGTTTTTAGAAATAATTATTAATTTTACAACAAAGTAGCCGATTTTTTTAAGCGAAAATCGGTTTTTTAGCTCCCAAGTGCTACGAAAAATTGAAAAATCGAAAAAAAAATCCTCCCGTGGTTACCTCGAGAAACATCTCCTTTAACAACTGCATTTTGATTTTTTTGTTTCAGATGATTCTGTTGCGAGTTATGATGTACACCGCAAACCAACTTTTTTCCGAGGCGCCTCCGGATATTCACTGCCACTCGCTCAATTTTCAATATTTTGCAATGAAAATTTAGGAAAATATTGTTCAAATGTTGCATTATTATATGGAAATCGACTGAATAAACTAACACTATCTGTGTCGCTAAAAAGAAATCTTTGAAACATGCCTTTTTCACCGAATTAACCTTACCCTTAATCGAAAACTTTTCATTCTATGAGCACTTTTATACGAAATTTTTCACTGAAAATTCATTCAAATACCAACAATTTTGAATAAAACAATATTTTTAAAATTCCTTACGCACTTCTCTCGGTATTCTAATGTAGATTGACGAGAATTTTTGTTTTTTGTTCGAGGTAAAAAATTGCGGATGCTAAATATCACGCCGCGGAGCGCCTAAAAAAAAGATAACAAAATAAAATATTAGTCAGCCATTTTGTACATCGAAAAAAAAATTCTAACAGCTTGATATTCATACAAAGTAGATGTGTAATTAATGTCATGAGTGAATCACTTTTTCATACGAAAGGAAATTGTTAAATTCGCACATGTTATACCTGTTACTGTGGCCTAACCCCTTAAATCTACCGAGTCGTATAATTTCGAAACTGCTGGCGATACTGAAACAAGTTAGTAATAACCGAGCACCTCAATCATTTCCATATCGTTCAAGGTTTTTCCAGTAATTTTCAAGAGATTCTTGATCGCTGGAGCGGGCCCGATTCCCATGATGCTCGGATCGACACCGACCGTGCTATAACCGACGAGACGAGCGAGAGGCTGGAGGCCCTCGGCTTTGCAGGCATCCTCGCTCGCGACGATAATCGCACCTGCACCGTCGCTGATACCCTTGAACCGAAAAGAACATTTTTCGTCAAAATAAGAGAGAATATTAGGAGCAGGGTCGGGCATATTCGATTTTTTAAAATGCATTTATAGTAAAGAAACTTATTCAAAATTCGTTCCGAAAATGAATAAAGAATCCCACTGGATTCAGTATTCATTCCGAAAATGAATAATGAATCCAACTCAATTCAGTATTCGTTCCGAAAATGAATAATGAATCCTACTGGATTCAGTATTCATTTCAAAATGAATAATGAATCCAACTGAATTCAGTATTCATTTCAACATAAGTAATTAATCCAACTCGATTCAGTATTCATTCCGTATTCGGATATCATCAAATTGAATAATCGGGAAAAATGGACAATGGACATGGGACAAATATAATGTCCCATTTCTACCCCCATTTCTTCAGTTACTAGATACTAAGAGCGCGATTTCCCTAGGGTAAATATAATGTAATCGGACGATAATGTTTCAATAGAATAAACATGTTTTCTGTCAATTTTTCCAGATTATTCAATTTGATGATATCTGAATACGGAATGAATACTGAATCCAACTGAATTCAGTATTCATTTTCGGAACGAATACTGAATCCAACTGGATTCGTTATTTATTCTCAGAACGAATACTGAATCGAGGTGGATTCATTATCGAAAAAAAAACATGAATATCCATCTGACATGTATTCGGTATTATTTTCCTGCTCGAATACTAAAAGTATTCGAGTACGCCCATCTCTGATTATGAGAAAGGATTTTTTTTCGAAACACACAAAAAAAATTGCGCTGACTTACGGATGCGGTGCCAGCGGTGACGAGGCCGTCCTTCTGGAACAATGATTTGAGTTTATTGAGATCGCCGATTTTCGTCTCCGGTCGCGGATGTTCGTCCACGTCAACTTGGACGTCTTGTTTCTTGATTTTGAGGGTGACCGGCGCCATTTCGGCCTTGAAGCGACCGGCCTCGTTCGCTGCAAATCAAACGACCATGCTCGCGTTACTTTTTTTTTCACCAAAATATTCCCCAAGGGTCAGAAATCAAAATGGAGGAAAGATCACCAGTTTTCCAGAGCTGCTGGCTGCGCAGCGCAAACTCGTCGACCTCTTCCCTCGTCACGCCGAATTTCGCGCCCAATTTTTCCGCCGTCATTGCCATCGGTAGACCGCAATAAGTATCGGACAGACCGACCCAGAGAGCGTCCTCGAAGTCGAACTTTTGCCCGAGTGTCGTGCCGAATCTTACGTTTCTCACGACGAACGGTGTCTGGCTCATGTTCTCAGCGCCACCGGCCAGTACTATGCGGGATTCGCCGCTCGCGATGCTCTGCGCGGCGTTGACGACCGACTGGAAACCGCTACCGCAGAGTCTGTTTACACCCAGGGCCGGCCTTTCCACGGGTATTCCGCATTTGAGGAGCACGTGACGCGGCATGTAAATGCCGTCGGGTGAGGTCAACTGTGGCGCATCGGGAAACAATATAAAATGGACATTTGTATAAACAGACACAGCCCACCCAATTGCCAACATTATTTTCCATAAAATCAAATTACCTTATTTCTACTAAAGTACTATAATTACTACGTAAACTAATTGTTATTATTATTATGCACTCTTAAGGGGCTATACCAGTGTGACACTTTCAAAAAATCGATTTTTTTTGCCTTTCAAGTTATACTTTCAAGAATATCCTGTAAAAATTTCAAGGCCGTATCTCTAAACATTTTAGCTTGCAAAAATCGATAGTTAAATATTTAAGGGGAGGGTAGGGGTTTCAGCGTGAAAAAAAAAACACTTTTTTGCGTTTTTTTTTCATCTATATGGAAAGAGTAAATTTATTGAAACCTTTTGTACATTGTTAAGTGTCATTTCTAGAACATTCCGTGAAATCTGTACGCGAAAATATCCACAAACAAGCCCGTGCCGCGTTTTTCTCGAAACCACTTTTTCAAAGTCCGTGTTCACTGCCATTTGAAAACTACATGACCGACTTATTTCAAACTTGGTACACACTTTCTACATATAAAATACCTCTCTCCAACGGTTAGTTTGAGATTTTTTTTTACATTGAGAGGGTTTTCCACCCTCAAAATGGCGAAATTTTTTGTGAAAAATAGCACTTTTCACTTTACATGACCACCAAAAATTGAGAAATGAAAAAAAAATGATCAAAAACCGTTGGGGGGAGGATTTGATGATACTTTGACTAAATGTTAATGGAACTTGATTTCAGATAATTTCTAGCTGATATACAGTGAACACCGCAAATCGTGTTTTTCCAAAGGCGTTCTTGGAAAAGCTTTGTCACCGGCTTGTTTGTGGATATTTTCGCGTACAAATTTCACGGAATGTTCTTGAAATGACACTTAACAATGTACAAAGGGTTTCAATAAATTTACTCTATCCATATAGATGAAAAAAAAATCGCACAAAAGTGTTTTTTTTTTCACGCTGAAACCCCCACCTTTCCCTTAAGGGCTTACAGCCAGGGTTGCAAATAATGCATTACGTTTTGTTATGCATTAGCGTTTTCATTACTCATTACTTTAGATTTTGTGATGAAAAAAAATTCATTTCCCATTACATTACATTCAGTAATGTAACGAATTTCCATTACTCATTACATTACATTTTGTAATGCAAACAATTGCCATTACCCATTACATTGAATTTTGTAATGCGAACAAAATTTTTCAGGGCATTTTCTTTTGATTATGCAACTCGGCGGAAGACAATTTCCACCCTTATTTTAATCAGGGTTGCAAATAATGCATTACTTTTTGTAATGCATTAGCGTTTTCATTACTCATTACTTTACATTTTGTAATGAAAAAAAAATTCATTACCCATTACGTTACATTCAGTAATGTAACAAATTTCCGTTACCCATTACATTTTGTAATGCAAATATTTGCCACTACCCATTACATTGGATTTTGTAATGTAAAAAATTTCCATTTCTCATTACATTACACTTTGCAATGTGAAATATTTTCATTACCCATTACATTTTCATGGGCGAAGGAATTTTTTTGCATTACAAAGTCCAATGTAATGACTAATGGAAACATTTTACATTACAAAATGTAATGTAATGAGTAATGGGTTTTATTTCCATTTTCAAATGTAATGTAATGAGCAATGGAATTTTTTTACATTACAAAATGTAATGTAATGGGTAATGGATTTTATTTACATTACAAAATACAAGGTAATGAGTAATGGAATTTTTTTCACATTACTAATGCAATGCAATGTAAAACATCTCTATTACACATTGCAATGTAATGAGGATTATTATTCGTTTCCCATAAGGGGCAGCGGTTTATGCACTGGGTCGATCTGACCCGAAGGGAAACGAATAATAATCCATATTATCTTCTAATGAGTAATGGATATTTTTTACATTACATTAGTAATGTGAACAAATTCCATTACTCACTACTTTATATTTTGTAATGCAAAACAAAACCATTACTCGTCGCATTAAATTTTGTAATGTAAGAAATTTCCATTACTCATTACAATACACTTCTTAATGTAAAAAATTCCATTACCCATTACATTGGACTTTGTAATGAAAATGTTTCACATTAGAAAATGTAATGTAATGAGTAATGGAATTTTTTTGCATCACTGAATGTAATGTAATGGGTAATGAAATTTTTTTTCATTACCCATTAAAAAAGTAATGAATAATGCCCTACTTTTTCATTACAAATTTCGCAACCCTGATTTTAACCCTCTCGAGAAAATCTTCACGAGGAGAATTCAACATGATGTACAAGGCCACAAATATTAGGCATCTTTCCAGTTTCAAATTTGTTTGTTCCAGCCATGTACCCGTGCGAGCGGATTTTTTAAAAGTGCCCTTTTACTTTATCGCTTTATTATTTATTCGTTCGTTGCGTACTTTTTGACACCGCCACTGCAATATGTTTTCATTAAACGTTGCCTCTCCACCACATTGGGTACACTTCATTACACTTTCCATCGCTCCATGGTTTTTCAACATTTCTAAACATTTATTACGATTTCGAAATGCAGAAGTAGCTGCGATAAGTGAAATCGTAGAACCATCGCACGCCATGATTGTGAAAATACTGTTACCAATTTTAAATGATCTCTTAAAAGTCGAATACCAGTGAGGCATCGAGTCTAGTAAGCAGCGCGTTTGTTTTGATTTTCAGTTGACCTGATTCGTTTAATTGACGTTCTATACGTCACGGTAAATGAAATGTAAGAGCGAAAAAAATATGTTTTACACGCACAAGCGCACAAAAATCTGCTCAAAACTGCTGAGCGGCGGTTTTTTCATGGATGCATGTGTCCTGACCTCAACATTCACGTCGAAGTGTTTAAAATCCGCAATTTTGTTGCATGTTTTCCCAATTTTGAAAAAACCCAAAATTTATAAAGTTAATAAAAATGATTCGCCTTTATGAAGTGTATAAATTTATAAAGTTAATAAAATTATTCGTGGACGAAATATCATTAGTGGAGACCAATTGAAGCTGCTCATGGCAAAAAAAATGTTGACGTTTTTGGCCAGGAGCCCCGATTCTAGACATTTACCCAAAAAAGTTGACATTATTCGAATTTTGTTCTCCTTCAATTTAACAAGCAACTATTGCAAAGTTGTAAAAAAAAGTCGAAGAAAATTGGTCTTTTCATTTTGACGATGATTACACGACGTTTAGGATCAATACACTTGTTTTTTTCATTGTGTGTGTAAAACTTTGATCAATCGGTCCGAAAAAACGGTTTTATGGATCAATTTGAAAATTTAAAGGGCTATTAGGGGTACATTCTGTTGAAAAAAAACCTGGCAACATTAGTATTTCCGTCAATATTTGTAAAGTAGTGGTAGATTTACTGAAAAACCATAAGTCATTTTTTTGTACTTCTTTCAAATTAATGTTAAGGGTGAACATTTTTTTTTCTGAAAAATCAACGATAGAGTTTTGTAGGAGATTTATTCAAGTTTTCAAAGCTGCCCCTTGATCCCCTGTGCGATCATTGGTGGCTGAGATATCGGTGATCAAAGACAAAACGATCTTTTTTCATTCAAAGCCGGATATCGCAGCAAAAAATTGACTTAGAAAGACCAAAAAAAAACAATTTGAAGCTCATTAAACAAGCTAACTGACCTATATATTGATATAACTTTTTTTTTAATTCCCGAGCCTGTGGACCCTTTGACTAAAAAAAAAAAACAAAAAAAATTGGAAATTTTTTCTCGCGCTATTTCTTATGATTGCGCGATAACCGTAGCTCACAATTTTTTTCGCCAAAAGATCTCGAAACTAGAAACTTGAAGCGTCAGAATGCTTTTTTTTTCATCTCGATACGACCATTTTTCACAAAGATACAGCGTTAAAAAATTGAAGAAATGTTCTGTTCCTTTATTCTTTTGGTGTAGTGGACAAATCTACAACGATATGACAATTGAAAAGTATTAAATCGCCACTTTTGCATTTTTATTTTGAAAGACGAAGAAAAATCCGTACCGTGGCACAGCAGGTCATCGATAAGATAAAGTAAGTTTAACAAAATTTAGGAACCGATAGCGCGCATTCGTAGCAAAAAAAAAAATACACTCACGCTCATAACGTTACCGAACACTACGTGATCGATCTTTTCGGGTGCAATTCCGGCATCCTTGATCGCCGCGTTCGACGCAATCACCGACAGGTCCGTCGCGCTTTTGTTTACGAACATGCCGCCCATTTTTCCGAAGGGCGTGCGTTTTGCGGCGACGATGAAAATACCTGCACCAGAGAAAAAGACAATATCAGAGAAAAAAAAAAGACCGTGGATATTCCGAAAAATTACTGAATTGTTGAAATTCTTGGTTGTTCTCCATTCATCTCTATCTCTCTCTCTCGCACAAACACAAACCGACACGAATAACCCTACAAACAATAAGTTGAATATTGTTTAAACTCTTGGTAAAAATTACCTTTGGTGGCGACCGACATGTTTACGTGGATGCTCTGTGGCAGCTGAACAGCGTAAGAGTTGACCAACACGGTCTCGAGCCGGTCGCGAAAAATAAAAATCTCACACGTACGTACACACGTAAAGGAGGCAGCCGGCACGCGGCTCAAAGTCCACGAGGGCATACTGCTACGTCATTGCCCCGCGTCTACACCTCATCGTGGTGGGGATGGAAGATTTCGCGGTGGGGAGAACGGAATCCCCGTATACGGCACATGGAATTTACACTTTGATATCTTTGGTCACAAAGCTCCGACTTGATAACAATAATAATGGCCCTTTGCTTCTCTCAAAAGGCCGATTTTTTTTTCTAGTCTCGGTGCGCAACTTAGCTTCCGGGTTTTTTTGACCAATGAAAAAATCGAAAATTTCAAAACAAATACAAAAAATGGTTCATTCGAAGTATTGTCCCGCGCTATTTACACATTTTTGCCATCTCTATGGCGACACATGAACACCGCGACGATAAGAGGACGAATCTTTGGACTGAAACCATTCGTCCAACCAATTTTGTACTGCACCATAATTGGCTAAGTGTAGCCCACCCAAGCCATGCGCCATCGACCGGAACAAGTGATAGTCTGAAGGAGCCAGGTCTGGCGAATACGGCGGGTGCGGTAGCAGATCCCATTTCAGCGTTTTTATGGTGTCCTGGACGATGGAACTGCGATGGCACGGAGCGTTGTCGTGCTGCAATATCACATGTTCGTGTCTCGTGTCCCATTCTGGCCGTTTTTCGAGCAATGCGTGGTTCACATTGATTAGTTGTTGTCGGTAGCGATGCCCATTGACAGTTTCGCCCCGTTTCAGCAGATCATAGTACACGATTCCTTTCTGGTCCCACCAAACGCAGAGCATTGTCTTTTTTCTGAAGCGATTTGGCCGTGACGTCAATGTTGACTCTTCGCCAGGTGAAAGCCCCGATTTTCTGCGTTTGGGATTTACGAAATATATCCATTTTTCATCGCCGGTAACAATTCGATGCAGGAAACTCTTTCTGTTCTGCCGCAAAAGCAAAATTTGGAAAGTGGCTCTTCGAATTTCCATTTGTCTCTCAGTCAACTCATGCGGCACCCACTTTCCTTCCTTATGAATTTTTCCCATGGCGTGCAAACGTTTCGAAATACATTGCCGAGTCACATTCAATGCCTCGGCAAGTTGATCTTCTGTTTGAGTATCATCTTCATCCAATAACGCTTGCAGATCGGCGTCCGCAAATGTTTGCGGTCTTCCCGAGCGCTCCTTGTCCCCAGTCTCAAAATCGCCACTTCTGAACCGCTTGAACCAATCTTCACACGTGATTTTTTATGGTATATGTTCGCCGTAGGCCTCCTCAAGAAACCGCTTCCCGCAAATGCTGTTTATTTGGCACTAACTTTGACATTTTCGAGGTTAGAAAAAAAGTCGTTGCGTTGCGATATTTGTTTATATTACGACTGGGTATTCTTAACAGATGTCCAAGCTATAAAGACACCCAATTTCATACCTGTATGCCGACTACATATGTCGCTAGCGCCATCCATGTGTGAAACCCGGGAACTTAGTTGCGCACCAGTAGTGTTTTGTTTGGGTTGAATAGTTTTTTTTAAATTTCTAGTGGACTTTGAATCTTGATATTCTCAAGTAAAAGAAAGTGTTCGAGTGTGTGTCAGGGACGGGCGTTAAATGAGGATTGAGGAGTTAGGCCACAGTAACGGGTAGAAAATCATGTGCGAATTTAACTTTTTTTTTCGTATGAAAAAGTGATTCACTCATAAAATTAATTACACATCTATTTAGTATGAATATCAAGCTGTTAGAAAAAATATATATATTTTTTTGATGTACAAAATGGCCGACTACTCGAAACTTGTCGAAACAGCTTTTTTCCAATTGGCGTGACAAATAACTCCAACAATTTTCACTCGATTTACTTCAAATTTGAAAGTTATGTTCCTCATTGCATTTCGCAGAGTAGTACGTACGGAATTTTCGATTAATCGAAAACTTTTAATTTTATGAGCAGTTATAACGAAATTTTTCACTGAAAATTCACTTCTTAAGTTCAAATACCTGCAACTTTTGAATAAAACAATATTTTTCAATTCCGTACGTACTTCTCTAGGTATTCTAATGTAGATTGACGGGAATTCTTGTTTTTTGTTCTACGTAAAAAAGTGTGGAAGCTAAATGTCACGCCGCGGAGCGCCTAAAAAAAGATAACGAAAGAAAATATTAGTAGTCGGCCATTATGTACATCGAAAAAAAAAAATATATTTTTTCCAACAGCTTGATATTCATACTAAATATTATGTAATTAATTTTATGAATGAATCACTTTTTGATACGAAAAAATGGTTAAATTCGCACATGATTTTATACCCATTACTGTGGCCTAATGCCTTGATTCCTTGTGCTTCCTAGTATACGTATTCTGTGCACAATATGTAAACTTCAATTTTCCAGATTCTACGAATGTCCTACTCGTTGTTCACCGTTCTCCAGAGTTCAACTACGAACGAGGTCTGACACGTGTCAGCGCTTAGCGCGCCAATAGCTTTCTACATACGTGCGTACATACAAATGATACGCAAAGGTGTAAAATCGTCCGAATATTCGTAGCAAAATCTGAAACTACTTTGAAAAGCGCGAATAAATCGCTTTATTTACATCATTGCCTCATCACAGAGAGTTCATAAAATGTTCGTTGTAAAAATAAATATAATCCCCATAACCATAATAGCAATGGCAATAGAAACAAGGAGGCAATAGAAATAAGAATGAAAAGATACGGGCGTGTGGTGTGTTTCGAGCACACTCGGGACGGTGTTCGCGCTTATGCCTCGCGAGCGGCCCCGCATCAAACTGCTTCGAGCATCAGAGCTATACCCTGACCACCGCCGATGCAAGCCGAGCCGATTGCCAATTTTCCGGCGTTTCTGCGCCTACAAATGATCGAGAAAAAAATTCATCACCAATGAAAACAAAAGAAAAACAAAGAAAAAGCGTATATTTTAGAATGTTTCATCATCTTCTCGTAGTCGTGCGGCAATTGGACTCACTTGAGCTCGTGAACGATGTGAGCGGTGATTCTCGAGCCGGAAGCACCGAGGGGATGTCCGAGAGAAACGGCGCCACCGTTGACGTTTAGTCTCGACACCTCGAGACCGAGATCTTTGGCGCAAGCGAGCGCCTGTACAGCGAATGCTTCGTTTATCTAACAAATAAATCAAGATATTGAATCACCAATACGCACAGGATATCGCGCAATTAAGGGGTTAGGCCACTCTAGAAACCGAAAAAATAGGCTTTTTGGGATTTTTTTTTCAGAAAAACTACAGAATAAATCGAGATTACAAGAAGGGTGCTTATCATACATAGCAGTGACTATACAATAATTTTTTTGAAGCTATTAATTTCAAAATGGCGGCTGTGCAGCGTTTATCTAAAAACTGCATTCTTTAAGTTGGCCGGAAACATAACTCAGACAATTTTCAACCGATTCACGAGACATGTTAAATATATCTTGAAAAATACATTGTCTATGGAAGTACGTAGGATTTTTTTAAATTCATTCATTTGTTATTGTTTTGATTTTTAATTCATTTTAAAATAATTTAATTCATTCATTTGATTTTTAATTCATTCATTCATTTGTTATTAACAATTGTGACGATTTTTTAGGCAAATTTTTCACTTTCCAAAAATTTGCCTAAAAAATCGATAATAACAAGTGAACTATGCAATATAAAAAAAAAATCCTACGTACTTCCATAGACAATGTATTTTTCAAGATATATTCAACATTTCAAGTGAATCGGTTAAAAATTGTCTGAGTTATGTTTCCGGCCAACTTAAAAAATGAAGTTTTGAGATAAACGCTCCACGGCCGCCATTTTGAAATGAATTGCTTCAAAAAAATAATTGTATACAGTCACTGATATGTACGATAAACACCCTTTTTTGTAATCTCGATTTATTTTGTAGAATGAAAAAATGAAAGAATGAATATCTGAAAAAAATCCCCAAAAAGTCTATTTTTACATACAAAAGGCCTTAAGGGGTAAGGCCACAGTAGAATTTTCGAAAAATCGATTTTTTTTCTCACTAAAACGGTGCTTTACCATCGTAAGAGTAAGTTACTATTCGATTTATAGCAAGAACATTTTTTCTTCACCGACTTTGAGCGTATAACGTAAGCCCACCTCTGGCACGGCCATAGAGCACCTAAAACTTTAAACGCGTTTTTCTCGAAACAGCTTTTTTCCAATTGGCGTCACAAATAACTTCAACAATTTTCACTCGACTTACTTCCAATTTCAAACTTATGTGCCTAATTGCATTTCGCAGCGAAGTACGTACGCCATTTCTGATTAAGGGGGGGGGGGGTAAGGTATTACATTTTTTTTTGAATTAAAAAAATTTTAACGAATGCGTATCTCAAGAATATTGTGTCAAAATTTCAAGTCGATCGAAGCAAAATTGACGAAGTTGTGAGTATTTGAGCGTCCGTTGCTCCAGGCCGGATTTTTATTGCCAATTAGTAAAGGTGCGACCCCACCCAGACGCTCGACGCTGGTTTGTGGCGTCATATCGGGTCACGTGACCCTATTTCGAATTTCCCCCGCGACCCCAAACTGAAGCGACAAGTCGCCGCATCGAACAGCAGCGTCAAGATGGCTGCTTACAGAAAATCGATTTCCTAACCTCTTTCAGTAGCAGTCTTGGTGTAGTCGTGACAGTGTTGAAGTGAAAGAAATACGAGCGAATAAAAGTTGAAATATAATAAAAAGTGTTTTTTTTTTCAGAAATCGGCGCGATGTCGTTTGGGTTTGTTTAAAATTGCACTCGAAATATCACTTGTCACTTATTGTTTGTAAATTTGGACGCTCTCCTGTCGCAGCGACAAAGCTCAAATAGTTTCAGCATTGTTCCTACTTGTCACGTGACCCGATATGACGCCACAAACCACCGTCGAGCGTCTGCGTGGGGTCGCACCTTAAAGCAGAGGAGCAAGCGGCGCACGACAGTAAAGAAAGAAGCGTTTTGCGTAGACAAATGCAAAAAGATGCTCTAGATCATGTTGATGGAAGCTTTTTGCTCTATGGACCTGGCATCGACGACTCTGTGTGAGTATGAGAAAATTATCGAGTTTTATTTTGAATTTTTCAGTGTGCTAAACTTTAAAGTGTTTTTCTGAAACATGTCATGTTTGAAGTCCGTGTACGCCATAACTCAAAATATACTGGACCAATCGTTTTGAAATTTTGCACAGTACTTCTTCACACAATTCGCCAGGTATTGTCGGGAGCTTTTTTGGTTTTTAGAAATAATTATTAATTTTACAACAAATTAGCCGATTTTTTTTTAGCGAAAATCGGTTTTTTAGCTCCCAAGTGCTACGAAAAATTGAAAAATCGAAAAAAAAATCCTCCCATGGTTACCTCGAGAAACATCTCCTTTAACAAATGCATTTTGATTTTTTTGGTCCAGATGAGTCTGTTGCGAGTTATGATGTACACCTCAAACCAACTTTTTTCCGAGGCGCCTCCAGATATTCACTGTCACTCGCTCAATTTTCAATATTTTGCAATGAAAATTTAGGAAAATATTGTTCAAATGTTGCATTATTATATGGAAATTGACTGAATAAACTAACACTATCTGTATCGCTAAAAAGAAATCTTTAAAACATGCCTTTTTCACCGAATTAACCTTACCCTTAATCGAAAACTTTTCATTCTATGAGCACTTTCATACGAAATTTTTCACTGAAAATTCATTCAAATACCTACAATTTTGAATGAAACAATATTTTTAAAATTCCGGACGCACTTCTCTCGGTATTCTAATGTAGATTGACGAGAATTTTTGTTTTTTGTTCTAGGTAAAAAATTGCGGATGCTAAATGTCACGCCGCGGAGCGCCTAAAAAAAAGATAACAAAATAAAATATTAGTCAGCCATTTTGTACATCGAAAAACAAAAATTCTAACAGCTTGATATTCATACAAAATAGATGTGTAATTAATTTCATGAGTGAATCACTTTTTCATACGAAAGAAAATTGTTAAATTCGCACATGTTATACCTGTTACTGTGGCCTAACCCCTTAAATCTACCGAGTCGTATAATTTCGAAACTGCTGGCGATACTAAAACAAGTTAGTAATAACCGAGCACCTCAATCATTTCCATATCGTTCAAGGTTTTTCCAGTAATTTTCAAGAGATTCTTGATCGCTGGAGCGGGCCCGATTCCCATGATGCTCGGATCGACACCGACCGTGCTATATCCGACGAGACGAGCGAGAGGCTGGAGGCCCTCGGCTTTGCAGGCATCCTCGCTCGCGACGATAATCGCACCTGCACCGTCGCAGATACCCTTGAACCGAAAAGAACATTTTTCGTCAAAATAAGAGGGAATATTAGGAGCAGGGTCGGGCATATTCGAATTTTTTTTAATGCATTTATAGTACAGCAACTTATTCAAAATTCGTTCCGAAAATGAATAAAGAATCCCACTGGATTCAGTATTCATTCCGAAAATGAATAATGAATCCAACTCAATTCAGTATTCGTTCCGAAAATGAATAATGAATCCTACTGGATTCAGTATTCATTACAAAATGAATAATGAATCCAACTGAATTCAGTATTCATTTCTACATAAGTAATGAATCCAACTCGATTCAATATTTATTCCGTATTCGGATATCATCAAATTGAATAATCTGGAAAAATGGACAATGGACATGGGACAAATATAATGTTCCATTTCTACCCCCATTTCTTCAGTTACTAGATACTAAGAGCGCGATTTCCCTAGGGTAAATATAATGTAATCGGACGATAATGTTTCAATAGAATAAACATGTTTTCTGTCAATTTTTCCAGATTATTCAATTTGATATCTGAATACGGAATGAATGCTGAATTCAGTTGGATTCATCATTCATTTCGGAATGAATACTGAATCCAACTGGATTCGTTATTTATTCTCAGAACGAATACTGAATCGAGGTGGATTCATTATTGAAAAAAAATGAATATCCATCTGACACGTATTCGGTATTATTTTCCTGCTCGAATACTAAAAGTATTCGACTATGTCCATCTCTGATTATGAGAAAGGATTTTTTTCCAAACACACCAAAAAAAACTGCGCTGACTTACGGATGCGTTGCCAGCGGTGACGAGGCCGTCCTTCTGGAACAATGATTTGAGTTCATTGAGATCGCCGATTTTCGTCTCCGGTCGCGGATGTTCGTCCACGTCAACTTGGACGTCTTGTTTCTTGATTTTGAGGGTGACCGGCGCCATTTCGGCCTTGAAGCGACCGGCCTCGTTCGCTGCAAACCAAACGACCATGCTCTAGTTACTTTTTTTTTCACCAAAATATTCCCCAAGGGGCAGAAAACAAAATGGAGGAAAGAGCACCAGTTTTCCAGAGCTGCTGGCTCCGCAGCGCAAACTCGTCGACCTCTTCCCTCGTTACGCCGAATTTCGCGCCCAATTTTTCCGCCGTCATTGCCATCGGTAGACCGCAATAAGTGTCATAAAGACCGGACCAGAGAGCGTCCTCGAAGTCGAACTTTTGCCCGAGTGTCGTGCCGAATCTTACGTTTCTCACGATGAACGGTGCCTGGCTCGTGTTCTCAGCGCCACCGGCCAGTACTATGCGGGATTCGCCGTTCGCGATGCTCTGCGCGGCGTTGACGACCGACTGGAAACCGCTACCGCAGAGTCTGTTTACACCCAGGGCCGGCCTTTCCACGGGTATTCCGCATTTGAGGAGCACGTGACGCGGCATGTAAATGCCGTCGGGTGAGGTCAACTGTGGCGCATCGGGAAACAATATAAAATGGACATTTGTATAAACAGACACACCCCACCCAATTCTCAACATTATTTGCCATAAAATCAAATTACCTTATTTCTACTAAAATACTATAATTACTACGTAAACTAATTGTTATTATTATTATGCACTCTTAAGGGGCTATACCAGTGTGACACTTTCAAAAAATAGATTTTTTTGCCTTTATCGACAGTTTATACTTTCAAGAATATCCTTTAGAGATTTCAAGGCCGTATCTCTAAACATTTTATCTTGCAATAATCGATAGTTAAATCTTTAGGGGGAGGGTTGGGGTTTCAGCGTGAAAAAAAACACCTTTTTGCGAATTTTTTTCATCTATATGGAAAGAGTAAACTTATTGAAACCTTTTGTAGATTGTTAAGTGTCATTTCAAAAACATTCCATGAAATTTGTACGCGAAAATATCCACAAACAAGCCGGTGCCGCGTTTTTCTCGAAACCACTTTTTCAAAGTCCGTGTTCACTGCCATTTGAAAACTACATGACCGATTTATTTCAAACTTGGTACACACTTTCTACATATAAAATACCCCCCTCCAACGGTTAGTTTGAGATTTTTTTTGTACATTGAGGAGGTTTTTCACCCCCAAAATGGCGGATTTTTTTGTGAAAAATAGCACTTTTCACTTTACATGACCACCAAAAATTGAGAAATGAAAAAAAAAATTATCAAAGACCGTTGGGGGGAGGATTTGATGATATTTTGACTGAATGTTAATGGTACTTGATTTCAGATAATTTCTAGCTGAGATACAGTGAACACCGCAAATCGTGTTTTTCCAAAGGCGTTCTTGGAAAAGCTTTGTCACCGGCTTGTTCGTGGATATTTTCGCGTACAAATTTCACGGAATGTTCTTGAAATGACACTTAACAATGTACAAAAGGTTTCAATAAATTTACTCTATCCATATAGATAAAAAAAAATTCGCAAAAAATCGTTTTTTTTCACGCTGAAACCCCTACCTTTCCCTTAAGGGCTTACAGCCAGGGTTGCAAATAATGCATTACTTTTTGTAATGCATTAGCGTTTTCATTACTCATTACTTTAGATATTGTAATGAAAAAAAAATTCATTACCCATTACATTACATTCAGTAATGTAACAAATTTCCATTACTCATTACACTACATTTTGTAATGCAAACAATTGCCATTACCCATTACATTGAATTTCGTAATGCGAACAAAATTGTTCAGGGCATTTTCTTTTGATTATGCAACTCGGCGGAAGACAATTTCCACCCTTATTTCAATCAAGGTTGCAAATAATGCATTACTTTTTGTAATGCATTAGCGTTTTCATTACTCATTGCTTTACATTTTGTAATGAAAAAAAATCATTACCCATTACGTTACATTCAGTAATGTAACAAATTTCCGTTACCCATTACATTTTGTAATGCAAATATTTGCCATTACCCATTACATTGGATTTTGTAATGTAAAAAATTTCAATTTCTCATTATATTACACTTTTCAATGTGAAATATTTTCATTACCCATTACAATTTAATGGGCAATGGAATGTTTTTACATTACAAAATCCAATGTAATGACTAATGGAAACATTTTACATTACAAAATGTAATGTAATGAGCAATGGAATTTTTTTACATTACAAAATGTAATGTAATGAGTAATGGATTTTATTTACATTACAAAATGTAATGTAATGAGCAATGGAATTTTTTTACATTACAAAATACAAGGTAATGAGTAATGGAATTTTTTCACATTAGTAATGCAATGCAATGTAAAGAATCTCCATTACTCATTGCAATGTAATGAGGATTATTATTCGTTTCCCATTAGGGGCAGCGGTTTATGCACTGGGTCGATCTGACCCGAAGGGAAACGAATAATAATCCATATTATCTTCTAATGAGTAATGGATATTTTTTACATTACATTAGTAATGTGAACAAATTCCATTACTCACTACCTTATATTTTGTAATGCAAAACAAAACCATTACTCATCGCATTACATTTTGTAATGTAAGAAATTTCCATTACTCATTACAATACACTTCTTAATGTAAAAAATTCCATTACCCATTACATTGGACTTTGTAATGAAAATGTTTCACATTACAAAATGTAATGTAATGAGTAATGGAAATTTTTTGAACTACAAATTTCAATGTGATGATTAATGGAATTTTTTTACAATACAAAATATAATGTAATGAGTAATAGACATTTTCTACATTACAAAATCCAATGTAATGAGTAATGGAATTTTCTCGGATCACCTCATGTAACGTAATGGGTAATGAAACATTTTCTCATTACCCATTAAAAAAGTAATGAATAATGCCCTCCTTTTTCATTACAAATTTCGCAACCCTGATTTTAACTCGCTCGAGAAAATCTTCACGCGGAGAATTCAACATGATATACAAGACCACAAACATTAGGCATCTTTCCAGTTTCAAATTTGTTTGTTCCAGCCATGTATCCGTGCGAGCCGATTTTTTAAAAGTGCACTTTTACTTTATCGCTTTATTATTCTTTCTTTCGTCGCGTACTTTTTGACACCGCCACTGCAATGTGTTTTCATTAAACGTTGCCTCTCCACCACATTGGGTACACTTCATTACACTTTCCATCGCTCCATGGTTTTTCAACATTTCTAAACTTTTATTACGATTTCGAAATGCAGAAGTAGCTGCGATAAGCGAAATCGTACAACCATCGCACGCCATGGTTGTGAAAATACTTTTACAAATTTTAAATGATCTCTTAAAAGTCGAATACCAGTGAGGCATCGAGTCTAGTAAGCAGCGCGTTTGTTTTGATTTTCAGTTGACCTGATTTGTTTAATTGACGTTCTATACGTCACGGTAAATGAAATGTGAGAGCGAAAAAAATATATTTTACACGCGCACGCGCGCAAAAGTCAGCTCGAAACGGCTGAGCGGCGGTTTTTTCATGGCTGCATGTGTGCGCCCTGACCTCAATATTCACCTCGAAGTGTTTAAAATCCGCAATTTCGTTGCATGTTTTTCCAATTTTGAAAAAACCCAAAATTTATAAAGTCAGTAAAAATTATTCACCTTTATGAAGTTTATAAATTTATAAAGTTAATAAAATTATTCGTGGACGAAATATCATTAGTGGAGACCAATTGAAGCTGCTCATGGCAAAAAAAATGTTGACGTTTTTGGCCAGGAGCCCCGATTCTAGACATTTACCCCAAAAAGTTGACATTTTTCGAATTTTGTTCTGCTTCAATTTAACAAGCAACTATTGCAAAGTTGTAAAAAAAAGTCGAAGAAAATTGGTCTTTTCATTTTGACGATGATTACACGACGTTTAGGATCAATACACTTGTTTTTTTCATTGTGTTGTAAAACTTTGATCAATCGGTCCGGAAAAACGGTTGTATGGATCAATTTGAAAAATTACAGGGCTATTAGGGGTACATTCTGTTGAAAAAAAAACCTGGCAACATTAGTATTTCCGTCAATATTTGTAAAGTACTGGTAGATTTACTGAAAAAGTCATTTTTTTGTACTTTTTTCGAATTTATGTTAAGGGTGATCATTTTTTTTTCTGGAAAATCAACGATAGAATTTTGATCCCCTGTGCCCTTTGATCCCCTGTGCGATCATTGGTTGCTGAGTTATTGATGATCAAAGACAAAACGATCTTTTTTCATTCAAAGCCGGATATCGCAGCAAAAAATTGACTTAGAACGACCAAAAAAAAAACAATTTGAAGCTCAATGAACAAGCTAACTGACCTATACATTGATATCACTTTTTTTTTAAATTCCCCAGCCTGTGGACCCTTTGATAAAAATAAAAAAAAACAAAAAAAATTGGACATTTTTTCTCGCGCTATTTCTTATGATTGCGCGATAACCGTAGCGCACAATTTTTTTCGCCAAAAGATCTCGAAACTAGAAACTTGAAGCGTCAGAATGCTTTTTTTCATCTCGATACGACCATTTTTCACAAAGATACAGCGTTAAAAAATTGAAGAAATGTTCTGTTCCTTTATTTTTTTTGTGTAGTGGATAAATCTACAACGATATGACAATTGAAAAGTATTAAATCGCCACTTTTGCATTTTTATCTTGAAAGAAGAAGAAAAATCCGTACCGTGACACAGCAGGTCATCGATAAGATAAGGTAAGTTTAACATAATTTAGGAACCGATAGTGCGCATTCGTAGCAAAAAAAAATACACTCACGCTCAAAACGTTACCGAACACTACGTGATCGATCTTTTCGGGTGCGATTCCGGCATCCTTGATCGCCGCGTTCGACGCAATCACCGACAGCTCCGTCACGCTTTTGTTTACGAACATGCCGCCCATTTTTCCGAAGGGCGTGCGTTTTGCGGCGACGATGAAAATACCTGCACCAGAGAAAAAGACAATATCAGAGAAAAAAAAAAGACCGCGGATATTCCGAAAAATTACTGAATTTAGTTTTAAGGCTTTCACGGCTCTTTATGTAATGAGAAGAGTATGTGGCTTCCGGATGGAGGCCGTGTTGAGGATCAGCGTTGTGCCGACGTTTCGCAAACGTTACAGTCTGCATCATCAGACCTGAGAGCTCCGATACTGAAGCTCTCGTATCTCAGGCATCCCTTATATAGTTGCAGTCATCGTTCCAGATCGCTGCACCAGCCAATCAGATGTTTTAATTGATCAGCTGGTCAATTAAAAAACCGGGAGGACGGTGTGCCAAATAGGATTGACGTGATATCCTCCATCTCTGTTTAGATTGTCCGGATGTTTTCGGATTTCCAAGCCTTCTCGGTGTTTCCTGGAAAAATAGCTGTTTGATGGGGCCAGACTTTGGGCTTTGTCGAACTGGATGGCATGACCAGTCTCCATCCAATGTTCGGCCAGCGCTGATTGTGTAATGTGGCCATATTTGATACACCGTTGGTGTTCTTTGATCCGTGTACTGATCTTCCTCCCGGTTTCTCCTATGTACACTTTACCGCATGAGCATAGGGTATCTTGTATACTCCTGGTGCACTTGATGGTGGTCTTTGGTCTTTTGCACTCGGAATCACTTGTGCTAGTTTCTTCTGAGGTTTGAAGATGACTCGCACGTTATGTTTTCCAAGGACCCTGCCTATGCGATCGGTTATGCCCTGAAGGTATGGAAGGGAAGTTGTTGCGGTTATTTTTCCTTCATTCTCCCCATCAGGTGCTGTAACCGTTTTCGGATCAGCTATTTTTCTTTTTAGATTTCTGATCGTTCTTTCGATGTTGCCTGGCTTGTAGCCCTAGTCTCCTAAAACTTTAAGACTAAAACAAGCCAGGCAACATCGAAAGAACGATCAGAAATCTAAAAAGAAAAATAGCTGATCCGAAAACGGTTACAGCACCTGATGGGGAGAATGAAGGAAAAATAACCGCAACAACTTCCCTTCCATACCTTCAGGGCATAACCGATCGCATAGGCAGGGTCCTTGGAAAACATAACGTGCGAGTCATCTTCAAACCTCAGAAGAAACTAGCACAAGTGATTCCGAGTGCAAAAGACCAAAGACCACCATCAAGTGCACCAGGAGGAGTATACAAGATACCCTGCTCATGCGGTAAAGTGTACATAGGAGAAACCGGGAGGAAGATCAGTACACGAATCAAAGAACACCAACGGTGTATCAAATATGGCCATATTACACAATCAGCGCTGGCCGAACATTGGATGGAGACTGGTCATGCCATCCAGTTCGACAAAGCCCAAAGTCTGGCCCCATCAAACAGCTATTTTTCCAGGAAACACCGAGAAGGCTTTGAAATCCGAAAACATCCGGACAATCTAAACAAAGATGGAGGATATCACGTCAATCCTATTTGGCACACCGTCCTCCCGGTTTTTTTAATTGACCAGCTGATCAATTAAAACATCTGATTGGCTGGTGCAGCGATCTGGAACGATGACTGCAACTATATAAGGGATGCCTGAGATACGAGAGCTTCAGTATCGGAGCTCTCAGCCCTGATGATGCAGACTGTAACGTTTGCGAAACGTCGGCACAACGCTGATCCTCAACACGGCCTCCATCCGGAAGCCACATACTCTTCTAATTACTGAATTGTTGAAATTCTTGGTTGTTCTTCATTCATCTCTATCTCTCTCTCGCACAAACACAAACCGACACGAATAACCCAACAAATAATAAGTTAAATATTGTTTAAACTCGTAGTAAAAATTACCTTTGGTGGCGACCGACATGTTTACGTGGATGCTCTGTGGCAGCTGAACAGCGTAAGAGTTGACCAACACGGTCTCGAGCCGGTCGCGAAAAATAAAAATCTCACAGGTACGTATACACGTAAAGGAGGCAGCCGGCACGCGGCTCAAAGTCCACGAGGGCATACTGCTACGTCATTGCCCCGCGTCTACACCTCATCGTGGTCAGGATGGAAGATTTCGCGGTGGGCAGAACGGAATCCCCGTATACGGCACATGGAATTTACACTTTGATATCTTTCGTCACAAAGCTCCGACTTGATAACAATAATAATGGCCCTTTGCTTCTCTCAAAAGGCCGATTTTTTTTTTCTAGTCTCGGTGCGCAACTAAGTTTCCGGGTTTTTTTGACCAATGAAAAAATCGAAAATTTCAAAACAAATACAAAAAATGGTTCATTCGAAGTATTGTCCCGCGCTATTTACACATTTTTGCCATCTCTCTGGCAATACATGAACACCGCGACAATAAAAAGACGCATCTTTGGACTGAAACCATTCGTCCAACCAATTTTGTACTGCACCATAATTGGCCAAGTGTAGCCCACCCAAGCCATGCGCCATCGACCGGAACAAGTGATAGTCTGAAGGAGCCAGGTCTGGCGAATACGGCGGGTGCGGTAGCAGATCCCATTTCAGCGTTTTTATGGTGTCCTGGACGATGGAACTGCGATGGCACAGAGCGTTGTCGTGCTGCAATATCACATGTTCGTGTCTCGTGTCCCATTCTGGCCGTTTTTCGAGCAACGCGTGGTTCACATTGATTAGTTGTTGTCGGTAGCGATGCCCATTGACAGTTTCGCCCCGTTTCAGCAGCTCATAGTACACGATTCCTTTCTGGTCCCACCAAACGCAGAGCATTGTCTTTTTTTCCGAAGCGATTTGGGCGTGCCGTCGATGTTGACGCTTCGCCAGGTGAAAGCCACGATTTTCTGCGTTTGGGATTCTCGAAATATATCCATTTTTCATCGCCAGTAACAATTCGATGCAGGAAACTCTTTCTGTTCTGCCGCAAAAGCAAAATTTGGAAAGTGGCTCTTCGAATTTCCATTTGTCTCTCAGTCAACTCATGCGGCACCCACTTTCCTTCCTTATGAATTTTCCCATGGCGTGCAAACGCTTTGAAATACATTGCCGAGTCACATTCAATGCCTCGGCAAGTTGATCTTCTGTTTGAGTGTCATCTTCATCCAATAACGCTTGCAGATCGGCGTCCGCAAATGTTTGCGGTCTTCCCGAGCGCTCCTTGTCCCCAGTCCCAAAATCGCCACTTCTGAACCGCTTGAACCAATCTTCACACGTGATTTTTGATGGTATATGTTCGCCGTAGGCCTCCTCAAGAAACCGCTTCCCGCAAATGCTGTTTATTTGGCACTAACTTTGACATTTTCGAGGTTAGAAAAAAAGTCGTTCCGTTGCGATATTTGTTTATATTACGACTGGGTATTCTTAACAGATGTCCAAGCTATAAAGACACCCAATTTCAGACCTGTATGCCGACTTCATGTTTCGCTGGCGCCATCTATGTGTGAAACCTGGGAACTTAGTTGCGCACCAGTAGTGTTTTGTTTGGGTTGTATAGTTTTTTTTTAATGTCTAGTGGACTTTGAATCTTGATATTCTCAAGTAAAAGAAAGTGTTCGAGTGTGTGTCAGGGACGGGCGTTAAATGAGGATTAAGGAGTTAGGCCACAGTAACGGGTATAAAATCATGTGCGAATTTAACCATTTTTTTCGTATGGAAAAGTGGTTTACTCATAAAATTAATTGCACATCTATTTAGTATGAATATCAAGCTGTTAGAAAAAATATATATATTTTTTGATGTACAAAATGGCCGACTACTCGAAACTTCTCGAAACAGCTTTTTTCCAATTGGCGTGACAAATAACTCCGACAATTTTCACTCGATTTACTTCAAATTTAAAACTTATGTTCCTAATTGCATTTCGCAGAGAAGTACGTACGGAATTTCTGATTAATCGAAAACTTTTCATTTTATGAGCAGTTTATGAGCAGTTATAACGAAATTTTTCACTGAAAAATCATTTCTTGAGCCCAAATATCTACAACTTTTGAATAAAACAATATTTTTTAAGGGGGGATTGTCTTTTTTTTCGCAAAATTTACCGCTTTTTGGGAATTTTTTTGTGAAGAAAGTATACAACGGAAAACTTGTGAAACTTGGCATATAGTTTTATTGATCTGTTTACTACATACAAAAAATTTTTTAAACAATTTCATCAAAAAATCCCCCCTTAAACGCGTTTTTCTCGAAACAGCTTTTTCACAACTGGTGTGCACGATTTCTCAAAAACTATTCAACCGATTGCCTTCAAATTTGGACAGAATGCTCAGCTGACATCCTTTTATCGTTTGATGAAGCAAAAAAGCAATACGTTTAATAGTTTTTCATTTATAACAAAAAATCGATCAATTTTTTTCGAAAAATCGATACTTCAAGTTCAAAACGTCACCAAATCGCCAATTTTTTTTTCCCCTTCATCAAACGATAGCTATATGTGTCTAAAGTAAAATGCTTTTTGGGTTTTTGTTGCAGGATGAACGTGAAGGCTGTAATCGTGCACACCATCAAAAAAGGACCATCGCGCGTCGAGGGGGGTGGGAGGCGGATTTTTTGATGAAATTGTTTAAAAAATTTTTTGTATGTAGTAAACAGATCAATAAAACTATATGCCAAGTTTCACAAGTTTTCCGTTGTATACTTTCTTCACAAAAAAATTCCCAAAAAGCGGTAAATTTTTCGAAAAAAAAAAGACAATCCCCCCTTAAATTCCGTACGTACTTCTCTAGCTATTCTAATGTAGATTGACGAGAATTTTTGTTTTTTGTTCTAGGTAAAAAATTGTGGATGCTAAATGTCACACCGCGGAGCGCCTAAAAAAAGATAAAAGAAAATATTAGCAGTCGGCCATTTTGTACATCGAAAAAAAAAACACATTTTCTAACAGCTTGATATTCGTACTAAATAGATGTGTAATTAATTTTACGAGTGAATCACTTTTTCACACGAAAAAAAATTGTTAAATTCGCACATGATTTTATACCAGTTACTGTGGCCTAACCCCTTAATTAGATTGTTGGGTGTACGCAGACAATAAAATAATCCGAGCTCGATCGATCCGTATCTCCTGTTGTCGCAATGACCATCTTTTTATTTCTTACTTGATGCTTTTTCTTTAAGACTACTTAATAAATATCCGGCTCTCAAAACGTCGAGTTTCCAGGCCTACTCAATTAATAAGAAGAAAAATAAGAGAAAACGAAACACACCGAAAAGGAAATGATTTTGTCCTACTGTTTCGCATTTATCTTTTTATCATTCCGCCCTTTTTTCCCCTCACCGCGACTATCGAATGCGAGATATAAAAGCGTCGAAAGCGTTTCAAAAGCGCAGACACACTTGGACAAATTTTTGTGCCTCGGCGCTTCTTTTATTGCGTAAATATTGAATTTCTAAACTGTTCTTTTCGTCTTCGTGTGTACGGGTGTCGCCCTTTTTTCTTTTTTTTTCATTCGCTAGTTTCTCGTGCCTTTTTTAAGGTCAAGATTAGCCCATTTACAATAATTCGGAATCACGCCCTGTTAAAGCGCAATGTAATGATGACCAATAAGATGTGAGTAATCTTCGGGTTTATCGCATTTTTTTTTGCCTATTTTGTTTTCTTTCGTTTTTTTTTTTTACAACAATTACCGTTCAGGTTGATAAACTCGGGTCGTTGAGGCAAAATAAAAAAACGATATATATATATATATAGAAATATGAAAAAAGAAAAAATCTCTTTAAGATCCAATAGGTACACTCAACGGTATTCAGGAGTTTTGCAACCTTTCGGCTACTTCGTCGTCGCGTTTTTCCTCTCTCTCTCTCCCTATCCTGGTGCTGGCCCTATTCGATTCTCAGATCGTAATACGAAGCCTCGCTGATGTCCGCTTGTTTCGCGTATTCCTGACCCTGAGAGGTAAAAAAAAATATATATTAATTTCGGATACTCGTTTAAATTTATTTGTTCAATCATTTAGTCGACGAATGAAGGAAAAAAAACGGATATACTCACGTCTTGGAAATTGATGTACATCTCTTGGGCGAGTTCGGCGAAAGCGAAGACCGCTTTGAGGGAGCGTCGCACCGGCGGATTCGGCACCTCGTCGATCGCGGTCCACGTGCAAGCGTTTTGATTTATCTGGTCGGACAAACGGGAGAAAAGCTCGTAAATGATGTTTCCATATGGAAATATACAAAGTAAAAAATATAAAAACGTAGGTGAGAAAATTTACCTCCATCGTAGTTTCCATGCTGATAACGGTGTTGCTCAATATCTCACCGGTATTGTCGGCCTCTACGATTATCTTGGCACCGTAGATCTCAGAGTCGTAAAGAATCTTTAAAATGCCGGTACCCAGAGATTTCCAAACGTTGTCCTGAAGCACGAGTAGATCAGCGCCACTGGCGAATATCATCGAATGTTCCTCGTCCTCTTCGTCCTCGTCCTCCTCCTCCTCGTCGACTTCCTCTTCTTCGTGCTCCTCGCCGTAACACTCGTTAGATTCGACCTCGGTGATCGCGACTGTGCGGTCAATACGTAAAGATTACATTTTTCATTACACTTGTGCCCAATTGATAGATCGTCGAATTTATCTTCGTCGTTACAAGTTACACCCAGGGTTGCGAAATTTATTATGAAAAAGTCATGCATTATTCATAATTTTTTTAATGCGTAATGAAAAAATATTTCATTACCCATTACATTACATTCGGTAATGTAAAAAAATTCCATTACTCATTACATTGGATTTGGTAATGTAAAAAATGTCCATTACTCATTACATTATATTTTGTATTGTAAAAATGCCATTACTCATTACATTACATTTTGTAATGGGTAATGGAATTTATTCACATTAATAATGCAATGTAAAATATTTCCATTGCTCATTACATTGTACTTTGTAATGTAAAAAAAAAATGCTATTACCCAATACATTGGACTTTGTAATGTGAACAATTTCCATTCCCCTATTACATTGTAATGGATCATGAAAATATTTCACGTTACAAAATGTAACCTAATGAGGAATGGACATTTTTTACATTACAAATTCCAATGTAATGAGTAATGAATATTCTTTACATTACAAAATGTAATGTAATGGGTAATGCATTTTTTTGTCATGAAAAAATGTAAAGTAATGATTAATGAAAACGCTAATGCATTACAAATGTAATGCATTATTAGCAAACCCTGGTTGTACCCAGGATTGGGCATATTCGAATTTTTTTTATTCATGAATAATAAAGAAACTTATTCAAAATTCGTTCCAAAAATGAATAAAGAATCCCACTGGATTAAGTATTCATTCCGAAAATGAATAATGAATCCACTCAATTCAGTATTCGTTCCGAAAGTGAATAATGAATCCTACTGGATTCAGTATTCATTTCAAAATGAATAATGAATCCAATTGAATTCACTATTCATTTCAACATTAGTAATGAATCCAACTCGATTCAGTATTCATTCCGTATTCGGTTATCATCAAATTGAATAATCTGGACAAATGGACAATGGAAATGGGACAAATATAATGTCCCATTTCTACCCCCATTTCTTCAGTTACTAGATACCAAGAGCGCGATTTCCCTTGGGCAAATATAATGTAATCGGACGATAATGTTTCAATAGAATAAACATGTTTTCTGTCAATTTTTCCAGATTATTCAATTTGATGATATCCGAATACGGAATGAATACTGAATCGAATTGGATTCATTACTTGTGTTGAAATAAATACTGAATTCAGTTGGATTCATTATCCATTTTGGAATGAATACTGAATCCAACTGGATTCATTATTCATTTTGAAATGAATACTGAATCCAGTAGGATTCATTATTCATTTTCGGAACGAATACTGAATCCAACTGGATTCATTGTTTATTCTCAGAACGAATACTGAATCGAGGTGGATTCATTATCGAAAAAAATTGAATGTCCATCTGACATGTATTCGGTATTATTTGCCTACTCGAATACTTCTAGTATGCCCATATCTCTGGTTACACCGCATAAAAAACTGACCTTGTCCGCTAGCCTGACGTTCCTTGAGCTCGTCCTTGGCCTTCTCCACCGCTTCTTTGAACTTGTCCGCGAGTTCGGGTGTTTTGAATTTCACGGCGAGTTCCTCGATAGCGTAAGGTTCCTCGGCGTGATTGTATCCCGCCCACATCCACGCTCGATCGGAGCTCTGCAACGGCCTCAGCTCCAAATCACCGTTCACCAATTGATTGCAAACGACCTTGTGGACTTGTTCGCGTCGCAACAGTAGCCTGTAAGTGCCCTGGACCGAGTGATGCAACAATTTCATTTCCCCGGTGCCCCGTTCCTTCCACTCCTTCGTCTCGGTCTCGTATCTGTAGAGTTTGGCGCGTTCGCCAAAGATCTTGTCCTCGTCTTCCTCACCGGTGCGAACCTCGATTGCGTCCGGTAGCGGAACGATGGGCTCGAACTGAGGATCATGCTCGCCGTTGGGATCCTCGTTTTCCGCCGCGGCGGCAGCGTCCTCGTCGTTCTCCGGCTCCCCGCCGTCCGCCTCGGCCCCGGTGCTCGCCTCGGAGTTTTTCTTGGCAGCGAAGGGATTCTTCGGGCCCGGTGGACTCGCAACAGCGGCTGCTTTCCCGCCAAAGACCGTTGCCCCGGCACCGGCGAACGAGAAGTTCGGATCTTTCTTGAACGTCGCTGCTGGATTCTGCTGAGCGGCCAGGTCGGAGAAGGTCACGGTGCTGTTCAGCGGCAGATACGACGTCACGTCGTCCTTCTCGTCGCTCGTCTCTTTTTCGCCCGAGTCCTTATCCTCGGTTTCCTTCGAGGTCTTGGAACTAACGATCGTCGCTGGGTGAGGACCAAACGTCAATTTCGACGCGGTGCCCCCGAAGATATTGCTCAGGGTGTTGGAACCACCGAAGGTGTGAGTCGCGCTCTTGCCACCGAACATCGTGTTCCCTGCGATGGCGGTGGTGGTGCTCGTAGCCCCGAAGCCCGACGAGCCAAATATCGGATTGCTGATCGTACTCTTGTTCGTACCACCAAAGATGTTCTCGAACGAGGACACGGAAGTCGTCGTTGTCGTCGTCGTCGTTTCCGCCTCTTTGTCCACTTCGCTCGTTGTCTTCGGACTCGCGTTACCGCCGAATATCGAAATTCCCGGACTCTGCGCCGCGCCGAATATAGAAGTTTGCCCGGTGAAACTGCTCGTCGCCGTCCCAAAGTTCGTCTGTATTCTGCCAAATGGTTGTCGCTGCTGTTCCTGGTTGTTCGAACATTCCTCCGTTAGACTCGTCTGTTGTGGCTTGCTCGAGGGGCTGCAGATACTCAAATTTTCCGCACTGAAGACGTTCGTTTTCGCGTCGAAGATCGACTTGGCCGGTTGCTGATTCGTCGCGACGCTCGAAAAAATGTTGGGCTTGTCGCTCGTTGGAGCACCAAACGAGAAACTCTTGGCACTTCCGCTCGTAAACTTGTTCGGTTCCTCGCTGGCGTTGCCGAACGGAGGGACGGTGGTCTTTGGCTGAAGACTCGTCGCGTCGGTATTTTTCACAACGCTCGTAGGCGTTGTGAACTTCGGGGGCGCTATTTTCGCCACTATCGGCGAACGCGACGCGCTCTTGTCCTTTTCGGTCTGGTGTTAGAGATAGAACGTTAGAAAGAACAAATGGATAAAAAGGATTTTGTATTTTTAAATTAGAGACTTGCATGTTGCTTGCTCATTATTTTATCAGCGTTTACCGTAAACGAGAGGATTTTCCGAAATTGTCTTCTTCATAGAAGAAACTTTGTCAACGAAATAAAAAAAATCATCGAGCCTGCAAGTTTCTATTAGGTGTTGGAATTAATTCTTAGCGTTTTACAAGAGATGGCGTAGGTAGTACGGCATTTCGTTGTTACCGACGGTAATGTATTTATCGTGAAACAGCTATCATTGAATATCATTTGCCGTACAGAACCTCTTTTTGAATCGTAAATAACAACACTTTATAATTTATTGAATATGTCAACATTCGTGCCGAAAAAAAGTGTTTTTGCGGGGAGTTTTACTTCATTACTTTAATATGAACAAAAGTGCTGCTGAAGCACATCGTATTTTAGTGGAAGTGTATGGTGAATGCGCTCCACCTGAGCAAACGTGTCGGAAGTGGTTTGCACGTTTTAAAGCTGGTGATTTCGACTTGGATGACAAGGAGCGATCCGTCCAGCCGAAAAAATTTGAAGATAATGAGTTGGAGGCATTGCTCAATGAAGACTCATCTCAAACACTTCAAGAATTGTCTACATCATTGAGAGTTGACTTATCAACGGTTGGAAAACGTCTTAAAACTTTGGGCATAATCCAGAAGGAACGACATTGGGTCCCATATGAATTGAAACCAAGGGACATTGAGAGTCGTCTTTTGACATGTGAACTGCTGCTTCAACGGGAGAAAAGAAAAGGTTTTTTGCATCGAATTATCACTGGTGATGAAAAATGGATCCATTGCAACAATCCGAAGCGCAGAAAGTCATGGGTTAAGCCCGGCCAACCATCAACATCAGTGGCAAAGCCAAATGTCCATGGGTCTAAGCTCCTGCTCCGTATTTGGTGGGATCAGAGGGGTGTGATTTATTATGAACTGCTGAAACCGAATGAAACCATAACTGGGGATCGCTACCGACTGCAATTGATGCGCTCGAGCCGTGCATTGAAAGAAAAACAGCCGGAATACTCCGAAAGACACGACAAAGTCATTTTGCTGCATGACAATGCTCGTCCGCACGTCGCAAAACCGGTACAAACATATCTGGAAACACTTAAATGGAAAGTCCTACCCCACCGGCCGTATTCTCCAGATATCGCTCCTTCTGATTACCATTTGTTTCGTTCGATGGCTCATAGCCTGTCTGGAAGGGTCTCGTTTCCACAATGTTTATCTCTACAACGCTGCAAGTCTGTTTTTCAACTGTACAATGGCTTTTGCTCTCATCTGTATAAACTCGGAAATCCACCAACTGTACAAGAGTCTGAAGTTTGCAATATTGAACCTCTACAACGATCTAGCCTTATGATTATCCCTAGAACATATTTATTCGGATTTGCATCAACTACACAATACAGATTTGCAATATTGCATTAATTCTATAATGTATTAACTCTACAAGAACTTTGAGTACTCAACGTTCAACTCGGCAATATTCTTGTTAGCTCCACAACAGCTGATATGTCAGGTGTATTCTTCATTGAAGAAGAAGAAAACATATATATATATATATATATATATATATATATATATATATATATATATATATATATATATATATATATATATATATATATATATATATACATTGAAGAAGATATTTTTAGTAAGAATACGTTTTTTAGCGTTTAACAATATTTTTTTCATACATTTGTCCACGAATGTTTTGATTTTACCCCGTTTTTCAAGTTAAAACCCCTTTTTTCACACCTTACGAACGGTCACAAGTCAAAGATAATGTTATAAATCGGAAGAACCGGCGATTACTTATAGGGTGACATGATTTCTGCTGTAGACTGCAAAAAATATCCTTTTTCTCTTAAGCGTTCAAACATAGTCGCTTGGGCGTTAAGGGGCTGTACCAGTATGACACTTAAAAAAAATCAATTTTTTTTTTGCCTTTTTCGACAGTTTATACTTTCAAGAATATCATTTATATCAATATCATTTTATCTTGCAAAAATCGATAGTTAAATCTTTAAACGCGTTTTTCTCGAAATGAGCGTGTGATCAGCGTTCACACTGGTATAGCCCCTTGATGTATTTTTTTTATTTTCATTCAAAATAAATATTTGTTATCATTAAAAAAACGCTACGAATTAATTCCAAGTCCTAATAATTAGAGCTATTTTCGTATTTCAAAAATGTATTCTCATAATGCAACATCAAACGCTTAATAGCAGGAATAGAAACAGAGTTGGGCGTAATACTATTTATAAATACGAAGACGAATTTATTCACATCGTCATTTTCATGTGAATATAAATACAAATTTATTCATACTTTACTTATTGCAAATGTGACTACAAATAAATTCGTATTCACAAGTGTGAATATGAATTTATTTGTATTCACATGCATGCATACAAATACAATTGTATTCACAAATATTCTAAACATACAAATAAATTCACAGAAAAAATTGTTAATAGTCACAAAAAATGTGAATATTTACAAAAAAATCCTGTGAATTAAAAAAAATTCACAATGATTAGATTAAAATTTACACCAAAAGTGAGTTCTTGCGCATTTTGAGGCCCTCAAGACAATGTTTTTTTTCAAAATACGTAAAAACGCACTTGTGGTGTAAATTTTAATATAATTGTCGTGAATTCGATTTTAATTTTCTTCAACTTGAGGAAATTCATATTTCATTTTGTGAATTTTTTCATATTTATAATGTAATATTTGAAACACAACTTTTTTTGCAAAAATTTCTTTGCCTCGACGCAACGTTTTCTCTCAAAATACGTAAGAACTCACTTTTGAAGTAAATTTTAATCTAATCACTGTGAATTAGATTTTAATTTGTCTTAAATACGAAAAAATTCACGACTTATTTTGTGAATTTTTTTGTATTTACAATTTTTTGGAAATACATTTGCATTCACAGATTTTGATGTGAATTTTTTTCAATTTACAGGATTTTTTGTAAATATTCACATTTTTTGTGAATATTCACAATTTTTTCTGTGAATTAATTTGTACGTTCAGAATATTTGTGAATACAATTGTACTTGGCAAGATTACGATTTTCGGAGCGCCAAGATCTAACGATCTAACTGATTCGTATGCATTTTGATGAAAGAAATCAAAAGTGCAGAATAACATTTTTCGATATCTCGCTTGGTTTTCGAGATATCGATATACATTGACTTTTTTCATTTTTTTTTAATATCTCGGTAAATATGCAGTTGTCGGAAAAATGATAAGACACACTTTTTGTAGGAAATTAAATTTGACCCAATTCCCGAACAATTAAATATAAATTATTCGAACTTCAACACCTCGTTTGGTCCCCTTAAGAGTCGATTTTCGATTTTTATCACTCATGAAAAAAGTCTTATAATAAAAAATACCATACGAATTTGCATCCAAATCTTGGCGCCCCGGAAATCGTAATCTCCCCTTGTATTTGTATGCATGCATGTGAGTACAAATAAATGCGTATTCACACTTGTGAATACGAATTTATTTGTATTCGTATTTACAATAAGTGAATTATGAATAAACTCGTATTTACATTCACATGAAAATCCCGATGTGAATAAATTCGTATTCGTATTTATAAACAGAATTACGCCCAACACTGAATAGAAAAGTGTATTTCGGTTATTTCCGTACCTGGAACAAGGGCGTTTCGGGTTCCCGGCATCCGCGGCAGCCAGGGCAATCGTCCTTGCGCTTGTACGCGTAAAAGTTCTCGGGCAGCTGAAGTTTGAGAGCCGCTTGCCTTTCCTCGTTGCTCGCCTTGACCTCGTAAACGACCTGGACCTCCTGTATGACTTTGGCTTCCATGCTGCCCGAGGATTCTGTCGCTACCTTGCTCGTGTCATCGCCCGACGGCGTTCCCGCTTCGGCCAATGCATCGTCGAGACTCTTCTTGAACTCGTTTGCGATCTGAGCGTTCTTGAAACGGCAAGCCAAATGAAGATACTCGATGTCCCCCTCGCTGTAATCGGCAGCGTTCCACAGCCAAGTTTTCTCGTCCTTCGGCTTCATCTCGAGTTCCAAATTGACAAGATGATTGAGGCATAGCTTGAGGGTTTGATCGCGTCGCATGAGGAAGCGCAATTTCCTCGTATCGGGATTACGAAGTATTTTGATATCGCCGAGGCCTCGTTCTTTCCACTCTTTGTCATTGGAGTCGAAACGGAAGAGTTTGGCCCTATGAGCGTAGACAATCTCCTCGTCCTCCTCGCCGGTTTTCACCTCGACCTTGTCCGGCAAGGGAATGACCGGGGCGAAGTAAACGTCCTCGCTCTCGGCGACCTCGTCCTCGCTCGCCTCACCTTGACCACCCGGTGACTTGGCCACCGGTGATTTCGCCGAGAAATGAAAATCGAAGGATTTTCCCGGCGAGCCAAAAGTGACGCCCGGCGTCGTTCTATTGGCCTCGGGTGTCGTCGATCTCTGTGGCATACCAAACACAAAGTTCGTGCTTGGCGTCGAAATTTTTGCGCCACCGAATATCGCCTTCGTATCGCTCCCTGGTCCTTTGTCATCTTGGTGGTTCGAAAACTTGAAGCTGAAACCGCCACCACCGTCTTTCGTCACCGTTTGGGGAATACCAAACGCCAGGCTTTTGCTCGTCTCGAGGCTCGTCGTGGCTTGCGCCTCGTACGGCTCTTTCCCCGATACTTCGGTAGTCTTTGGTATCCCGAAACTGAAGCCCGTACATTCCCGAGGCGTTTCGTTGAGATTGAAACCGGACGTTTTCGGTTTGGGTGGCATGGAAGGATCGCGCGCCGTATCGCAAGCGACGCAGTAACAATTGTCCTTGCTGTTGCGTATATAGCAGCTCGGGCATTCCCACGAGTCGGGCTTGGGTTTGAACTGATTCCAGAGATCGGCCGGCTGTTTAGCCTCCTTGGATTGGGTCGCGCCGGATGTCGTTGAAGGGCCAGGCGCTTCGCACGCCAGGCACTTCCGGGCTGTCGAATCGTTGCGCGTGTAACACGAGCTGCACTCCCAGGAGCCGCTCGGTGCTTTGAACATCTCCGAGAGGGATTTTTGCTCGTTCATACCCCCTGGTTCGACCAAACGCACAATTTTACCCTCTTGACGCAAACAATTCACGCTTACGCGATCGTTTTTCATGCGTCGCTGCAACGAGGCCAGTAAATCCTGAAATTGAGCAGCCATCTCGGCACTCTCGAACAGACAAGCGAGATTCTCACTTTTTCCGGTTTTCGCGCTCTCCGGTACGCACCAAGTGACGACGTTGTCGGTACCCGCGAGCAGCGAGAATCGCGTCTTCTCCAGAAACGCGTAATTGCAAAAGATCTTGCCGTTCTCCTCGCGTTTAACGTGCAACCGGGGTTTGCCGTTTTTCACATCGACGAGTACACGAACGTTGCCGAGGCCTCGATTCTTCCACGAGCCAGACTCGGCGCTGCATCGCATGAGATTCGCGCGTTTTTCGTAAAACACCGCCTCGCCACTGTCCTCCTTAATCGTTCCGCGTATCTCCGACGCGGAGTTCTTCTGATCGAGCAACGTCGCGGGTGCCGGTGCGTACGGGCGTCTCAAGCTCGTCTTCGTCTCGGACGTGACGTTTTTGAGGAACGAGAACGTACCGGATGTCTGTCCGGTATTATCGTTGCTCGTGCTCGTCGTAGTCGTAGCTTTCGTGAACGAGAAATCAGCGAATGGATTAGGTTTGACGGTCTCTTCGTTTTTCTTTGGCTCCGACAAGGGCGCCTCCTGGACGATAGGCTCGGAGGTGAACGTGAAACCGCCGAGGACAGTGGCGCCTCTCGAAGTTTCCGTCTTCGTCGAGCTTCTCTCCTCGCCCTTCGAGGACGTCGAGCTCGACGGTGGCTCTTGATTCTTCGCCGGCGTCGAGCTCGCTTTGGCAATGTCAAAGTTCTCCTTGAACGACTGCGCCTCCTCGGCGTACTTGAACTTGATGCACAATTTTTCCAGCCTCACTTCCTCGTCGGCAAAGTCATTGGCGACCCATATCCAGGCTCTCTCGTTGTTCATCATCCTCGTCAGTTCCATGTCCGCAGTGAGCATGTGATTGGCGCATATCTTCAATACTTGCTCGCGTCTCATGACGAGTCTCACCTTACCCTCGGTGTTTCTCAGTAGCTTGACATTCCCGACGCCTCGTTCCTTCCACTCCTTGTCGCACCATCGGTAGAGTTTCGCGCGTGCGCAGAACAACGCTTCCTCGTTTTCCTCGCCCGTGGTGACTTGAACCTCCGCGGGCAGCGGAATAACCGGCACGAAGTCGGGCAACGGATCGTGCTCGATCTCGGCGCCCTCGCCCGAATAATTGTGCGTGCTCGTGTTCGACCTCAGACTCGTGTTTCTCACTTGATTCCTCTCCTGTTCGGCGACCGTGGCTGATATCGTGTTCGTGATGGTGGTCGAGAGCGGCGGTAGATTGACGGTGGTCGGTATCATCGCGGCTGACGGCATTGATATTTGATAGCTGTGTGGCGCCACGGGCGTAGTCGCGGCGCCATTTGCGCTGCTCGCTGCTCGCGTCTGACCGAGGGAAGACGAGGAAGCGACGGCTCGATACTGGGGTGGTATGGTGACGCTTAGGGGTTGTTGAACAGCTGGCGCACCGGTCGGTAGAGTATCCGACGTCGTGATGACGACGTTCACGGGCGCCGGCCTACTCGCCATTTGCTCCTTTGGCTGTTGAACGTGCGAGATGTTCGTGTCCTTGGCCGGTGGATCGTTTCGCGTAGCGTCAAAGTTTTGCAGGTGCATCGAGAGATGGGACGCTGCTGGCGTCGGTATCATAGGCTGCTGCTGCTGAGTTCCCATTGGCGCTGATGTTTGGGGCACGAGATCACCAAGCTGACTCATCATACGATTGGTGAACAGACCTTGTACGTTTTCCGCCATTTTTGGCATTCCCGTGAGACTGGGATCGAGGCCGGGACGCGGATAGTATGCCGGCATTTGAAAGACTCGCGCGCCACCGTACAACGACGACATGTGGGGATCGTTGTAGGCCGGCATCGCCGGGGGATAGTAACCCTGCAAAGCTGCCGCGGCGGCGGCGGCAGCTGCCGCCTGAGGATAAACCAGGGGCGAGTAAGGATTTCGTTGCTGTGGCAAAAACATATTTGGCAATTGCGCCTGTTGCGGTGTGGTCTGCTGTTGCTGGCTGTAATTCATGTCGGCGTAATCCTCGTCACCGATCACGTATACGTCTTCGTCAATGTTGTTCTGGCTGGTGGTCGAGCGTGCACGATTACGTTTCGTCGATGCTTGTTGCGAGTCTTTGCAAAAGTTCGCAAACTGACGCTGCAACTCCTCGATCTTTTCGTTCATCGTTTTGCTCGACTCTACGAGGGTCTTGTTCGCCTCGAGGAGCGTCTTGTTTTGCTCCAGTATCGTTTGTATCATGTTGTCCTTGGAGTGAATCAACTGGCGGATTTGAGCGTCGAGACGCTCCGGACTCGGACGTGCCTCCTGTTGCTGATCAACGGTAGACGCAAGTACGTAACGCGGAAAAACAAAATAAGGAAGAATCTGAGGACGGAGAAGCCTATACTACTCACCGCGCTTTTTCTCGTCAATTCGAGAACGTCGTGATGCTGAATACGGCATGGCGTGCTCGCCTGTTTCGGCGTACGATGAGCCGACGATTTTTGGGGTGTTCCGAGCATGTGAATCGTACTGCCGATACCGCCGGTAAAACTGTTCTGTATTGCCTGGTGCTCGCCACTGTGCGCCGACGAATAACTCTCCTCCGACATAACGTCGCACTCGTGTCTATTGGCTGAAGAAAAATACAACAAAAATAACAATAATGGCAAAAAATTCATACATATCATACATATCAGTGACTGTATGCAATCATTTTTTTTTTTTTGAAGCGATTAATTTCGAAATGTCGGCTGTGCAGCGTTTGTCTCGAAACTGCATTTTTTAAGGAGGTACGGTGATGGACATGCTAGTAAACTTAGAGTCTATTTCACGCCGCAATACCGCCACGTTTTAGATATATGTATATGGCCTATTTTTCGAGAAATATTCCCAATTCGAAATAAACCCAAACAAATGAACTATGCAATATAACAAAAATCCTACGTACTTCCATAGACGATGTATTTTTCAAGATATATTCAACATTTCAAGCAGAGTTGGGCGTAATTCTATTTATAAATACGAATACGAATTTATTCACATTGCAATTGTCATGTGAATATAAATATAAATTTATTCATACTTCACTTATTTTTATTCACATGCATGCATACGAATATAATTGTATTCACAAATATTCTGAACATACAAATAAATTGACAGAAAAAATTGTGAATATTCACAAAAAATGTGAATTTTTACGAGAAATCCTGTGAATTAGAAAAAAATTCACATCAAAATCTCGAAATGCAAATGTATTCACAAAAAATTGTAAATACAAAAAAATTCACAAGTTGTGATTTTTTTCGTATTCAAGACAAATTAAAATCAAATTCACAATGATTAGATTTAAATTTACACCAAACGTGAGATCTTACGTATTTTGAGAGAAAACATTGCGTCGAGGCAAAGAAATTTTTGCAAAAAAAGTTGTGAGTTTCAAATATTACATTATAAATATGAAAAAATTTACAAAACGAGTTGTGAATTTCCTCCGGTTGAAGAAAATTAAAATCAAATTCACAAAAATTATATTAAAATTTACACCACAAGTGAGTTCTTACGTATTTCGAGAGAAAACATTGTGTTGAGGTAATGAAATTTTCGCATCAAAAGTTTTGTGTAAACATTTCTTTGCCTCGAGGCAATGTTTTCTCTCAAAATACGTACGAGCTCACTTTTGGTGTACATTTTAATCTAATCATTGTGAATTTGATTTTAATTTCTCTTAAATACGAAAAAGTTCACAACTTATTTTGTGCATTTTTTTGTATTGACAATTTTTTGTGAATACATTTGCATTCACAGATTTTATGTGAATTTTTGAAAATTATTTTTTGTAAATATTCACATTTTTTTTCTGTGAATTCATTTGTACGCATGCATGTGAATACAAATAAGTGAAGTATGAATAAATTTGTATTCATATTCACATGAAAATCACGTGAATAAATTCGTATTCGTTTTTATAAATAGAATTACGCCCAACTCTGATTTCAAGAAAATCGGTTCAAAATTGTCCGAGTTATGTTTCCGGGCAGCTTAAAAAATGCAGTTTTTAGATAAACGCTGCACCGCCGCCATTTTGAAATTAATCGCTTAAAAAAAATATTGCATACAGTCACTGATATGTATGATAAACACCCCTTTTGCAATCTCGATTAATTTTGTAGTTTTTCTGAAGAAAAAAAATCGCCAAAAACCCAATTTTTTCGGCCTCTAGAGTGGCCTGAGGCCTCAAATATTTCACCTTGCCACTCGTCAGGATCGATTCTCTTCAGATCGTTCTCAATGTCGGCTATCCTCGTGCCCAGCTCCGAGTTCAGCGGATGCTTCGGATTCATTCCCGGACTCCGCAGACGATCGAGCGTCAGATAATAACAGCCGCGGGCCTTTGAGAGCATCACAATGTGCTGGGATCTCATTGCCGAGGTGAGACTCTCCTTGGGCAAAGTGCTCATCAACTCGTCAGCAAGGTTCTTGTAAATCTTCGCGAAAAACCGACGAAATTTAAATAACGCGGTATTTATCTTGAATAAAGCAGGGGTAAAGTGGAGAACAGAGAGCAGCGTACCTCTCCTTGCATGAAGGAAGCTTCCGGACATTTGAGGGCCTGCAGAGCCTCGATGGCCTGCTCGTGTTGCTTGTCGCGAATGTATCTCTGAGCGAGCAGCAATCTGCCCTCCTCGAGTGCATTCGTCAGCTCGACGTTGTTCATCTCCTTTCTGCGGAATTGAGAAGGCCCATTTTTTTTTCTACTCTACATTCGTTTTAGTACAGTCGTGCTGTCGCTGAAAAACCCCGTGATCGGAAAAAAATTAGAAGGCTAGTTCTTTGACAGGTGATTCTGTAGGTGCCGCGGGTGCTAAGTCCAAGTTTGCCTAAAAATCGGGTTGTAGGGTTTTTTTAGGGGATGAAAGGGGATGGGGGTGGATTAATGCCAAACTACAACCCCTTCGAGGTCGGCGCCGTGAGACCAAATGTGCAGAAAAATCCAGGCTTTAGTTTTGTCCACAGCGCCGAAGTCGTGGAAGTTCATTTTGGGGGTGAAATTTTGAAAAATCAGTTTTAATTCAATAACTGTTTAGAAAAAAATCGTACACTTTTTGTTCAAATGGGAACGTTGTAGCCCGTGAAAAGACGCGTCGATCAAGTATTCGATCATCACTCTCCGATCATATCTTCACGCCCCAAAAAATGGTTAAAATACAAAAAAAAATTGTTTATTGAATAACTAAAAAACAATCGATTTTTCGGGTATGGTTCAAATATACGAAACGTAGAGAATAATTTTCTCTATATTTTCGTTTCTATGGACCACCCTTGAATTTTGATTTTCCAACCCCTCTCGGGGGTTGAAAATTCAAACGGAAATTCTGCGAAAACTATTGACCGCACGAATTCGGCGCCCTGGAAGAATTTGTAGCTTGAACCCTCAGCTACGTTTTTGTCCACAGCGCCAAACTCGTGTCTCTTTATTTTCGGTCAATAGTTGTCCCGGAATTTCATTTTGAATTTTCAACCCCTGAAAGGGGTTCGAAAAAGCAAAATTCAAGAGTGGTCCATAGGAACGAAAATATAGAGAAAATTATTCTCTACACTTCTTACATTTAAACCATTCCCGAAAAATCGATTGTTTTTGAGTTATTCAATAAACAATTTTTTTTATACTTCAACAATTCTTTTCGGAGAGGGTTGATCAAGTACCCGATCGACGCGTCTTTTCAAGGGCTACAACGTTTCCATTTGAACAAAAATTGTATGAATTTTTTCTAAAGAGTTATCGAATGAAAACTGATTTTTCAAAATTTCACCCCACTTTTTCACCCCCAAAATGAACTTCCACGACTTCGGCGCTGTGGACAAAAATAAAGCCCGGATTTTTCGGAACATTTTATCTCCCGGCACCGACCACGTGGGGGTTGTAGTTTGCCATTAATCCACTCCCATCCCCTTTCATCCCCTAAAAAAACCCTACACCCCAGTTTTGGGCAAACTTGGATTTAGCACCCGCGGCACCCACAAAATCACCTCTCAAAAAACTAGCCTTCTTCTAATTTTTTTCGATTCCGATATACAGCACGACTGTACTATTTCGTTTACTCGTTTTTTTTTTTCTTTCGCCAATTTCCTAAACCGACTTACCCCTGGTAATCAAACATTTTCGTACTGGTCGTACGTATCGCTTGATTGTTGAGCAGCCTCTCGAGTAGGGGAACAACTGCGGACCAGTAGAGCTCGCACCTCGCCTCGAGGAACGGCAGATCGTTGTGATTCTTGTCCTTCTCTCTTAGCAATTTGGCCTTGAAGGTGAGGAGCGCGGAAAATATCGAAACAAAAAAAAACGGCAGAAGAGATAAAAATATTCGTCCGGGAAACGGATTAGAAAAAGGGAACAGAGAACGAGAAAAAAAAGTTTCAATTCGTACTCTGTGATGAAATATTCGGGCAAGATGAACCAGTATAGCCGGGTGCAAGCCGTGATTCCCGATGCAACGTACGACCTCGAGGCCCCGCTGCAGTTCCTGCCTTATCTCACCCAAATCGCCGCAAATCTCGTCCTGCTTGCGATAAATGTTGTAAGCCGAGGACCACCTGTGCAAATATCATTTTTTCGTCTCTTGATAAATTTGTCGAATGGACGCGCTCGCGTTTGTTTTTTTTTTAAATATATTTTTTCCGTCTAACCTCCTCGTATTGTTTCGCTTAAAAATTTTACATGCGAAGAACATGACGTTGGTGTCCGTCTTCGACTCAGGCGAAACGCATGTAAATGGCAGAGCGTTGAAAACTATTAAATACGTATATTTTTTTATTGACGGAGATACTTTTTCAAGGCGCGCCCCTTTTATTTTCCTTTATCTCACCCCGAAGAATATTTATTAGGTGTATTAAGGGGTACCTGAGTAAACGCCGAGAAAAACAGTTAAACTTCGGGCATTTTTTAAATATTTTTTTCAAATAAATGCATAATATCTCAAGAATATTGTGTCAAAATTTTAAGTCGATCGGAGCAAAATTGACGAAGTTATGAGTATTTGAGCGCCCGTTGCTCCGACAAGTTGACGAGTTGCGAATCAGTAGAGCAGAGAAGCAAGCGGCGCACGACAGTAAAGGAAGAGTTTTGCGTAGACAAATGCAAAAAGATGCTCTAGATCATGTTGATGGAAGATTTTTGCTCTACGGACCTGGCATCGACGACTCTGTGTGAGTATAAGACAATTATCGAGTTTTATTTTGAATTTTTCAGTGTGCTAAACTTTAAGGGGGGATTGTCGTTTTTTTCGCAAAATTTACCGCTTTTTGGGAATTTTTTTGTGAAGAAAGTATACAACGGGAAACTTGTGAAACTTGGCATATAGTTTTATTGATCTGTTTACTACATACAAAAAAATTTTTAAACAATTTCATCAAAAAATCCCCCCTTAAACGCGTTTTTCTCGAAACAGCTTTTGCACAACTGGTGTGCACGATTTCTCAAAAACTATTCAACCGATTGCCTTCAAATTTGGACAGAATGCTCAGCTGACATCCTTTTATCGTTTGATGAAGCAAAAAAGCAATACGTTTAATAGTTTTTTATTTATAACAAAAAATCGATCAATTTTTTTCGAAAAATCGATACTTCAAGTTCAAAACGTCACCAAATCGTCAATTTTTTTTTCCCCTTCATCGAACAATAGCTATATGTGTCTAAAGTAAAATGCTTTTTGGGTTTTTGTTGCAGGATGAACGTGAAGGCTGTAATCGTGCACACCATCAAAAAAGGACCATCGCGCGTCGAGGGGGGTGGGAGGCGGATTTTTGTATGAAATTGTTTAAAAAATTTTTTGTATGTAGTAAACAGATCAATAAAACTATATGCCAAGTTTCACAAGTTTTCCGTTGTATACTTTCTTCACAATAAAATTCCCAAAAAGCGGTAAATTTTGCGAAAAAAAAAGACAATCCCCCCTTAAAGTGTTTTTCTGAAACTTGTCATGTTTGAAGTCCGTGTACGCCATAGCTCAAAATCTACTGGACCAATCGTTTTGAAATTTTGCACAGTACTTCTTCGCATAATTCACCAGGTATTGTCGGGAGCTTTTTTGTTTTTTTTTTTAAATAATTATTAATTTTACAACAAATTAGCCGATTTTTTAAAGCGAAAATCGGTTTTTTGTCGCCCAAGTGCTACGAAAAATTGAAAAATCGAAAGAAAAAAATCCTCCCGTGGTTACCTCGAGAAACATCTTTAACAAATGCATTTTGTTTTTTTTGTTTCGGATGATTCTGTTGCGAGTTATGACGTACACCGCAAAACAACCTTTTTTCGAGGCGCCTCCGGAGATTCACTGTCACTCGCTCAATTTTCAATATTTTGCAATGAAAATTCAGGAAAGTATTGTTCAAATGTTGCATTATTATATGGAAATTGACCGAATAAACTAACACTATCTGCATCTTCAAAAAAAATCTTAAAAACATGCGTTATTTCACCGAATCAACCTGACGCCGCCCTTAAGCCGGGTAAACGGGAAAAACGTTACCATACACATACGGGTGTACGCTTGCGAGTAAACTGCGAAATCTTCGCTCTAAGAGATGGCCTTGAAACCGTTTTTTCCTGTCGATAATGAAAAAATACGTATCTAATGATTTTCGATGCTCTCCCGTATACACAACCCTCGACAAAATCGAAACCGGACACCAAAGTGGTGTTCCTTGCTAGCACATCGACGAGCTTGATTTCAAAATTATCATTATAATATCAATAACAATGACGACAAATAATAAAACCAGAAGTACATAATAATAACGGTAGCGATACATTAAAAAAATAAACAATAATAATGACGACGATGATAAAAAAAAGTGGCTTAAACTTGAGAGAGAAGAAAATAATATAAAAGATATGCGGGTATACCAACCATTTCTCTTGATTACAGGTGCAAAGTGTATTGGTGATGTCTGCCGGCAAAGTGGGCAGTCTGTCAGGGCTCAAGAAGCCACTTCGCTGTTGTTCCTCAACAACCACAGAGGCGCACAAAACTGTATTGCACAATCATACAGTATACAGTCATACGAGTAATGCTCTCCATCCGTAACCAATGAAAATTACATAATTCGATAATTATAAGACATAATACAAGTGTATATACATATACACATACATAAATCTCAATATGGCGACCTTTGGAATAAAAAATTGCACGTGATTCTTCGCGCGTAAATAAAGAAAATCAAATGTTCCCGATTGATAATATTCGCAAAGAAACGAATATTTACTTCGATATTCAATTGCCGTTTAAAAACAAGATACACGCTGGGGTGGTTCTTAATTTGGTGATGTTGTCAATTCTTTGGTATTCTTCCTCAAAAGTAATCAACATATGTGGAAAAAGAAACTGGCCGCAAGCGGAAGTTTGTCCAATAATTCTAATCCACCCCACCAAGCTGTCGAATTTTTATATGAAAAAATGATTTTTTTCCAGCACGTTTTTGCAATAGATTCCAGCGTGCATGTAACTTTTTGATTTTTTTCATGCATTCTGGCAAAGTTTGTACCGGTATACCGGCTTTATCCCAAAAAACAAACACTTCTTTGTCAGTTATTGTAGCACTCTCATGTATCATTAATTTTAGAACCCGAGTATTATAAAAAAAAGTGCTTTTATCGGCTGCAATTTTTAAGGCAATTTGCTTCCAATTATTTGTGAATCAGCATCACCAATTAAAAATATATTTTTACGTAAATTACGGTAATGGAGCGTCATCGCGATTTTCTAAACTTAAGTCGTCGAGCACGTGTGTCCAGCGCTGAATCGAGACATGTGCCTCACGTGGAAACAGTAGACATACATTTATTTCGAGGTTAACGAGGATTGCGGCAAGCATGGGAAGCAACTCATCCGACGAATGGATACTTGTCGGTAAGGCAGGATGGCTTTAATTTATCATAATTTATGATAATATTGTTTACATATTGTTATTAAGTGCGCTACGTATCTCTTCATACTTCTAATTGCATACGAAAAATAAATTGCAGTTTTTCGACGTCACACTCCTGTTTTGACCATAATGATCGATTTTTGGAATAAATGATGACAGTTTTTTGCTAATTACGTGATAAATATTAAATCCACGAAAATTTTAAAAGTCACCTTTTTTACAGAGCATTAAATTTCCTAAAAAAACATCATATGACATTTTTTTATCATGTGTAGTTTTGAAATAATAAACAATTTTCTTAGCAAAATTTTAAATGCATGCATTTTCTCATATAAAAATTCGACAGCTTGGTGGGGTGGGTTGAAATTATTGGACAAATTTCCGCTTGCGGCCATATTTTTTTCTTTATGTGTTGATTACTTTTGGGAAACAATACCAAAGAATTTCCAACACCACCAAATTAAGAACCACCCTAATACACGCTTTTTCAATCTATAATTGTTCGCGCGTAAGCTTCGAATAAATGAAAGAAATACACTTTTTTGTTTCGTTATCAAACAAGCTCGAAATAAATTCGTGTGGTGCAAGATCTGGCCGAGTCGGTCATTCATGAACTTTCGCACACTCACCACCTGGATGAAGCTCGGGATTCCTTTGCCATGTTTTTTTATTTTTCAATATTTCTTTCCTCAATGAAACAAGACGGAAAAGAAAAGTCTACTGACCTGCGGCGTTGAGAAAGGCGTCGATGTCGAGTTGGCCGAGACTGTCGGGCGCTGCCTGGCTCAGGTTGAACACCGACAGTTGCAGCGCAGGAAACACGTGACAATACTGATGCGGACGAGGACCTGAGACCTCTAGAATGTTGCGATTGTTCGTCCTGTTGTTGACTATGCCGAGCCATACGTGATGATGAAGAGACGCCGGCCACACCTCCTCGGCAACTGAAATAGTCCCGTTTATTCGAAATGTCTCATTCTCCAATTTACCTTCAAATATTTTCGGCTGGCCAGGTCGCTCCTTGTCATCCAAGTCGATATCACCAGCTTTAAGGGGTCAGTCGACTTTGAAAATTTCAAAAAATCGAAAGCAAGCAAGACTCGAAGCAATCGACGATGATGAGCAATAAGAAGGGATTTTGTACGGTGCAGGAATTGCCGATTGAGTTGAGGTAAGAGTTTTTGATCGTATAAACTTCAAACGCGTCTTTCTCGAAACAACGTTTTCAAAATCTAGCTCCATCGTATCTCTAAAATTAATAAACCGGTTGCCTTGAAATTTGAACCACATGTTGTAAACATGATTCGCAACAAGATGACCCTCGATGGTTTTGAAATTTTGATTTTTACTCTTTTTTTTTGTTGCGAAAAACTGCGAAAAAACGCGTTTTTTTTATTTTTTTCGATTTTCATCTGCAATTTTTTTTATTTATTGATAAAACTTTATATCCGAGGGCCATTTTGTAGCTGGTGTCATACTGAATCTAATGGACTTTGATTTTCTTTGGTTTAAGACAAGCCGTTGCAGAGTTGTGATGGAGCTACCTAGCCCAACTATTTTGAGGCGTTACGTTAAACTTACGGTTTTGTACTTACTTACTTGTATACAAAACTTACGTTTTGGTACTTGAAAATGAATAAAAATGAGTAAAAACATTTTTTTTAATGTATTTCCAAATTTTATTTTTCAAGCCCAACAACTTTTATATTCATATCTTTTATAAAATCCTCAAAAAAATCACGAAAATAGCCTTTTTCGTGGCTCCCAAGTGGACTGGCCCCTTAAAACGTGCAAACCACTTCCGACACGTTTGCTCGGATAGAGCATGTTTACCATACACTTCCACTATAATACGATGAGCTTCAACAGCACTTTCGTTCATATTAGAGTAATGAAGTAAAGCTCTCGTAAACAATTGGGTGTTGGAAAAACTTGTAAACTTGTAAACAATTAAGTGTTGGGATTAATTCGTAGCGTTTTACAAGAGATGGCGTAGGTAGTACAGAGGGTAGGTAGTAATCAGAGGGGTGTGATTTATTATGAACTGCTGAAACCGAATGAAACCATAACTGGGGATCGCAATCGACTGCAATTAATGTGAGCAAACCAATTATCATTCGTTTCCTCGGAGAGAAGTTAAAAAAAAAAAGTGTAAAAGTGGCACGAAAAGCAACATAATAAAGCTCAATAGTACCTTGATCGTAAATCTTCAATTCCGTAGTCGAGCAAAGGCGAAGAGGTGGATTGGGCGCAGTGTGATTGGCAAAATACGAGGTGGCGATGTGAGCCTTGCTGACGAATATTCGCTGATAGATTCTCTCGCGCCACGAGCCAATGCAAAACTTGTCGATCTTGTCCATCATTCTCTTGAGATCGTCGCGAGCGTAATTTTGCAGGACATGACCTGCCTGACTGCATCTGTAGGAGGCCTCGCGTTGCCACTGTTGAATCTGGGATTTCGTCGGTTCCTTGAGATGCGCGGCCCACGTGGCGCTTGCATCGATCGGTTGGACGTGCATAGCGGCCAACAAGAGGGGCGCGCACAATCTCCCCGTGTCACTCCAACTGCCTTGCTCGCGTTTCGTTTTTCTCAACAATAGGCAAGCGAGATGAAAGTGCAACTGGCCCCACATGTGATTGAACATGTGCTCGGCGAGGGCCGTATTATTCAGGAAATTCTGCAGTTTCGCCTCGGTAAGCGCTTGATCGAAACTACGCGGAGTGAGAAAATAATACGTATAAGTGCAAATAACACGAAAAGTTTTCTTTTTAACCCAATTCAAGGGTTTACAGCGAGGGTTGCAAATAATACATTACTTTTTGTAATGCATTAGCGTTTTCATTACTTATTACTTTACATTTTGTAATGAAAAAATATTTCATTACCCATTACATTACATTTTGTAATGTGAAATATTTTCGATACCCATTACAATGTAATGAGTAATGGAAATATTTTACATTGCAAAATCTAATGTAATGAGTAATGGATTTTCCTTACATTACAAAATGTAATGTAATGAACAATGGCATTTTTTTACATTACAAAATATAATGTAATGAGCAATGGAATTTTTTTACATTACTGAATGTAATGTTCTGGAAAATGAAATATTTTTACATTACCCGTTCAAAAAGTGATGAATAATGCATTACTTTTTCATTACAAATTTCGCAACTCTGCATACAGCTAGTTGAAATGTTTGAAGATATCGGAATTTAAATCTTTGGATACTCGAAACGGTAAAATTCATGGTATTTACTTGAAAACCGCTTGCGCCGCCTCGGATATTGTTTTCTTGATGACATGGCCCTGTTCCTTGAGCGAGAGAGCGGCGTATCGCTCCAGCGAAGAGACGTAGAGTATCCGGTAAGACGATTCCGACTGTCTGCCCTCTTTGCACTTGGATAGAAGATCGCAAAGCGCCTCGTACCAGGCTACGCTGTCTCGATGCGCGTTTGTCGATTCGACGTCCACCGCGTGCTTGTAAGCGTCGTCCAAACGGCTCTTGTCCGCGTAATACTTGAGAAGTTTCACGCGGAGATTAACGTCGGACGGCCTCGCGGACAATTCGGCTGGAGAATACATAATAATTATTATTATTTCCTTTTCGGTTGGACTCATCGTCCGCTTACCGGCTATGAGAGCTTCGAGATCCTCGCCGCCGTTGTCGGGCCTGTCGACCGTAAGAAGCTTCTCTTTGAGCTGAAAAACGACGGGATGGTGAGGGAACCTCTCGTCCGCTCTGTCCACCCAGTACTTTACCCTGTTCACGTCGTGTCCCATCTCCATGTCAGCCAAAAGTTCGCAAACTGCGAGACAGAAAAAAACATTCGGAGAAACAATTAGAAAATCGAAGGGTAAGAAGAAAAAATGGCCAAACGTAAAGTGGGTCCTGTTCACGGTCTTTCATACAGGTCTGACAACGGCAGTAGTGGGGGTAGGCACCCTTAGCGGCACTATTTTTCATTTCGATTTCTGCCGCTTGGTGCGTGGCGGCAAGGGACAGTGGTGTGCGACAAAGAGAGAAACAGCTCTTCTGTCCTTTTTCTTCCTGACCGCGGCGGATGCGCCGTATGCCCTATCTTAGGCGCGCAACTAAGTTTCCGGGTTTTTCTTTACCAATCGAAAATAAAAAATGTCAAGAACAATACAAAAAATGGTTCATTCGAAGTATTGAACCTCGCAATTTACACATTTTTGCCATCTCTCTGCCAATACATAAATACCGCGACGATAAAAAGACGCGTCTTTGGACTAAAACCATTCGTCCAACCAATTTTGTACTGCATCGTAATTGGCCAAGTGTAGCCCACCCAAGCCATGCGCCATCGACCGAAACAAGTGATAGTCTTAAGGGGCCAGGTCTGGCGAATACGGCGGGTGCGGTAGCAGATCCCATTTCAGTGTTTTTATGGTGTCCTGGACGATGGAACTGCGATGGCACGGAGCGTTGTCGTGCTGCAATATCACACGTTCGTGTCTCGTGCCCCATTCTGGCCGTTTTTCGAGCAATGTGTGGTTCAAATTGATTAGTTGTTGTCGGTAGCGATGCCCATTGACAGTTTCGCCCGGTTTCAGCAGCTCATAGTGCATGATTCCTTTCTGGTCCCACCAAACGCAGAGCATTGTCTTTTTTCCGAAGCGATTTGGCCGTGCCGTCGATGTTGACGCTTTGCCAAGTGAAAGCCACGATTTTCTGCCTTTGGGATTCTCGAAATATATCCATTTTTCATCGCCAGTAGCAATTCGATGCAGGAAACTCTTTCTGTTCTGGCGCAAAAGCAACATTTCGGAAGTGGCTCTTCGATTTTCCATTTGTCTCTCAGTCAACTCATGCGGCACCCACTTTCTTTCCTTATGAATTTTCCCATGGCGTGCAAACGTTTCGAAATACATTGCCGAGTCACATTTAATGCCTCGGCAAGTTGATCTTCCGTTTGAGTGTCATCTTTATCCAATAACGCTTGCAGATCGGCGTCCGCAAATGTTTGCGGTATTCCCGAGCGCTCCTTGTCCCCAGTCTCAAAATCGCCACTTCTGACCCGCTTGAACCAATCTTCACACGTTGTTTTTGATGGTATATGTTCGCCGTAGGCCACCTCAAGTAACCGACGTGCTTCAGCTGCTGTTTTTTTTAGGTTGAAGCAGAAAAGCAATGCTTCCCGCAAATGCTGTTTATTTGGCACAAACTTTGACATTTCCGAGGTTATAAAAAAGGTCGTTGTGTTGCGATATTTGTTTATATTACGACTGGGTATTCTTAACGGGTGTCCAAGCTATAAAGACACCCAATTTCAGACCTGTATGCCGACTACATGTGTCGCTAGCGCCATCCATGTGTGAAACCCGGGAACTTAGTTGCGCACCTAATAATTTACCGTACTGCCGTGTAAACAAAAAAAAGATGACTACTTGTATAAAAAAAAACGGAAAACTTTTTGAATATGTGCATTCATAACAGCACATATCTTTTCATGTTGCACTATATTTCATTTTGGGTGTTTATTGATGTATGTAGCATTATAAAGATAGTTTTCCGCTGTAGGTACATTTTTTTCCTTGTGATTTTACGAATTTATATCAATATTTAGATGATTGCGTCATTCGGCTAAATTTTAATTCCAGCTCAGGCATTTTAAAGCAAATTCGTTATGGTAACGCAGTTATTGAACAAACTGTTTTTCAACATAATGATAGTTTAATTGTCGCAATAACTAACTTTTTAGTACAGTCGTGCTGTATATTGGAATCGGAAAAAATTAGGAGGCTAGTTTTTTGACAGGTGATTTTGTAGTAGGTGCCGCGGGTGCTAAATCTAAGTTTGCCTAAGAAGGGTGTAGGGTTTTTTTAGGGGATGAACGGGGGTGGGAATGGATTAATGCCAAACTACAACCCCCCGACGTCGGCGCCGGGAGACAAAATGTTAAGAAAAATCGGGGCTTTATTTTTGTCCACAGCGCCGACGTCGTGGAAGTTCATTTTGGGGGTGAAAAAGTGAGGTGAAATTTTGAAAAATCAGTTTTCATTCGATAACTCTTAAGAAAAGTTTTATACAATTTTTATTCAAATGGGAACGATGTAGCCCTTGAAAAGACGCGTCGATCGAGTATTTGATGATCCCTCTCCAATAATATCTTCACTCCCAAAAGAATTGTTGAAGTATAAACAAAAAATTGTTTATTAAATAACTAAAAAACAATATATTTTTCGGGGATGGTTTAAATGTACGAAATGTAGAGAATAATTTTCTCTATATTTCCGTTCTTATGGACCACCCTTGAATTTTGCTTTTTCGAGCGCCTCTCAGGGATTGAAAATTCAAAACGAAATTCTGGGGAAACTATTGACCGAAAGTAAAGAGATACGAGTTTGGCGCTATGGACAAAAATGTAGCTGAGGGTTCAAGTTACAAATTCACACACGGCGGTGAATTCGTGCGGTCAATAGTTTTCGCAGAATTTCCGTTTGAATTTTCAACCCCCGAGAGGGGTTGGAAAATCAAAATTCAAGGGTGGTCCATAGAAACGAAAATATAGAGAAAATTATTCTCTACGTTTCGTATATTTGAACCATACCCGAAAAATCGATTGTTTTTTAGTTATTCAATAAACAATTTTTTTTGGCATTTTAACCATTTTCTTGGGGGTGAACATATTATCGGAGAGTGATGATCAAATACTTGATCGACGCGTCTTTTCAAGGGCTACAACGTTCCCATTTGAACAAAAAGTGTACGATTTTTTTCTAAACAGTTATTGAATTAAAACTGATTTTTCAAAATTTCACCCCCAAAATGAACTTCCACGACTTCGGCGCTGTGGGCAAAACTAAAGCCTAGATTTTTCTGCACATTTGGTCTCACGGCGCCGACCTCGTAGGGGTTGTAGTTTGGCATTAATCCACCCCCATCCCCTTTCATCCCCTAAAAAAACACCCTACACCCCGATATTTCGGCAAACTTGGATTTAGCACCCGCGGCACCTACAAAATCACCTGTCAAAAAATTAGCCTTCTTCTAATTTTTTTCCGATTACGGGGTTTTTCAGCGACAGCACGCCGGAACTATTTTGGTCTAGACATTCTGCGTTTTCCAGGGTATCATCAAAGAGGTGAGTGTCCATCACCGTTGTGTTTCTCACAATTTATTAGGATAAGGAGCACGTATGTGAATTATAATTTTTCACATGACCTAATCAACGACCATTCACATCCTTTTTTCTCCAATGTCTCACAATGCATCGTTCTTCCAAATGTTTTTCACACACGTACTGAAACCCTTTCAGTCCCGGAATGGCATCGAGCCATTTTTTGTATCGTTCGAAGTTTCTGGGGACTCGAAACACGGAGCATTTTTGCTCAAAACTTACGTACCCCGTTTTACAATTGCAAACCGCGCAAGCCTTAAGGGGCCAGTCGACTTTGAAAATTTCAAAAAATCGAATGCAAGCAAGACTTGAAGAAATCGACGATGATGAGCAATCAGAAGGGATTTTGCACGGTGCAGGAATTGCCGATTGAGTTAAGGTAAGAGTTTTTCAAAGTATGAACTTCAAACGCGTTTTTCTCGAAACGTTTTCAAAATCTAGCTCCATCGTATCTCTAAAACTAATAAACCGATTCTCTTCAAATTTGAACCACATATTGTAAACATGATTCGCGACAAGATGACCCTCGATGGTTCAAAAATTTTGATTTACACTCTTTTTTTGCGAAAAACTGCGGAAAAAACGCGTTTTTTTTTTACTCTTTTCGTTTTTCATCTGCCATTTTTTTATTTTTTGATAAACCTTTATATTCGAGGGTCATTTAGTAGCTGGTGTCATACTGAATCTAACGGACTTTGATTTTTTTGTTTCAGACAAGCCGTTGCTATAGTTTTTGTACTTAAAAATGAATAAAAATGAATTAAATTTTTTTAAATGTATTTCAAGACTTTATTCATCAAGCCCACCAACTTTTATATTCATATCATTTATAGAATCCTCAAAAAAAATTGCGAAAATAGCCTTTTTTTCGTGTCTCCAAAGTGGACTGGCCCCTCAACCATTTCGCATTTTTTCTCGAAAACTCTACCGAAAAAAATTCACCTTTATGCGTGAAAACACGATGAAAAAATGTATGACGGTAAATCGCGTGGAACCTCGTGGTATATGGTAGCAAATAAACAGGGTGTCTAATTTTGACCAGAAGTGAAATTGCATGACATTTAAGGATTGTTAAGGCAAGGAATGGGGATTTTTTCATGACTCTTAGTATGACTTTCTGGCATGGAAGTATACTTAAGGGGTTAACCCCCACTTGCGATTTTGAAAAAGTTGTTTTTTTATTGCATTTTTTTGAAGTATAAGTATCTGAGAATATGTCCTGCAAAATTTCAAGTCGATCCGAACAAAATTGACTGAGATATGAGCGTTGAAAGAGAAGAATCCGCGTTGAAAGAGCGTTGAAAGAGAAGCTTTAAACGCGTTTTTCTCAAAATGGCATTTCTGAAGTCGGTGACCAAGATTACTCGAACACTAATGAACCGATCTTCTTGAAATTTTGCAGGCTTATTTAATACATAAAGATGTAGTCTTTAATCGTTCGATTTTTTTTTCGAAAAAAAATGGCCGTTTTATAGCCAAAAAACGGCCGTTTCTTTTGTTAAAATCGAACCATTAACTTTGACTGTCCGCCATTTTGTGAAAAATGAATATTTTTTCAAATCCTTCGATTAAAGACTAGTTTATACTTATATTTGACTAAATCGATCCGCATTTTTTTTTCAGATGATCCACTTCGCCGCAATGTTGGTCACCGCAAACCGTGTATATAAAAACATTATTTCATTGACGGCCATTTGCCACTAAACAATGTAATATTTTTCAATAAAAAAATTACTGAAAGTTCTTCGAGATGTGTTCTTTAAGATGGTATATCGATCGATTAAAAAAGTTTTGTAGTTTTCTTTAAAAAAATTCATGAAAAAGGCCTTTTTTTGCGCTACAAGTGGGGGTAACGCCTCAATGATTCTACAGTGCGACCGATTTTCAAAATTTTTATATTTTTATTTTGCTCCTTCAAACAGATGAGTGTTGTATGCAAATAAAAAGTATACGGAATAAACGAAAAGTCACCAAACTGTACAATTCCATATGTAGTAAAAAATGTGAGACAAACATAATTTCAAGATTGTAAAGAAATATATTTTGGGAACATCTCGAAAAGTATTACATACATTTAGGAACTTTGAGTAATATCATCTAGTCGCTTTACACGAATAACAAAGAAAAACTAATATATGTTGAGATAACGCATCATTTTCTTTTACTTTCTTCTATTTTATTTTCTATCAATTCGATATTCGCCTCTCCATCGACAAGTACCACAAAGTTAGTTCATATTGAATATAGACTCAACGATAATTTGGTAGGGTATAATAATTCAGGTAGACTGGTAATTTTACATGACATTTCATGACTTTTTCAGGGACGAGTGTAATTTCATGATATTTAAGATTTTTCATGACTTTTCAGGTCAGTAGACACCCTGTAGGAGGTGAGGGGTGAAGCGCTTCCGCTCGCTAGTTAATCGAAAAGTGGAGACGATAAGCGTGTCTACCCGCACGAAAGTTTGGCTTGGTTGCAAGACCTGTAAGTGCGTGATCCTGTTACCTTTGAGCACGAGATCGTCCTGTCTAGGTTCGAGTTCGAGCGACTGTTTGTACTGCGACAGGGCGGATTCCTTTTGTCCGAGGGCTTCGTAAATTTTGCCCAAGAGTTTGTGAGGCCCTGCCTGATCGGCCTTGACCTCGAGGTACGACGATACGTACCGCCTCGCCGACTCGTAATCCTCCACTTGAAAATACAGCTTGGCGATGTTGTAACATCTCAGAGTTCTCTGCAAGAGCCAACGGTTCGGATGATTATAAAGAGAGCGAGAAAAACGCGCTCGGAGGTGACCTTGACCGATGTTCTTTTTTTTCCGACCCACTCGCGGTTTTTGAGCGACACTTGACAAAAATGGCGAGCGACGGAGGGGGGAGGACGCATGGGAAGCGAGGTGAGCGTCGGGGTGGGAGGGAGGGAGAAAAAAAATGTGGGTGCCGGCATTCTCGACGCGGTCGATCGCGCGCCAAAAGGCTTAACCTCACATTCTCGCTAAACTCGGTTCCCCCTCTCTCTCTCTCGCGCGGCCGTTACGTACCTCGTTTTCGTCCTTCACCTTCCTAAAGAGCTCCTGCACATGGCGATCGACCGACAATTTCGTACGAAACATTGTGCGCTTTCTTTCGTTGCGCGAACTTTTCTTTCTCTCTGGATCACGGGGACGCGTAGATTCTCCTCGACACCATCGGATTTGCCGTTCTTCTAGCAACGCTCAGACACTTTTCCTTCAATTTTCACTCCGTCCCGCGTACGTTGCGACGCGACTTTTTCTCTCTTGCGCTTTTTTTTTTTTCTCACTTTCTTTTTATTCGGAAAATAGCCGAGGTGAACACGCAGATACGCAGCACGGTATGCGCGCGCGATTCTTTCCCCTCCCTTGCTCGACGACCGCGGCGATAGCGCGCAAGCGCCACGCAAGAGCGCCGGCATCTGTTCGAACTATTTTTCGCCGCGGTCGATTCGAACGTAGTCAATGTGTGGCGACCACACTTGTCGATGTGAACATTGACGGGAATAGTTCCGAAACGGAAGAGGGATTTAAACTCGCTCGATGTACAAATGTCAATGTTACGTTTAATTTGAAATTGTCAATATTTCGTTGAATAAAGTACGTCTTAAGAGACGGCAGAATAGACGGAAAAAAAAACAAACTTCGCTCTCGTTCCGAGAGGTTAGGTTTGCTTGGTGCGTTACTCATAACGCAGAATCCTCAAAGAAAAACCATAAACGAACAACCGGACAGTTAAAAAAAATGTCAACACAGGCCGATCAACGATTGGTCAAGATTCTACGCCACAGCGACAATTTTCTGGTCCTCGAGAAACCCTACGACCTGGTGATAAACAGCAACGATCCTGACAAGGTAAATCCATCCGAAAAAATCGTTCATTTGAAAAAAATAATGTATTTCGCGTAACGATCGTTTTTGGCCTTGTACAGTACACGCTGCAAAGCGCTATCCGAGGGCTCTTTCCCGAGCTGGCGAATCCGAAGCTCCGTCACGAATTTCACTTCGTGCACAGGCTAGACTTTGCGACGAGCGGAGTAATGTGCGTGGCACTCGGCAAGTGCTCGGCGCGCCTCGCATCCGCAGCCTTCTCGGAGAGACTCGCCAAGAAGTATTATTTGGCGCTGGTTCACGGCGACGTCGCGGAGGAACGTCTGATCATCGACGTAGCCGTAGGTCGGTGCACGGGCGTGCATAATTTTCGCATTCGTTTCGACTACTCGAACGGCACGAAAATGTTTTTCGTGCTTCCTCCGTGAGGAAGCCAAAAAATCAAAGGAACGAAAAGCAGGCGACAGAGATGGGCATACTCGAATACTTTTAGTATTCACCGACAGAGATGGGCGCGCGGTCGGTGTACGGGCTCGGCGGTCACTGAAGTTAAGACGGAATGACACCTCATCGCGGTCGGTATGGTAGAACAATTATAGATACCCAAAAATCTCTGAAACGGCTCTTCAGATACCGTCGAAATTTTGCCAAACGACGTCAAATAGATAGACGAACACCTGTCGGCCCCTCAAATTTTCTGAATTCGAGGAAAAAAACGTCTTAAGCAGCATTGGAGACTGCCAATACTTGGAGCGGTGACCACTTGCCCGTGCACTGGTTTGCGCGACAACCTCTGAGTGAGAGGCAGTTTGTCTGAGTGTCTGATGGTAATACAACTGAAACTCAGCCAAATATAGTCGACGGTATCGGCCCAGGTTTATCGCAGTTTCCCTGGGCCCTCGTGCAAATGCGATACAGTAGTGCATTAGGAAAGAGTGGCTGCGGTCAACACACTGGGGGGAACTCTGAAAGGATTGCGAACGTCGGAAGGAATGGAAGGAATAAAGGCGGGGATGGTAAAAGAGGAAGGACCCCGTACCTCCGAGGAATACATATATATACAGGGTGGCCAATAGGAAGTTGCTGAAACTAATCGACTGCCATTTTAAAACACGTGCACTGAATCAGAAAAGCCAAATTGCTTTAAATAGAGGAAACTGCAGTTTTAAACGCACATAAATAAAACCCAGTCAAATATTTTTTATGTCAATTTATTACATCTTATAAAAATAACGAAAAAGTACAGTGATTAATGATAGATATTTTCGAAGTGCGAACCGTTAGATTGTGCACAGAAATCAATTCTCTTTTGCAAACTGTGAAAAACTGTGACCAACATATCGTTCGTAATGCCACGAACCACTTTCGGGATGGCCGCGATCAGTTCTACTGTGCTGGGGTTTTTAGCGTAACAATGATCTGTAATGTAACTCCACAAGAGAAAATCACAAGGGTTCAGGTCCGGTGAGTACGGAGGCCATTCTAGTCCGCCTTGAGCAAATTTAGGGTACCCCAGACCGATTACTCGAGTCCCATATACGCGATGAATAGCTTCAAACACCTCATGAGTCCGGTGCGACGTCGCCCTATCTTGCATGAAGTAAAAAATGTTAACCAGTCGCCTCTTTTTTGCATAAGGGAAGAATTTCGTTTCCAAAAGCTGTTTGTAACTCTCTCCTGTTACCGTAGATTCCAAGAATTGCAGATAAATTCCTTTGACTGAAATCGCTGCTCATGCCGTTACTTTCTGTGGATGAAGGGACTTCGCTAGCGATATGTTGGGATTTCCCGTTCCGCAAAACCGGTAATTTTGCTTGTTTACGTACCCATTCATCCAAAAATGTGCTTCATCGGAATAAATAATCAATTTCTCATTAAGTTCTTCGGCTCCAAACATTCCCGTAATAGTGTTACAAAATTCGATGCGTTTCGTCATGGCATGTTCAGTTAACAATTGATGAGTGCTTGTTTTATACGGATGAAACTTTAAAAAATATTTCAAAATGTTGTGTAATGATGATTTGGTTATTTTTAATGCTTGAGCAGCTTTCCGAATCGAATCATTTGGATTTTGTTTGAAATAATTCTCAACTTCGCTGATCTTCTCTGGTGTAGTCACCGTAACAGATGGACCTGGCAACTCGTGTCTGCGGTCCTGGAGTGTAGCATACTTCACGAAGTTATCGATTATCCTACAAAAATTAACGTAAAATTACTTCAATGCAATTTAATTTAATTGAAACACAAGATGTGTGATAGATGAATATGAATAAATATTAAATTCTTACCTTTTCAGAGTGTTTTCGCTGGCAACTCTATGAGTTCCAAACTTAGTATGAAACCCCCTACACGCATTACTATAAATTTTTCCCCTCGAGAAGAAGCACTCAATAAGATATACTTTTTCTTCCGTGGTGAGCTCACTCATTTTGACGCGCGCGTACTTGCTTCAACCACGGCTGGAATAAAACTGCGGGGCCTCAGGTATGCGCCTCAGAAAAAGGGACCCCCATTGAATTCATGGAGGGAAGAGACACTTATTTAGTTTTAGCAACTTCCTATTGGACACCCTGTATTTAAAAAAAAATACTTTTAGTATTCGAGTAGGAAAGTAATACCGAATATATGTCAGATGGATATTCATTTTTTTCGATAATGAACCCAACTGAATTTAGTATTTCTTCAAACACAAGTAATGAATCCAATTCCATTCAGTATTTATTCCGTATTCGGATATCATCAGATTGAATAATCTGGAAATATTGACAGAAAACATGTTTATTCTATTGAAAAATAATCGTCCGATTACATTATATTTACCCAAGGGAAATCGCGCTCTTAGTATCTAGTAACTGAAGGAATCGGGGTAGAAATGGGACATTATATTTGTCCCATTTTCATTGTCCATTTTCCCAGATTATTCAATTTGAGGATATCCGAATACGGAATGAATACTGAATCGAGTCGGATTCATTACTTATGTTGAAATGAATACTGAATTCAGTTGGATTCATTATTCATTTTGAAATGAATACTGAATCCAGTAGGATCCATTATTCATTTTCGGAATGAATACTGAATTCAGTGGGATTCTTTAATCATTTTCGGAACGAATTTTGAATGAGTTTCTTTATTATCAATGAATGAAAAAAATTCGAATATGCCCAACCCTGGCAGGCGAGGATCGACGCGAGAAGGAAGCAAGTAGAAGAATGTGCACCGACGATTACGGAGATTACTGCGAGAAGCCGCGAGCCTGTTGTACCGCCCTGATGGTTCTCGAGCGCGGCCTCAGAGCGGGCAAAGCCGCCACGAAAGTTCTTCTGAGAGCAGGAACAGGAAGGAGGCATCAATTGCGCGTACACTGTTGTCACATAGGACACACAATCGTCGGTGATTACACGTACAGCGATAGACAAGACACCGAACCGCATCGAACCTTCTTGCACTCGTTCAGGCTCGTCATCGACAACGAGATCGAGCCCATCGACGAGACAACGCTGGATCCCTTCGTCACGTCGGATCCGCTCAATCGGTGGACACCCGAGAGCATTGTGAGAAAAATTGACGAGAGCGCCTTCGCCGACATAGATCGCTTGCTCGTCCATCACCAAAACATTCCCACGCGCAATTGAATTATACCATATTGTACAGATCTTGTATAAAAATATACACGGAGATTAGACTTATAAAGAAAAACAAGAGGAAATTGATCCATGGCCGTCTCGTTGACTAGACACCCTTCACACCCGATTCTCGTATCTCGTAGGGAATTATTTTACGGCCCAAGTAAGGGGACTCACGAACGTGCAGATACCGACGATCGTCCCTCTTCACCAGACAATAGGAATTCGTCACGAAGGTCGACCATGTTATTCCCAATGTTGGCAAATCACCGTTGCAAACGTTGGACAAATGTTTACCTTCCACTGCTGCCGATATCTATGTAACGTATGAACGATGAGAAAAGTAACGTTGATTATGAATATACTGCGATTCTTTTAAGGCATTAGGCCACAGCAGGGTTGGGCATATTCGCATTTTTTTTATTCGTGAATAATAAAGAAATTTTTTCAAAGTGGGTTCTGAAAATGAATAATGAATCCTACTGGATTCAGTTTTTATTTCAAAATGAATAATGAATCCAACTGAATTCAGTATTCATTTCGTCATAACTAATGAATCCAACTCGATTCAGTATTCATTCCGTATTCGGATATCATGAAATTGAATAATCTGGAAAAATGGACAATGGAAATGGGACAAATATAATGTCCCATTTCTACCCCCATTTCTTCAGTTACTAGATACTGAGAGCGCGATTTCCCGTGGGTAAATATGATGTAATCGGACGATAATGTTTCAATAGATTAATCTTTTTTTTGCCAATTTTTCCAGATTATTCAATTTGATGATATCCGAATACGGAATGAATACTGAGTCGAATTGGATTCATTATTTGTGTTGGAATGAATACTGAATTCAGTTGGATTCATTAATCATTTTGGAATGAATACCGAATCCAACTGGATTCATTATTCATTTTGAAATGAATACTGAAGCCATAGGATTCATTATTCATTCTCGGAACGAATACTGAATCGAGATGGATTCGTTATCGAAAAAAAATTGAATGTCCATCTGACATGTATTCGGTATTATTTTCCTACTCGAATACTAAAAATATTCGAGTAGGATATTATACTTTTATATAGCATTAGTACTATTCATTACTAAGTACTGAGTATTTATTAATTAGTACTATTTATTACTATTTATATATTTTTTATGGTATATAGTAGTATATTATACTTTTAGTGTTCGAGTATGCCCATCTCTGGGCCACAATAACGGGTATAAAATCATGTGCGAATTTAACAATTTTGTTTCGTATGAAAAAGTGGCCACTCATAAAATCAATTACACATCCATTTAGTATGAATATCAAGCTGTTAGAACTTTTTTGTTCGATGCACAAAATGGCCGACTGCTCGAAACTTCTCGAAACAGCTTTTTTTCAATTGGCGTGACGAATAACTTCAACACTTTTCACTCGATTTACTTCAAATTTAAAAGTTATGTTCCTCATTGCATTTCACATTATGCAGTACGTGCGGAATTTCCGATTAAGGGGCCAGTCCACTTTGAAAATTTAAACAAATCGAAAGCAAGCAAGACTCGAAGAAATCGACGATGATGAGCAATCAGAAGGGATTTTGAACGGTGCAGGAATTGCCGGTTGAGTGTAGGAAAGAGTTTTTCATACTATAAACTCCAAAAGCGTTTTTCTCGCAACAACGTTTTCAAAATCTAGCTCCATCGTATCTCTAAAACTAATAAACCGATTCTCTTGAAATTTGAACCACATATTGTAAACATGATTCGCAACAAGATGGCCCTCGGTGGTTTCAAAATTTTGATTTTTACTCTTTCTTTTTTGCGAATAATTGCGAAAAAATGCGTTTTTTTACTTTTTTCGTTTTTCATCTGCCATTTTTTTTATTTTTTGATAAAACTTTATATCCAAGAGTCATTTTGTAGCTGGTGTCATACTGAATCTAATGGACTTTGATTTTTTTGTTTCAGACACGCCGTTGCCGAGTTGTGATGGCGCTACCGAGCCCACCTATTTTTGAGGCGGTACGTTAAGCTATAGTTTTTGTACTTAAAAATGAATAAAAATGAATAAATTTAAAAAAAAATGTATTTCAAAACTATTTATCAAGCCAAACAACTTTTATATTCATATCTTTTATAAAAAACCTAAAAAAAATCGCGAAAATAGCATTTTTTCGTGGCTCCAAAGTGGACTGGCCCGTTAATCGAAAAATTTTCATTCTATGAGCAGTTTATGAGCAGTTAGAACGAAATTTTTCACTGAAAATTCATTTCTTTAGGGGAGGGTAGGGCTTTCAGCGGGGAAAAAAACACTTTTTTGCGATATTTTTTTCATCTATATGGATAGAGTAAATTTATTGAAACCTTTTGTACATTGTTAAGTGTCATTTCAAGAACATTCCGTGAAATTTGTACGCGAAAATATCCACAAACAAGCCGGTGCCGCGTTTTTCTCGAAACGACTTTTTCAAAGTCCGTGTTCACTGCCCTTCGAAAACTACATGACCGATTTATTTCAAACTTGGTACACACTTTCCACATATAAAATACCTCCCCCCAACGGTTAGTTTGAGATTTTTTTTTACATTGAGGCGCTTTTCCACCCCCAAAATGGCGGAATTTTTCGTGAAAAATAGCACTTTTCACTTTACATGACCTCCAAAAATTTAGAAATGAAAAAAAAAAAATTATCAAAGACCGTTGGGGGGACGATTTGATGATACTTTGATTAAATTTTAATGGTACTTGATTTCAGATAATTTCTAGCTGAGATACAGTGAACACCGCAAATCGTGTTTTTCCAAAGGCGTTCTTGGAAAAGCTTCGTCACCGGCTTGTTTGTGGATATTTTCGCGTACAAATTTCACGGAATGTTCTTGAAATGACACTTAACGATGTACAAAAGGTTTCAATAAATTTACTCTATCCATATAGCTGAAAAAAAATCGCAAAAAAGTGTTTTTTTTTTCACACTGTCACCTACCCTCCCCTTAAGTTCAAATACCTACAACTTTCGAACAAAAAAATATTTTTTAAATTCCGTACGTACTTCTCTAGGTATTCTAATGTAGATTGACGAGAATTTTTGTTTTTTCTTCTAGGTAAAAAATTGTGGATTCCAAATGTCACGCCGCGGAGCGCCTAAAAAAAAGATAAACAACCATTTTCGCAGTTGGCGTTTTTGTACATCGAAAAAAAAATATACTTACTAACAGCTTAATATTCATTCTAAGCGGATGTGTGATTAATTTTGAGTGAATCACTTTTCCTACGAAAAAAAATTGTTAAATGTGCACATGATTTTATACCCGTTACTGTGGCCTGAGGCCTTAACTTGCCTGATTGACGCAGACGATCGAAACCTCGCGATTTCTACAGAGATTGTGCAGGCTTTGTCCCACCGAGCGCAAACTCTTGGCACGATTCTTCAGCTCTCCGTCGGAGTACTCCGATCTATAAGGTGCGGCTATGGAATCGACAACGACAAGGCCGATTTTCCGAGCCGCCATCAGCCGAGGTATTCTCTCCGACAGACAGCTCTCCAGATCGCTCTGCGAATCGGCACGAAGAAAATGTTTCTTATCGTTCGGTTAAAAATCAGAACGCGTCGTCTCGTTGCCGCGTTTTCTCGCCTTCCTACAATTGTGGAGACGTGCTCGACGAATATGCGATCGGCGGATGCTCCATGAACGGAGACAAGGTGCGAAAGCTTCAGCAACTGCTGCAGTCGTCTGGTGGGGAATATGGATTCGGTGCAGATGTAAGCGGCACCTGACGAGTGAAAATGAGCATTGAAAAATAAAAATTTAATAACTTTTTGCGTCAAGAAATAGTAGAAAAAAGAAATACAGGTACCGGCTTCAAAGCCTCCGCAGCTTTTCGGTATTTGCACAGAAAGGCAAAGCTGCAGAGCGTACTGGGTTTTCCCGGTGCCCGCGGCACCGTAAATTTGAGTTACACCCTTCAGGGAAATTCCTCCGCCGAGGGCGGTGTCCAATTTCGAGCAGCCCGTCGTCAGATATTTTTCACCCTTCAGCATCTCATCCGCGTTACTCCAACCGTCCATTTTTCGATTTCAAAAGATGGCTGGTGTTTGCGCGCCTGTTTTTGAGGTTAGGTTCACTCGCAAACTGTATCTCCGAAAATCCACTAATTGTCCATTTATTCTCGAGAATCACAGCACACCTGTGATTTTTTTTAAAAACGCTTATGGTGCAAATGTTAATTTACTTGTACAAATAATAAAAATCGGCGCAAGCAACAGCCCAGGCAGCATAAATGTCCAATTGACGTCGATAAGTTACCGCTGTCAGGTTACCTTTAAGACGTGACCGTAAGATAACTATTCGACATCTTTCCAATGACATCCCGTATAATGCTGCCGTAATGTTATATTTTTTTTATATCTTTCGGCGATAAAAACGATGTCTAAAAAGTATCCCAAAGTATTGTCCAATTGATGACTTTGGAGTTATCCAAAAGTTATCTATTTACCAGAGATTAGTAGGGAGATGTGCAACGCTCCCCTTTTCGGCGTGCCGCGGAAATGGCGCTAAATCGCGGCGGCGAGTTCGGGAATATGATTTTGTGTGCATCGCCTCTGTCGAGGTTGCAGATTCCCTTGTAGCCGCGCGAGTCGTGAGCATCGCTCAAGTCGATATCGCAGTCAGCGTGCACACGAATGGGTAGCTCGGTGGGGAAAAGTCTCTGCCCCTCGCTCACTCGACAGGCGAACGGAGCGAGGTTTTCCGTCCCATCGAGCTCGACATATGTGTGGCCGTACTGCGGATTGGAATATGCATTAAATGAATTTCAAAGAGAAAAACATGTATCGAGAAAATTGTTTTCTCTCGGTTGGCCGTTTATGCCGAGAATGGGGGTTAAAAAAATTAACGACGAACCGTGTTGAAAAATGAAACGCCGAAACGACCGTGGAAGGTTCAAAAAGAAATCTTGAGCCTTTGCCGCGGTCGTTACGGCTTTTTATTCAACAGTAAACATTATGGATAAGCGTGTATCATAAATGTTTTTCTCTTGTGACTGCAAACCTGCCTTGTGACTGCGTGACTGCAAACCTGCCTTACGTATACACACCTGTCCAACCTTAAAAAAAAATTCGCTGCATACCAATTGCATACTGTTTTTGTGGCCCCAAAGTATTATTGAAGACAAAAAAAGGGATTTTCCCAAATTCCTAGAGTGGCGTTATCCCTTAAAGAATAGAAATAGATTATTTGATCGTTGTAAATGTATATCCTCTCTTAAAGACTTTAAAAGAATCTCGTACGAGTTAGCGAAAACCGGCAGAAAATTATGAAGCAACTCGTCCACTTCTTTGATGTTCGCTATTTCGGTGTTCGCTATTTTAGACCATCGCTCGTTTGCCTATCTGGGATCTACACTTTCGAAGTTTGTATGGTATGATATGGATGTTCTAGATTGTTTGAATCTGTATTTGCATGACTCAAACTGCAGACAATCTGAATACACGTTCTCGAATAACTGAGCTCTCGAATAAATACTCTTTTGGTGTCATAGTTATTCAATTTCGTCATCGGCCGAAGGATAAAATTTTGAATAATTTACAGTTCGTTACTCTGGGTTTATTATTCTGTCATTTCGAAATCTTTGTCGTTCTGTATTTGCCCTTCCAAAGTTTTGACCTCCATCCCAATGTGAATTGTGTTGAAAAAAATGCCGAAACACACTTATCCAATGTGAAATGTGTTTTGAAAAAAGATTGGCCCGAGATTGGTCCTTATGGATACATATTGCATGGAATAACCTAGAAATAAATTGTGATTTGGGTGTATGACAGGTTTCAAAATTGGCATATTTTACTTACTTATGTTGGTTATTCACAAATGCCAATAATAGGCCAAGACTGGATTACAAAAACTGAACTACAAAATATAGACGATTAATATATGACGTGCAAGTTATTTGCCTATTCTGGCACAATATACAGATAGTGAATAACCCAAGGCTTAAATAAAATAAAAGCAGGTATGGTCTGACCCACTTAGCCGATAAAGGGCTTAGATTAATTAAATGTAATTTCCAGTATTTTAGCATTGCCAGTTTTAAAATTGGCAAATTTCGATGAACTTTCACGGCTGATTATTGGTTTTAACAGATGGGCCCGGATAGGTTTTAGTAATGGGCTGATATTGTGCCAGTTCTCAATTTGTAACGGAACAATAATGGCCCAATGTAATTGGCAGTACTTCAGCAACACCAGTTAAAAATTGGCAAATATTGCGTATTTATCATGACTGTTTAATGAATTTAAAAGATGGGCCATGATAGGTTTTAACTATGGGCCGATATTGTGTGGGTTTTCAATTTAGAACGCGACAATAATGAGCCAATGTAATAGCCAGTATTTTAGGATTGCCAGCTTTAGGATTGGCAAATTTGGTTTAACTATCACTGCTGTTTATTGGTTTTGAAAGATGGGCCAGGATAATCTTTAGTAATGGGCCGATATTGTGCCGGTTCTCAATTTATAACGGGACAATAATGGGCCAATGTAATTGCTTGTATTTTAAATTGCCAAATACAGTTCAACCATCACGGCTATTTATTGGTTTTAAACGATGGGCCGATATTGCGCCGGTTTTCAATTTATAACAGAACAATATTGGGCCAATGAAATTGTCAGTATTTTGGTATCCCCAGTTTTTAAATTGGCAAATTTAGTTTAACTATTACGGCTGTTTATTAGTTTTTAAAGATGGGCCAGGACAGGCTTTAGGGATGGGCCGATATTGTACCAGTTTTCAGTTTAGAGCGGAACATTAATGGGCCAATATTATTTCTCGTTTGTTGGCTTATACGATGGTCCCAATATTGGCCTGATCGTAACATTGGGCAACTCATGGGAACCAGCGGCGGATATGATAATTGAACAACCAGCAATGCACGCGAAAAAGGAACAGCACAAAAAACTAAAAACTTCGCACCTGTCACCATCCCTGTCGTCGGGACCAGGAACCATAGGAAATCGCACGCTTCCAACCCTTCCAACTAACTTTCTGCGCGCAGGTTTCGTACGCAGCAAATACCAAAAATTCAAGTTTTGTAGCGAATTTTTTGGATAAGGTGTTTTTATCAATGGTCGACTTACTCACATTCTGTTGATCTTTTTGTTTCGCTTTTACTTCATATATATATTTTTTATCCCAACTCTCGTTATCACTCGGCCATTGAAACTATTTTAGTTTTAAATTCAGCATGTCTACTTTTATCTTAATAATGCAAAATAAAAATAGATATTATTGGATGTTTTTCCTTGTGTTTTTCATACGACTATCGAAGATATTTCAGTTTTGAATTTAGCATAAAAAATATATTCGTATGTTATTAATGTAAATTCAAAATATATAATGTTATAAAAAATAAAATCATTTTCGTATTACTCAATAATGTACTCAAATATGCGTTAGATCCGTGGATAGATGAGCTGCACAGGTGGCGAGTGTTTGTCGTCCTCGATTGAGCAAGACATTGCTAAGTGGGTAAAACAAATTCGAAGCTGCCGATGCACCTGAAAAAAGTCGGAAAAAGAGAGGTAAAAATAACGGAGCACAGAATGAACGGCGCTCTAAATGAAGAGAAAAGAAGAAAAAAAAAACGTCTCGCTTTTTTACTATCAAATCATATCTGGTCCTCTCTTTCTCTTTTTCTGTACCAATTTTTGACGTTTACATATTGCGCAAAGGATTCACCTTCGACGCCCAAGAGACCACATTTTCGTCGTTTCCTTTTTTTTCTGTTGATAGGACAGCGTTGAAATAAAAGGGCCGGGATCTAGCAGTATCGGCACATTGAAACCTCAACCGTTCGCTGTTCTTCGTCTGCAAGAGTAGTTTTTCAATAATTGTACCGTCTTCGTGGATTTTCCGGCGGACCGACAGTTGGGTAAGTGTACAGAGCCGGCTCGGAAGGCCTGTATCGGCTATGCGTGAGTTGCGAGTTTTGCGTCTGATTTTAACTGGTGCCTCAATGAAAATCCGACGGATTATTATGATTGGTCATTGCCGCGGTAATTGGCTACGTGAGGCCGATACGTTGGTTATTGCCGCGCTCATGGATGACGGTAATAAGAATTATTATCGTCATCGATAAGCGCGATGATGGGTAACGAGGAGCCGACGCGTTGGCTATTGGCGGGATAATACGGCTAACGGGAGGCCAATTCGTCAGCCGTTACCAGGGTAATTGTACAGTTGAAAGGCGATATTCCATTTATAAACGCGCTAATGGGTTGTGGAAATGGTAATAGTTGGTTATTATCCGTGTCCAATGAATGATAATGAAAATCCGAGTAATCGGCCATCAGCGCGCTAATCGGCCGACAAGACGAAACCGGTTATTATTTATTGCCGCGTTGAACGAGCATTGGAAAGGCCAATTATTGGCTCTTGCCGCGTCAACGGCGATTTTTGCAAACGTGAATAATGATTTGTTACCGCGGTAATGGATTTATGGAAATTTGAATGATTATTAATTACTGCGAGAATGGGTAATGGGAGTGCGATTAATCAGCCATCACCACGTCAGTGTCTGGCGCGAATGCGTTTTATAATAAATAGCTGGGCTAATGAGTAACGGCGATGCTAATTATCGATCGATTACCGGTACACTGAGAAAAAAAAACCAATCGAATCAAAAACATATATTGGTTGATTCGCATAAATGTCTGATCGCGAAGTGCCACCGATATATGAGATTGTTACAATACTATAAAATATTGGAAAATGTGATTGATCAAATAACATATTATTTTATTTGAAAATCTCTTCTGTTCTCTGAATATCTACATGATCCTTCAAATAAAATTATATTCTATTGAAATCATTCTATATACAATCCGTAGATGTATGGATGAAATAATTAAGCGGTGGCTTCAACATTTTTTATTTCGTACAAAAATATAATCAATAGAATGAATTATTTCTTTGATGCATCGAAACGTATATGCCATGAAACGTAAGTTTTTCAATTTGGTTTAAATTTTCAATAAAAAGTGAGCATTAGAATGATCATCCACGATAATAGTGGAAAGAATATCAGATATCCAATGGAATATTCATGGAGAGAATATCAGATATTCTACTGATAAGAACAGATACTATGCTTCGATCTTAGCGACAGGCCGAGAAGCGATAGGGTAAGCTGATATAGGAGTACGCACCTAAGCTTCAAAGCGGTGAAAAAAAAACAAACAAATACATTTTACGAATCAGTTTTTGTTTTAATTGAAATTATGAGCGACGATTGGGAATCTTAATTTTTTTTAAAGTAACAAACTAAAAACTGCGAAACGGGATTTGCAAACTCTTAGACATACGGGCGTTCAAGAGTACGCACGGGGGTCGATAAGAGTACGCAAGCATCAACCGACATATAAATCGCAATTAAAGTTGCCCACATTTGTATGAGCGGTGCATTTCTCATGCCGCCAAGCTTTACACTTCACTACACTCGATCCATTCCTCACATATTGGTTCTTCGTATATTTTTTGTATACTTTGCATACTTGTAATATATATATATATATATATATATATATATATATATATATATATATATATATATATATATATATATATATATATATATATATATATATATTTGTATACTTTGCATACTTGTAATATATATATATATATATATAGGGCATTCCACGCCATTTCACCTAGCCCGTGACCCTAACCATTTTTGGTTTTCCTGGTTTTTCTTGTAAAATTATACCCCATGAAAGCAATATCCAAACAAATTTTTAGATTGATATCTCTCCTCTTTTAGGAGTTATAATTTTCCAAAAAATCTTGATTTCGGAAGTTTTGGAAACGTTTAAACGCCGATAACTCCTGAAATAATTGAGATATCGACAAATGTCAATGTGTAATTTTTTTTATTTTGATGCATACGTTCGTTAGAAAATATGAATAATTTATCAATTATCGATGTCAACGTTTTTTTTTCTAAAGTGAAAACTATTTTTTTTTCAAATGATTGCCTCTTTTCAATTATTTTTTTTGAATTCTCTAAAATAGAGTGACCCATTCTATGATTTTTAAGACTGGTCTCATCATGGGTCTACTATACCTTCGATTTTTTTTTCGAATTTATCATATTTTTTTCAAAAGACTTTTATCATTTTAATCTCCAATAATGCTATTAAAGATTTGTGATTTCCAATTTGGCTTTGTCAGGCCTGAAACGGTTTATTTTTAATTTGTGCTGAAATTAACTAATAAGAAATGTTTTTTTATTTTAAATAATTTTTTTTCGTTAAACTCCGCACAAACTGAAAATAAACCGTTTCAGGCCTGACGAAGCCGAGTTGGAAATCACAAAATCATCAATAGCATTATTGGAGATTGAAATGATAAAGGTCTTCTGAATTTTTGTTTTTCACAAAGAAGTCGACATTTTTTGGAAAATTACAACTCTTAAATGAGAAGAGATTAAAACCGAAAAATTGGTGTGGATATTCATTTGATGGGGTACAATCTTAAAAAGAAATCAGGAAAACCAAAAATGGTCGGGGTCACGGGCTAGGTGAAATGGCGTGGAATGTCCCATATATAAAAAATATATTCTATATATATATTACATATATACGAATATATATTTTTTGTATACTTTATATACTTGTAAAAGAAAATTAACAACAGTCGTACAAGAGTACGCGCGTACTCCTACACACCCAAACACTGCTTGCTCTTATACCACCTGCTCATTTTAAACAAACATGACTGTTACTGCCATTTATTGATGAGATGCGAAATTACTTTCATTTTGAACAATAATCTTAGTAAACCGGCGTCCGAAATGAATAGTTGTTTTTGAAGAAATTAAATTGTGTACCGTAGTTATAATGCTTTGAAAATGTCAAAAATAAATAAGCAATTGCAACCAAAACTTCAAACTTACCGAACCTCTCCGTTTTATTTCACTTTGGATTTTTTTTTGTCAGAAACCCTTACCCTGTGTGGCGGTCAAAACACAACAGAAGTTAGCTTCCATTGGCAAAGCATTTCGTCATTAGCTTGACTGCGTACTCTTGTCGCTTGCATACTCCTATACCAGCTTACCCTACTCTTTAGAGTTTCTCCGGCGTTTCGGTAGATTTTCGGTCCGCGCGACGATTACGAGAAACGAGCGCGCGTGCGGCTTCTAGCGGTTACTCCGAGAACTACGGGTTTCCTCACACCTATAATTTCGGTGGCGCTCGCTCATGATTTGGTTGAATTTTTTCAACCAAATGCGCAATAAACAAATTCTATTTTCGCATAATTTTTTAACCAATTCATACATTAGCTTCATATTTTTCAATCAATATAAAAATTAATATTTCAACGAATAATGTTCTTGAAAATCACTATCGGATATGGTGAAAAAATTAAAATAACATATTTACTCGATAGAAATTTTATCTGATTCAAACGAGTGCAATTCAATTTTTCTTGTCTACTCGAATCGACAATATTTATGTTACGAATTGAAATGCTTTTTTTGTTCGTTGGAGAAAATGCATTCGAAACTATATAATTTGTTCACGATAATTTTTTAAATAGTTTCAATGATATATTGTTCTCGGCTAACAATATATCTTTTGAATGAAAAAAAAAAACGTTTGATTCTATCATGTTATTAAAGTCAATAGCGTTTTGTTTGGGCTAATAAATCCGATTATTTGCACCAACAATTTTAGAATTGAATCAACGAAAGTGCATTCGATAACACCACTGATATTGGACGAATAATTTTTTTTATTCAATGTAACGACTGGTGCGACTTGTCAGCAATTACCGGATACGTACGCGAACAATCGACTGTGTAGCGTTAATTGCCGATGGATGAGTAAACGATTATCGATTGCTATTCTTATTCTTCTTTCATGTTCATTTGTTCATTTGGAATTCGGGCCGTAGCAGAATTCTACATTGTCGGAACACACCGAGCTGACGAAATGTTGGCGCGTTTATTGCTGATCGCGCTCGTCGGCTGCGCCCTCGTACAGGCAAGTTTTTTTTTCTCCTATTTTACCTTTTCTCTCTCCGACAGGCGTTTTTACGCCCAAAAATGCCCAAAATATTGTCACCATCGACTGTCTCTCCATCTACTTTTTTCTCTTTCACGTTCAGGCGACGCCTTCAGCCAAGCGGAGCAGACGAGCAGAGACGGACTACTCTGTCAGCATTGTGAGTAACGAAATACAAAAAATGTTAAAAAGGAAGAGCTGGGGGGGGGGGGGGGGGGGGGAGACAACAAAAATGGAACAAAATGGAAAAGAAAGTACAAGAGGTACGAGGCAACAAAAATTACAATAATAATCAGGAGACATTTCGACATTTTACAATTTATTAAACGAAAATAAATTAATCAAAAAGAATTGTAAAAATAAATACACGTTTACATGATCAAATAAACATAAGGGATGAAACGTTGTTTGTTCTGTTGTTCTCTACCGAAATGCAAACGCATCGATGATGCATCTGAACACCCTTAATGTTTGTGTCTTATGCGTTCGCAGGGGACCGGTTTAGGCGGCTTGACCCTAGACACCTCGAGTACCCTAGACACGGTGAGTAAAACTTTATGGAGTTTTGGAAGACAGCGGAATTAAAAAAAAACGACGGAAAATCGGTGCTGTAGGAATCTTCGAATTTTACGTTTCGCTTCTTCAAACACACTTGCACATAGCTATGTATCATTTAATTTATTAACCGTCATCAGCAACTGATTGAGCTCTTCAATTTATTTTTCTCGTAACGATTAATCAATCGACATTTTCAATTCAATTTATATATATATATATACCGATCGTTTTTGTTGTTTCTCTATTTCCATAAAAAACGCCAAAAAGCGCGCGCGTCTATCGGAGCCCACATCTCTGTATCGATTTATGCATTTTTTTGTTTTCCTTTGCGTTTGACAGTCGCAATTACTGGCTGACATCACGGATTCATCTGGGGCTCTCGTGAGTATTGGCACTATGTATAATGGACGCTCCGGTATAGAGATATACGCTTGTGATAATTATGGCGGATGTGGATGATGAGGGACCAGGCTGAAGATGGGAGTCGGATAATTGGATATTCGAGTTTTGAGTAAGGTGTTTGTTTTCATTTCGCAGGTCAATTCGGGCATCGACGGTGCCGGCAATATATTCGAGACGGTAAATATCCCCCCCCCGTAACCCCAATTGGAAACTTTGTTTGAAGGGCAAGTTGAGGTAATGCGTCGAAGGAAGCGTACACGGTAGCGTAACGGAAGGGGGGGAAAAATCTTGGCAATTGCCCATGTAGAGGTTGCCATGAGTTGCCCAATGTTACGATCAGGCCAATATTGGGACCATCGTATAAGCCAACAAAAGAGAAATAATATTGGCCCATTACTGTTCCGCTCCAAACTGAAAACTGGCACAATATCGGCCCATCCCAAAAGCCTGTCCTGGCCCATCTTTAAAAACTAATAAATAGCCGTGATAGTTAAACTAAATTTGCCAATTTAAAAACTAGGGATACTAAAATACTGATAATTCCATTGGCCCAATATTGTTCCGTTATAAATTGAAAACCGGCACAATATCGGCCCATCGTTTAAAACCAATAAATAGCCGTGCTGGTTGAACTATACTTGCCAATTTAAAAACTGGTAATGCTAAAATACAAGCAATTACATTGGCCCATTATTGTCCCGTCATAAATTGAGAACCGGCACAATATCGGCCCATTACTAAAGATTATCCTGGCCCATCTTTCAAAACCAATAAACAGCCGTGATAGTTCATCGAAATTTGCCAATTTTCAAACTGGCAAATACTGGAAATTACATTTAATTAATCTAAGCCCTTTATTGGCTAAGTGGGTCAGACCATACCTGCTTTTATTTTATTTAAGCCTTGGGTTACTCACTATCTGTATATTGTGCCAGAATAGGCAAATACCTGGCACGTCGTATATTAATCGTCTATATTTTGTAGTTCAGTTTTTGTAATCAAGTCTTGGCCTATTATTGGCATTTGTAAATAACCAACATAAGTAAGTAAAATATGCCAATTTTGAAACCTGTCATACACGCAAATCACAATTTATTTCAAGGTTATTCCATGAAATATGTATCCATAAGGACCAATCTCGGGCCAATCTTGGCCCGATATAGGTTGAATATTTATCACGCACCTAAACAAACCCAAACAAACTCACGCCCCAATATTCTAGATAGACCAACTGTGAAGGCCCACCATAGAGCCAGTGGTCAATTTCTACATGGGCCCTTTAAGAGGGCCCACATAGGGCCAAGTGCAATCACCAACATTGGCGCTACAATGAATTAAATCATTGGCCCAATAATTGGTGACTCTGTTGGCCGATATCGGGCCGTTCTTATCATTTCTACAAAGGCACCTCATTGGTAAATACTCATGGCCCAATATTCTAGAAAGGCTAACTGTGAAGGCCCGTCCCAGGGCCAACGGTCAATCTCTACATGGGTGTTGGCAATCAATATTAAGGATAAATCAATATCTAGTCAATATCGAGAATAAATCGTCAATCAAGAATAAAAAATATCAAGAATAAAAATCGAAATAAACGGAGATTTGTTCGCTCCGAGAAACGATGAGTTCAAACAAAACGAAATTTATTCGTGAAAACAGATGTGCTATGTCCTTTTTTTTCTATAATTTCAATTATAGCAGAGCGACTTTTGGGTGTACTGCCCTTTGCCACGTTGCCCTCTTCGCCGGTCCGCGTTAACGAGATTAAGGGGATTTCCCCTGAAAATTTGGGTGATATTCGGGAATTTTTTGGAAGAAAAATACTCAATTAAATGTTTCGGAAAATTAAGAATATATTCGGCTATATTTGACCTATATTACATATTTTTTTCATAGAAAAATATTGAGATCCAAGCGACTTATGCGCTGCCTTCGGAGGCGCCAAAAAAAAAGTTTCTCCACTGCTGACACGATTCTGGCCGATTCAGTAGCTGAAACCGAAAAGGGAAAAAATGTCGTTAAACTGGTAGATATTTCCTGTACAATGACGTAAGATTTTCGAAAAAATATCAAAATCTAACAAAATGGCGTAGTTATGAAAAAAAGTCTGTTTTCTTGCCTATGGTTGTTTTTTGCAATGCCAAATCGTCAATTTTCATCCAAAAAAAAATATCCAACGTCATTGTAGAGTAAATATATTCAAGAGTCCTCAGTTCCAATTTCAAGTCAATCGGTTAATTGTTCTTTGAGTTACAATGCCAGCAAATTTGAAAAATCTCATTTCGAGAAAAACGCGTTAAAGATTTAACTGTCGATTGTTGCAAGATATAATGATATTGATATAAATGATATAAATGACAATGATATTCTTGAAAGTATAAACTGTCGAAAAAGGCAAAAAAGATCGATTTCTTTAAAGTGTCAGACTGGTACAGCCCCTTAACGAGAGTGACTTGTTTTTAGATGGTGGACGGTGCCGGAAATACGGCCGCCGGAGGACTCATTATCGTAAGTGTACAGTCATACACGCATAAATATATTGCGGATAGAAGATTTCCATCGTAAAATTAAGGTTGTTGTGGGGTTAAGTCAACATGTTACCACCGAGCTGAAATTTTCTCCGGACCTTTATAACCTCTTTGCTGATCATCCTGTGCAGTTTGAATACGATCCACAGTACCGTTTTTGAGAAAAAAAAAACATCGACGTATTTCGTGGGCTAATTACATTACGCTTGTGAAAAAGTCCCGATCATTTTTCAGTACATTATTAATATATGCTAAGTGAATGTTACCACGAAACTGAAAAAATAGGTACGGTTCGACTAATTATCGGACTAACCCTTGATACCGTGAAAATGTCAATCGGCTCCGTGCATAAGCATAGGGCGCTCCCCTCGTACTTCACCCCCGACGGCTAAATCCCATAACAACCTTAAGCGACGATGAAAAATTCAAACGACACGAATAAAGAAAAGCGTTGCTCTTTTATTTAAATTTGTTTTCCGTTCCATCGCTATATTGTAGTTGGGGACGGGTATTCGAGGTGTGGTCAACGCTGGCGCATCGGTAAGTCGTGATATATTCCGAATTTCAAACTCGAGGGGAACCAAAACAAATTAACCTAAAGCGAAGAAAAGAAACAAGACAGTAGAGAAAAAAGAGCCCCGAGTAGGATTAACGGGTTGTTTCTTTTGAAGGGCGAAAAAATAAACAAAAAAATATCATTTCCTTTTGATTCGTAGGTGGTGAACGGAGCAGCGAATATCGCGGGCATGGGCACCGACTTGGTAAGCTTTTCTTCCTTTTTTTTCTGTAAACTTTGCGAGCCAGTGTCGTCGGAATAAGGACATTTAAAAAAAATACAACTGTTATGTGTTTTTTAAGGAGTGTGCAATATCTCAATTTTGAGGGAGAAGCAAAATAACAAAGAAACAGAAAAAATATCAGTATAAAAGGAGTTACCCCAACCGAGACCTTCCTTAAGTTCGAATGACCTTGAGCTGACCGTCAAGGTCCCACTTGACCAATGACCGGAGTACATATTTGAACGTAAAATGTCCCCTTCTTTCGATTTCCGATGTCAAAAAGGGGTTCACGTTAAAAAAAAACAAATTGACCTTGAAATAACCTTGAAGATGAGGTTCAAGGTCAAGTTGAAGGTCACTATTGGATTCCTCGTTGAAAGTTACCTAAGACCTGACCTTGAATATTTATTTTTTTAACCAACCCTTCGAAATATCGAGGGGTTTCCATACTTTTTCCCCACCACGTATATTAACAATATTCGCTCTTATTGTTGACAAGATCGGGACTGCCGCGAACAACTTGGCGAATGGCGTCCGTGGCTTTGTGAGTATACAAACAAATAAATAACTAATATATATCTATACGAGTCATATTTTGTCGAACCAATGTACAAGTGGTCTCCAAATGTTTTTTTTTTTTCATTAATTTTCTTTTCGAAGTCTCCGTAAGATTTTTCTGAATAAATGTTCCTATCGCTTGCACGTAAAACTTTTTCTTTTTTAAAGGATCCTCATTTTTCGAATGTCAGCTCGTCAGCTCTATTTTGCAAAATTGTTATTTCCTTCGAAATATGTCTCTCGAGAGTTATAAGTAGAGAAGAGAGAGAGAGAGTTTGATTGACTGATACTTCATTTATGCCTTGGCTGGAACCTTCAGGCAAGAGAGAGAGAGAGAGAGAGAGAGAGAGAGAGAGAGAGAGAGAGAGAGAGAGAGGCAGGGAGGGAATGATGATCAATACCGAGTATCGCTCATCGCTTTTCAGTTCGGGCGATTCAGGCCATCGATAAGGTTGGATCTGCAGAATTCAAACGAAAAGTTGAAAGTAGCGATGGCAGCCGTTAAGGAAGCAGCCGACGCGCAGGCGCAGGTCGCGAGGACGAGAGCACTCGCGATGGAGGCATTCGTGAAGGGGATAAAAGTCGAGGGTGCGCTGGCAGCCGCGAGAGCGGCAAAGGCTGCGGCGGCGGATAGGGTGAAGGCGGCCGAGGAGATTCAGCAGGAGGCATACGCGAGGCACTCGGCGGCGGCGAAGACGGCGGCCGATGCGCGAGCAGCGGCCGAGGCGAAGGGAGACTACGCCAGGAACGCGAAGGAGGCGGTCTCGGAGGCGGAGATGACAGCGAGTGCCGAGTGTGAGTCAGCGAGACTCGCGACCGAGAAGGAGTCGGCCGCGTCGTTGGAGGCTCGCGACTTGGAGCACCGTGCCGAGATAGCCGTTGCGGCATGGAAGGCGACTAGCGTGGTGGCCGATAAGGCCGCTGCGGAACTGAAAAGAGCAAACGATGCGAAGGAGGCAGCTTTCAAGGAGGTGGCCGAGAAGGAGAAGGCCGCAAAGGCGGCAGCCGAGATGGAAACGGCTGACACCAAGAAAGAGGCAACTGCGAAAAGAAACGCTGAAGTGGCCGCAGCGAACTTGACGGATTGGAGAAAACAGGCCGCGAAAGATGCGGATGTCGCGAAGGCGAGCGCCTCGGCGCTGTTGTCAGTGAAACAGAAGGCAAAGGACGCGTCCAAGGCACTGGCTGTGGCCAACGAAGCTTATAGGCGGACGGTCGCAGTGGCCGACGAGGCCGAGAGAGACGCGCAAAGGGCAAGGGCCGTGGCCGACAAGACCATCAAGGAGGCTAAGGAGGCTAAGGATAAGGCCGCGGCCGCCAGGGCTAAAAAGAAGGAGGCCGCAACGGCGGCCCTCAACCGGAAGGCAAAGGCCGACAAGGCCTCGAAAATCGCTCAGGATGTGGCTGCGGAGGCCGAGGAGAAGCTGCACCAAGCGAAGGAGGTGGCCGCCGAGGCCGCTCGGGAGGCAGCTATAGCCAAGGAAAACCTCGAGAAGGCCACGGCCGACGAGGACGCGAAGAGACGAACCTTGGCAGACGCGACGATGAAACAAACGACGGCCATGATGAATGAAACCAAGAGGCGGCAAGGTGTCGAACTTTCCAAGGAAAAAGCGACAAGGGCACGGCTGGCAAAAGATAAGGCCACGAAGAAGATGGAGAAGGCGAAGGCCGCACTCAGCAAGGCAGAGAAGGAATTGAGCGCCAGTTCCGATCGGAAAGGAAAGGCGGTAATGGAGAAGGTGAAGATGGACGGCGAAATGAAGATACTGAATGACGAGATCAAGCCGATAGAAGAAAACATCACTTTAAAGGGCCATGAGGTGGATGCACTGTTGGCAGCATATAAAGTAGCGGCATCATTGGCCGCAACATCGGGCGGAGCACCGGGCGGAGGACCGGGCGGAGGACCGGGCGGAGCACCGGGCGGAGCACCGGGCGGAGGACCGGGCGGAGCACCGGGCGGAGCACCGGGCGGAGGACCGGGCGGAGCACCGGCCACAGGATCGGGTGCAACACCGGCCGCAAAAACGGCATGGGAGGAGGCAAAGAAAGAGTTGGATGGTCTCAAAGAGAAATTGGCGCCCAAAGTCACAGCTCGCCAGAAACTGATGAACGACTTACGTCTAGCGGACTTCGAAATCAGGTCCGCCGATGTTGCGACGAAGAAAGCGCTAGCTAAAGTAAATACGGCCACGTCGGATGCGGATGCGGCGGAGGCGGTCGTTACGGCTGAGACGCGGGCAAAAACGACGGCCGATGAAGAGTTGGAGGTGGCAGAGGAGGCGCACCGCGCGGCCGTGAACGACTACAGCACCGCCGTGGAGAACGTGAGGAAGGCCGAGGAAGAGGTGAATACGGCGAAGACCGCGAGGGAGACGGCCGCGAAGATCAAAGCCGAGAAAGACGAGGCCGCGAAGAAGCTCGCCGACGAAGTATCGAAGCTCAGGGAGACGAGTGTCGAAGCCAATTGGGCTGCCGAAGAAGCCGCGGAATTGGCCAAAAAGGCGAACCAGTTGGCCGAGGACGCTGAGACGGCCGTTAGGGAGGCGACCGATGAGGAGGAAGCGGCCACCAGGGCTGGCGAGGAGGCAGTCGCGGCAGCGGAGGCCAAAGTGTCGCCGGCAGTGAAGAAAGCGGAAAGCGCCGGAAAGGCGGCGGACGATGCCAACGATGTCGTGGAAAACGCGATGGCGAGGAACAACGAAGCAGCGCAAAAGACGTCGCGAGCGGAAGAGGCGAGGGACGCGGCCGAGGCGGTAGCCAAGACCTCCTCCGAGGTCGCGAACGAGGCGCGGGAGGCAGCTGACAGGGCGGCGAACGCCGCCGAGGAGGCGCACGAAGTTGCCGTCAAGGCCGCAACCTACGCCCGGGAGGCCGCGGAAGCGAAGAACGCAGCCGCGGAAAGCCTAGCCGCGAGGGAGAGGGAGACCAATACCGCGGCCATGACTGAAGTGATCACCTCAGGTAGGGCGGCCTTGGCTAAGGATGGGGCCGACGCGGCTACCAAGCTCGCCGTGGAGGCAAAAGCTGCGGTCGACAGAGCCGCTGTCGCGACCGAAGCCGCCAAAGAATCGTGCCGCAAAATGGCCGACGCCGCGAAGCTTGTGGCCGAGCGGGAAAGGGCCCTCCTCGCCGACGTTAATGCCGCCAACAAGAAGGCCAACGTTGAGGCTGCCGCCGCAGGTAGGGCGTTCAACGCGTACGATAAGGCCCGAAAGGCCAAGCTCGCCGCTAGGAACGCGGAGGCCGCTGCCACGTCGGCCGTCGTCGACGAGGAGAAACAGTTGGAAGTCGCCGCCGCGGAGAAAACGACCGCGTTGAGGAATGCGATTAACGCGATACTGAAGGCCGCCGAGAAGGATGCGGCCACGAGGGTCGCCCTCTACTCAACCGGACGTTGGTCGAATCCCTAGAAAAGGATGAAACCGGCCGTTGCGACCGGTTCTTCCTCGTATCCGGTGGATATATTGTCAATGATAACGAAGCAAAGAGAGAAGATAAATCGTGATCCGTCAAAGTTGCCTCTTCCATCGATTACTGAATTTCTTAAGGCCTTAGGCCACTCTGGAGGCCGCAAAAATAGACTTTTTGGGGATTTTTTTTTTTCAGAAAAACTACAAAATAAATCGCGATTAAAAAAAGGGTGTTTATCATACGTAGCAGTGACTGTATACAAGAATTTTTTGGAAGCGATTGATCTCAAAATGGCGGCAGTGCATGTTTATCTCAAAACTACATTTTTTAAGTTGGCCGGAAACATAACTCAGACAATTTTCAACCGATTCACTTGAAATGTTGAATATATCTTGAAAAATACATTGTCTATGGAAGTACGTAGGATTTTATTTACATTGCATAGTTCATTTGTTATTAACAATTATCTGACGAAATTTTTCACTTTCCAAAAATTTGCCTAAAAAATCGTCAGATAATTGTTAATAATAAATGAACTATGCAATATAAAAAAAAATCCTACGTATGTATGATAAACACCCTTTTTGTAATCTCGATTTATTTTGTAGTTTTTCTGAAAAAGAAATCGCCAAAAAGCCTATTTTTTCGGCCTCTGGAGTGGCCTAACCCCTTAAGTCACTTTTTTCTTTTACTTTTTCCTTTATCCGATCTGGTCGAACAAAGGGATAGCTATTGTCGACGTTTCTTCTATGATTTTTCTTTTCAAAGCACCTTTCGCAAAAGTATATTGGGTTCAACACATACATACATAAATCATTATCGGAATAATTATTTATTTTTAATTTCGCTCATATGGTTAGCGATTTTTGTTTTCGTTCGTTCGGACCTGTCTCTACTGCGTGCGAATTAAAATACCAAGCCCCGCCGCCCCGTCGCCGACATCTCATCAAGAATATCTTTACTTTCATTGTTCTCACAGGTAAAAAGCGCTAATAGACGCGACCAACTACCGAGATCCCCTTCGCTGTCGTAAAAATCGTCGGAAGGGCAGAAGAGAAACGACGGAAGAAAAAAAAACAATAATTTATATTCTTTAATTTGTTATGTATAAGGCGTGACATGTATGCACTCTGTATCCTCAGCGCCGGGAGGATTAAAAAACTGCGCAAAAAATAGCATCATTTATTAACTAACATATTAAAATTTGTTCAATTGTACTCCTTGTTACGATTTTTTTCTCCTCCTTTCTCCTTGCCTCTCTTCACCTTCGAACTTGAATAACTTAACAACCCACCGATATTCGTGAAAACCGGATAAAGTTTTTCAAATCTGATCATTACAAGTTCGTTGAAAAGATTGAAAAAAAAAACGAACTTAAATCCTCACCACGATTTTTTTTACACGAATAATCGCTATTTGAATGATGTATGCAAATAAAAAATAAAAAAATCCCGCCAAATTTAAATCTGTATAAAACTAATGATATCGAGGATTGATAAAAACAATTTTTTGTTCATTAACGCATTATGTAACAAATGCGCTTGAACGTGATAACGTGATAATGATAATGTCGATACAGGAAACGATGGTTTGTTTCTTTTTTTCTCCATCGCTCAAAATTTGCGGGAATGGCGTTTGGGAAGGTATCGTGTTAAGACGGACATGAGTGATTCTCTACTTAATGGAAAATCAATGTCCCAGGCTAACGTTGTGTATTTAAAATTATTATTACTGGGTTGTATCTGTCTAAAACGATAATTCGTTATCTATTCTTGGTACCCCATAACGGACATAATGAGGCAATATCTTAATATTCACTCAAGTGTCTTTCAAACACCCTAAAACACAGTCCCCTGTCGTGTCCCATTTCCAGAATGACAAGGTTCACGGCTAATGTTGACTTTTAGTTTTAACATTGCCTACTTCTTACATTCATAGGTTTAACTAGAATAAAGGACGTGTCTTTATAAAATACGACCATCATTTTAAATACTTTATCAATATGAAAAACTATCACTCAAATGCTGTCCTAAAAATTTCAAAACAATCCCCTAGGTTAACTTCAAAATCGCGCCCAATTCGTATTTCGTTTAGTAGACATCATTTGTTGCGATAAACCAACCGCAAACGGTGTAAAGTTCGTCCAAATGGCGGGCTAAGGTAGCTAACGCCATATAATTCCGTGCGAGCGCTATGTTTGTGACTGAACGACGTGACATAGCCGCTTGCTTGAACAGTCCTCTGGTAAGTAGTTTTTTCATTGTTAGGTGTTGGAATTAATTCGTAGCGTTTTACAAGAGATGGCGTACGTAGTACAGCAGTATTTCGTTGTTACCGACAGTGATGTATTAATCGTGAAACAGCTATCATTGAATATCATTTGCTGTACAGAACATCTTTTTGAATCGTAAATAACAACACTTTATAATTTATTGAATATGTCAACATTCATGCCGAAAAAATTGTTTTTGCGGGGAGTTTTACTTCATTACCTTAATATGAACAAAAGGGCTGCTGAAGCTCATCGTATTTTAGTGGGAGTGTATGGTGAACATCCTCTAGCTGAGCAAACGTGTCAGAAGTGGTTTGCACGTTTTAAAGCTGGTGATTTCGACTTGGATGACAAGGAGCGACTTGGCTACCCGAAAAAATTGAAGATAACGAGTTGGAGGCATTGCTCAATGAAGACTCATTCCAAACACTTCAAGAATTGTCTACATCATTGCGAGTTTACTTATCAAAGGTAGGAAAACGTCTTAAAACTTTGGGCATAATCCAGAAGGAAGGACATTGGTTCCATATGAATTGAAACCAAGGGACATTGAGAGGCGTCTTTTGACATGTGAACTGCTGCTTCAACGGGCGAAAAAAAGGTTTTTTGCATCCAATTGTCACTGGTGATGAAAAATGGATCCATTACGACAATCTGAAGTGCAGAAAGTCCTGCGTTAAGCCCGGCCAACCATCAACATCAGTGGCAAAGCCAAATATCCATGGGCCTAAGCTCCTTCTCTGTATTTGGTGGGATCAGAGGGGTGTGATTTATTATGAACTGCTGAAACCGAATGAAACCATAACTCGGGATCGCTACCGACTGCAATTGGAGCCCTTGAGCCGTGCATCGAAAGAAAAATGGCCGGAATACTCCGAAAGACACTACAAAGTCATTTTGCTGCACGACAATGCTCGTCCGCACGTCGCAACACCGGTACAAACATATCTGGAAACACTTAAATGGGGAGTCCTACCCCACCAGCCAAATTCTCCAGATATCGCTCCTTCTCATTACCATTTGTTTCGTTCGACGGCTCATAGCCATCTGAGCAGAAGTTCACTTTTTACGAAGATTGTAAAAAATGGGGCGATTCGTGGATTGCATCTAAAGACGAGGCGTCCTTCCGACACGGTATTTTCACCCTGCCCGAAAGATGGTCAAAACTAGTAGAAAGCGAGGGGCAATACTTCCATGAATGTATTTTTTAATTTTCATTTAAAATAAATCTTTTTTTTTCATTTAGAAGACACTAAGAATCAATTCCAGGCCCTAATATTTTATGTGATTAAATTAAAATCATTTCATACATCATTTATTCATTTAATAAGCTAGCACTTGTGACTCTTAATTCTAGAAAGATTTCACATGATTTAGCTCTAGATAACTTTTTTGCAAAAATAACAGTCACCTGGGCACAGTCTCCTGTCATTTTATAACCCAGGAGACAGTTTGATGCTCCAGGGGACTGTTTTATTTTCAAGCATGGTCAGGTCATCTTCCAACTTCCGGAACTGGCAGTATGCTGTTCCTTTTAGGTAATGATGACTTTTGAGATGACGAATGCCTGCATTTCGATTTCGGAACAGTGGAGTACGAAGGAAAGACACAACTTAACGATGACGATATTCACACGGACTCCAAATTTTTGACTCTAGAGTAGAGACTGTAGAGACTGAAGTTTCGTATGATATTCTATCCGACACCGAATTCGAGTATGTTGCTGGGCCAAGTTCAATTTCAGTCAGCTAATAATACATCGGCGACTACGTATTCGTTAAGGGATCATCACGATATAACATTTTCAAAAAATCGACTTTTGTTTGTTTGTATTATCCGACAGTATACACCGTTAAAAATATGACCTGGCACCGCCGATTCATCGTAAGTAGATAATTTATACGAAAATTGAATTTATATGCAAACATTGAATGCGTTTATCTCGAAATGTCGCTTTCCAAAACGGTGTACCTGCACTCTCAATGGAAGAGTTTTCAAGCTATCCGTCACAAATTTTTACACAACATTCTTTATGCATCCTTTATCTTGCTGTGGAAGCTTTTTTTCAATATTTATATTTATTTATCGAAAAACTGTCAAAAAGTTACACAGAAAAAAAAAGTTCGTTCATCCATCCAAAATTCAGTTGGTTTAACAAAATGTATCTTTAAATATGTTCAACTTGACTTTTGATTGGCATAACAAAACGGTATAGTTGGTGGTAAATCAGTACAGTGGTATGAACTGTAGCTTATTTAGCATGTCTGAGCAACTGTTAAAACAACAAAATTTCGAGACAACAACATGCATTTTGCACATTCAACGATTCTTTTTTCTCAGTGTAGGCTCAATTCGGAACTTTTTTTTTTTTCAATCCGCCGCCATTTTGTCAATTTTGATTTTTAAAAAACCTCCATATCAATATGGCGGCTTTCATACTGATTAATAATCCTTTTACAAATTTTGTTTCAGACAATATTGACGGCCACGACCGTGTACACCGCGACGAGTCCTTTATTATGAAGACATTTTCAACCGTTGAAAAAATGTGAAAGAAATAAAAATAAACGTTTTCGAATTTATTTTCTGTTCTTCATGACTGCTTCGATTTGCTTCGAGTTGACATGAAAAAATCAGATGATTAGCATATGTTAACCATCGAAAAAAAAATCGCGGAAATCAGCTATTTTTCGACCCGTTACACTGTGATGATCCCTTAAGTTTCCTGTACAAAAATAAGGGATGTGGGTATATCGGTGTAATTAAACAGACAGACAACGAGGATGTCCAATTAACCGTATTTTTTCAGAAAATGTTTGACAATAAGGGCCACACATTCAGAGTTGATGATACTGATGTTTCCGAATTTTCGTTCAACCAAATATTGCTTAAATTACCAAATTCAGATCGGACCTTAAAAGGGAAAAGAATATCTTATTACTTAAAATCACCTGTACCGGTCTATGAAAAATAAATTAGGGCTGATTGTTAAAAAAAAACAACGATAAAAATTTCGAAAATCGGCGACATCGCGTATATAAGGCCTTAAGCGATTTTGGAAATCTGAATTTGCAAAAAAAAAAAGGTAACGAAATTTTCGTTGCGTCCGAACGATGCAAACTTCAATATCGTTCGAGAGGACGGAAGACGTATTGACATTTCAAAATTGCTACGAAATTAATACAGAATAGTATCGAAACTACGAGTAGGTAATTTTACTTTCGAGCGTTTCGAATAAAACCATTTCAAACTGGCTTCAAACTGTTCGTCGGCTATGTATTTTTATTATTTTTTGTTTTATGTGTATGTACACCGTTTACGCCGTGTTGGCTGGTCCGATTTGATTGTTTGTTTCTTTACTGTGTAGGGAAACACAGCGATGTGGTTCCATGAAAATGTTGTGCTAATCTGCCAAGTGCGTTTTCCAAAAATCCGTTTTTCAAATCGCGATATCTCAGCCACTAAGGCTTACTGGAACAATAATAAAAAACGACGTTAATTCGGAGGTCTTCAACTTTCACCACGTGAACGGAGAACTGAGAAATATGCATATCGCCCTCATATTGCGCTCACCGAATGTATCACTAAAAACATGCATATTGCCGTCATGGAATGTATTACTGAGAAACACGCATATCGCCGTCATGTTGCGCCCATCGAATGTATCACTGACAAACATGCACATCGCCGTCATATTGCTTGCATGGCATGTCTACTACCAGTGCCTATCCAGTGAATTCATCAACACAAGTCATTGGGTGACCCAATATTACCTATTTTTGGTTATTAACGATGTTTACCATGTAATAACAAGAAATGGGTAATATTGGGCTATATTAAATATCCTAGACTATTAATAAGTTGATTTTGATAAAGAAATTGATATATATATATATATATATATATATATATATATACACGTATGTGTACACACACACACACACACACACACACACACACACACACACACACACACACGCACACACATATATATAGATATCCCTTCGATAGGACTTTTTGACGCCGTTTTGATGTCGTTTTGTCAACTTTATGGATGCCTTTTGGTCAACTGTCTTTTTATTCCAAAAGCGTACGTCTGCTTTTGAGGTTATCCGTTTGGAGCATAGCAACCACCAAAAGTCGTGAACGTAACAGGAGAGAAGTCCAATAACGACTGTACCGTTTTTATAATATTGAATTATCTTTCACTTATAATGAATTAATTGATGTTTTATTTATAATGACCTAGCCCACTTCGAAACCGACATAACAATATCTTATCAATTTCTTTATTATAAAAATTATCGCATTAACAGTCTAGAATATTGAGCTATATTAAATATTCTCGACTATTAATAGGTTAATTTTTATAAAGAAATGGATAGGATATATATATATATATATATATATATATATATATATATATATATATATATATATATATATATATATATATATGTATATATATGTGGGATTGTAAGAAAAGGGAGAACACAAGATGAAATTAAAGTGTTTAATTAATTGAGGGTTTGAGAAAAATTACAGCTTGCTCACTTGTCGAGCGCCTCTCAGCGTCTGTCTACTCGTTTTTCTCGCCCGCGAGCCGTGGCGCGAACGATCTCAGCGCTGATTCCCCGATTCTCATTGCGCGGTCTTACGCCTGCTCGATCGGTGCTTTCCGGGCAATCGATAATTCAGGGCGCTCCGGGGAAGGCCCTATATATATATATATATATATATATATATATATAGGGCCTTCTATATATATATAGGGTACATATATATATAGGGCATATAAACTGTCGAGAAAGGCAAAAAACAATCGATGTTTTGAAAGTGTCACACACACTATATATATATATATATATATATATATATATATATATATATATATATATATATATATATATATATATATATATATATATATATATGTATATGTATATATAGTGACACTTTCAAAACATCGATTGTTTTTTGCCTTTTTCGACAGTTTATATTTTCAAGAATATCCTGTAAAAAATGTCAAGGTTGTATCTCTAATTATTTTATCTTGCAAAAATCGATCGTTAAATCTTTAAACGCGTTTTTCTCGAAATGAGATTTTTTAAATTTGCTGACATTGCAACTCAAAGAGCAATTACCCGATTGACTTGAAATTTGAACTGAGTACTCTTGAATATATTTACTCTACAACGACGTAGGATATTTTTGATTGGATGAAAATTGACGATTTGACATTGAGAAAAACGACCATTTTATAGGCAAGAAAACCGACTTTTTTCATAACTACGTTATTTTGTTAGATTTTGATATTTTTCGAAAATCCTACGTCATCGTACAGGAAATACCTTCCTGTTTAACGACATTTTTTCCTTTTTCGGTATCAGCTACTCAATCGGCCGGAATCATGTCAGCAGTGGAGGAACTTTTTTTTGGCGCCCCCGAAGGCAGCGCATAAGTCGCTTGGATCTCAATATTTTTCTATGAAAAAATTATGTAATATAGGTCAAATATAGCCAAATATATTCTTAATTTTCCGAAACATTTAATTGAGTACTTTTCTTCCAAAAAAATTCCCGAAAATCACTCAAATTTTCAGTGTTCGCACTGGTATAGCTCCTTAAGAAGATATCTTTCAGATATATCGATTTGATGACTTTGCGCTAACGTGACGACAACCGAAAAGAGTTGACCTTTTGTCGACACTTTGTTAACCATTAAAAGTTGCCGTATAGTTAACTATCGAATACGAAGAAGTTGTCTGCCAAGCGGACATAAGTGATACGTTTTGTAATACTAAACGGCGTCTTTTTGGACAACCGAAAAGTTATCCATATCCGTTCCGCGATATCTTTCAGATGCCATATATAGATAACATTTTGCTACCTGGGAGGTCGTTGACGGTGCGATCGCGACCACTGTCGCATCTTCCGCAATCTTGTCTCCGAAATTCGCACAACTGCACAAGAGATACCCACGTATTCGTAAATTCATCCCAAAGTCGAAAAAAAAAAAAAAACAAGAAACGTCGCAATTAAAATTCACCTTCGAATCGTAAAAACTCTTTATTTCATGTGTACAATTGAGCGTCACGTTTTTTTTTTTTCTCAGGGCAAGTCGAGTTTGAATGTTCGGCAGTACTTTCGTTCGCTCATATCCTTCGAGCCCGCGGCCACTTCCGGTCCATTCCCGCACAACCTCAACCGGAAGTGACCTCTCATCAGTGGCGAAATTTGTTTGTAAAAAAATATCGCATCGAATAACTTAAAAAATGTGTATTTTTTTCGCTATTTCGGGAATGAACGATGGAGAAGAAATTCGAAAATAAGAAAAACAAAAAGGAATCTCACTTCACGAGGATAAATTGCAACAGCCTTTTTATCCTTCGGACGAGGGCTTCGACAAAGCCCCGGTCCACCATCGTGTACTCGTTCTGCGTGTCCAGCAGTTGTGCGATAAAAGCGTCCGTGAGTACCGACGCAAGGCCCTGCTTCAATTCCGCGAGCGTTTCGTTCGTGACTCGCCAATCGAGCATAGTCTCCTCTATTCCTGAACGAAAAAAAATCAATTAGAAATTCGCCACGTAATTTACGGAAACACTTTTGCGATTTTTTTTCATTTATATGTACAGAGTAAATTTATTGAAACCTTTTGTACATTATTAAGTGTCAGTTCAAGAACATTCCGTGAAATTTGTACGCGAAAATATCCACAAACAAGCCGGTGCCGCGTTTTTCTCGAATTCACTTTTTCGATTTATTTCAAACTTGGTACACACTTTCTACATATAAAATACCTCCCCCCAACGGTCAGTTTGAGATGTTTTTTACATCGAGGGGGTTTTCCAGCCCCAAAATGGCGGAATTTTTCGTGAAAAATAGCACTTTTCACTTTACATGACAAAAAAAATTTAGAAATGAAAAAAAAAAATGATCAAAGACCGTTGGGGGAGGATTTGATGATACTTTGACTAAATTTTAATGGTACTTGATTTCAGATTATTTCTAGCTGAGATACAGTGAACACCGCAAACCGTGTTTTTCAAAAGGCGTTCTTGGAAAAGAATTGTCACCGGCTTGTTTGTGGATATTTTCGCGTACAAATTTCACGAAATGTTCTTGAAATGACACTTAACAATGTACAAAAGGTTTCAATAAATTTACTCCATCCATATAGATGAAATTCGCAAAAAAGTTTTTTTTTCACGTTGAAACCCCTACCCTTCCCTTAAGGGAGAATATCAGTGTGACAGGCTAAAAAATGAGTTTTTTTTTAAACGACTCGATCAAATTATTTGGAATTTTGTGTATTGATTATTGAAGTAATGAAGCATACAAGGAAATTTTATTTTTTTATTTTTCGTACACTTTATTAAGCAGAGGAGCGGTCGCAAATGGCGTCTCAAAAAAAGACTCCCCGACGGTTGACAGCATAAGTGCCACAGCAAGCATGTGAAATCAAAAATTCAATGAGATTATTAAATTATAACAGTATAGCTATCGCAGCATCGTAGGAAATTTGAAAATTTAGATTAGAAAAAAAAATGGCGGCCGTTAAAAAAAATCGAATTTTATACGAAAATTTTGCAGTAAATTGTTAATAAAAAAGTAAACAATTGAAAAAAAAAACTCTACGAGGCGACGATAGCGATGAGTTTTCTGAAGCGAATCCTTTTTGAATGAAGTCTACTGGACAAAATTTGAGAGTTATGCTGTCAACCAGGTCAAAATCCTGGTTTCGAGAAAAACGCGTTTAAAGTATAGAAATCCCCGTATAGAAGGCTCTGAGAGCGTCGACGCTTGGCGCCAATTTCGAATACTTCAAAGCCGAATGATGTTTTGAAAATTTGTAGGCATATTCTTAAAGGCCAAAACGATCTATTTAAGCGAAAAAAAAATCGATTTTTTTTTCACACTGATATTCCCCCTTGAAACAGTCGAACAATGTTGTCGTTGGCATTACCCTGTGTCCTGTTGCGTCTCGAGGTGGCCTGCATAGTGTAAAAGTCCACATGGCTCCAGAGTATATAAAGACTGTGCTCGACGACGAGCGACAGATACTTGACGGTCCGTCGTTTGATCTTAGCCTCGTTTTTCAGTCGTTGCTCCACGACCATTCGTCTCTTGGCGACATCAAGTTCGATCTCCTCCTCGCTCAGATACTTATTGAGATCGGCAGTGCTCATGTCACCTACCATAGCGATCCTCTTCACGAGGCTGTCCAAGTGTGGCATTTCCGAGTGAAGCACACCCGTCGACGCGACGAGCTGATCCAGCACAGCGCCCAGTGGTACTCCAGTCGCGTTGTTCCTGCCCCCCTCCTTGCCAACTTTCAACCCCAATTCAGCCTCGAACAGCAAGTTACGAATTTTCTGATCCATTCGCGAGTGTTGCATCTGATTGCGCGTGTAGAGTAAAACATTGGCGGCTATTTGTGCGACCGAGGAGTGTCTCTCTTCCGCGTGATCGGTGCCCGCGTCGCTGTGACAAAAGTTCATCGTCTGAGGATTGAACTTTGGCAGTAGATTGACAACGAGGCGTTGAAGCCTGTAGAGATGTGCGCGCAGTTCCCTCATCCCGGTATTATCGATAAGATTGCCCTCGTCGTTGTCGTTCCTCGTCAGCTCGTCCTCCACGAGTTTGTACATATCGACGTTTGCCGAACGCGCGATTACGCCGCTCAGACAAGCGACTTCCTTGAGAAAGTGTCGATTCTCGCGTGGCGACGCGTTACGAAGTATCGTCTCGACGGTGTCGCGATGTGACTGCAGGAGGCCGCAGACTTGAACGGCGCACGATTGGTTCTCGGTGCCGAGGGTCGTCAGCAACGCGTCGCACAGATAGAGGGCCGGTAGGAAGATCTGCTGGTATCGTTGACCGACCGATGGCACGAAAGTCGACTCGTGATCTTCGAAGGCCACGTGTACGTCCGGATGTTGATCGAATGCGCACATGCTCGAGAGACACGACAGTACCTTGTTCTCCAGGAGGCTCTCGGCCCCGAGCCTCGTCGAGGCCATTCTGCAAAACGTCGCCATTTTCGCCTCGTAAAGATACAGAGGCCTCAGACTCTGGGGATCCGGCTGAAGTATACCGCGCAGCAGATTATCCGACTCGAGTAGAGCGTCTATCATGTGCTTGAGATAACCGTGACTAGCCAGATACACGATCCACGTATTGTCGCAATCGAGCTCGAGTATCTTGTCGAGGCACGAAAGCGCGAGCATCTTGCATACGTCATGGCCGCCCGAACAATTGTGACACAGTATATCCATGAGTTTGTTGCCAAAAGCATTGATAACCTGTATTGTCGCGTAACGATGCGAACGCTCGTGGATACCGGAAGTACCCACGTTACCCCGATACATCGAGCTGTCCAATTGGCTCACGTACGTCATCTCTCCGACGTTCTCGTTGTCCCGCTTCTCGGCCTTCTCGCGCCCCACGACGCACAGGAAATTCAACAGTGCGCCGTAAAGATGCGTGCGCACTTTCTGCGAGGAAGCGCCGGAGTTCAATATCCACTGGAGCACGTGTGACAGTATGATCTTCATCATGGTCGTATTGGAGGGCGAGGAGGGCAGAATCTCGTTGTCCGACTGGAGGGCGAAGCTGTTCTTCAAGTTGACCAATAACACGAGAACCGTGCCGGAAACGAGAGTCTTTATTTCGTTCAAAGCCTCGCACGAGGTCATCTTCTGCAGCAGATCGTGCGACAGATTTAGCAGGAGACTCTGACGTTGGGCTGTCGGCAGTTGTTGACTGTTGGCTATCGAGAATAGTATCTCGGTCGTCTGACACCAGCCTTCGACGAACTTGACCGTGGCGTAGGAAAGCGTTTTCGTTTGATTTCTCTTCAATGCGTATGAGAGTATCGACTGTAATTCCTGTTGCATCAATTTTCTCTGAGTCACGGTGGAGCTGCTTTGGGTCACAGCCAGTTCCTCGGTGATCAGGCAATGCAGCTTGCGTATGTCGATCAGCTGGGGACCACCGGCTAGAAGCACCGGCACGCTGCAACGTCCCAGTACCATTTCGATCTGCGAAGGATCGAACAGCTCCCAGGACTTGGGTGGCTCGAGATCGAGCTGAAAGTCGATGTAGTGCAACAGATCCATGAGTAACTTTTGCGAGGGTAACGTACCCTCGCGATCCTGAGTCGTGTCGCCAACGAGACGTTGAACGAGGGAATTCTGAAGATTTCCACCGGCTACGCGCAGCTCGATTGCGGCGATCTTCAATAGCCAGGACATGCAGGCGAGCTCGGTGGCGCGCTCGGCGCCCTGAAAAGGAAGCTTGGATAGATGCCTCTGCACGAAGTCCTGATTCGTCGCGGTGCGGAGAAATCTCAATACCGGCACCGACGTTTTTGCGTTAGCCGCGAGTGTATGGAGAAACCAGTAGCAAGCCTCGGTTATCTTGTCGCGAGTTCGCTCGAGCGAGAGTTCGAGAATCCCGAGTATCGAGTGAAGACAGGTGCGTGGAAATCCGAGTATGCCGGGCTGTTGTATTATCGTTTTTCTTATGTCCTTGGTGATGTCAAAGCCGAGAAGATAATGAGCGAGATTAGGCGCTGGCCTCGTGATACTCTGCATCAACAGCAGCAATATTCGATCCTTGCAATTGCCGATTCGTTCGATCGAGCCGTCCTCGGGCTCGTTTCCCTCGTTCGCGGTCTCGCTGTCGAGGCACTCGACGAATCCGTGCCTCATGGCGATCGCGAGTGCCGGGCTCGCGGTGAACGTCGAGAGAAGCTCGGTATCGGCCCCGGGCTCGCAAGCGACACCCTGCACGACCCCGATTGCCGCGTACGCGTGTTCCCTCAGCCACGAATTGTACGAGACGTAGGTCGCTATGTTGATAGTATGATCCGGCTTTCCCGTGCGTGGATTAACGCCAAGCAGAAGCCTCGAAAGCCCCGTGAGTATCTTGTTCGTCGATGTCGCCACGGCCAATTGGGTCATGTAGTGATGTTGCGTCTTGAGGCCGCGCTCGAGTATCCTCAGGCAGCTAAGCGTGGCCTTCTCGAGCTCGCACTTGCCCGGAAACGAGTCGTAAGTGTCGAGAAGATTGCGACCCTCGTCGAGCACGTACAGCAACGTGTGTAGAAGCTCCGAATTCGAATGAAGCTGCGTCATCAGATGATAACCGGGCTCGGGATTGACCAGGGTCGTTTCACCGGCTTGAAGCTCGACTTTGCAGCCGACAAAGTCCTCGAGGCTCGGCTCGTACGCGGCCACGAGCTTCTCGAAGATCCTCAGACAGGAGTCGGCCACTTGCCACTTCTCGCCCGGATTCTTGTACGATCTCGTGTTGAAGCGGAGAAACACGGTATCGATGACGAAGTGCAGATAGGGATCGAAGCCTGGATTTCTCTGTCCGACGCCGAGTAAACGGGGTATCGGGAAATCGGTGAGGGAATCGAGAAGCTCGAGGAAGGCCCTTGTCAATGGATACTCCTCGTTTCGCGACTCGATCTCCTCGAGCTCGGTTTGCACGCCGCGCGGCTGATAACTGCTGGTACTTGGTATCGTGCAGAGTATCTGAGCTGCCTCGAGACTCTGCCACACCGTGGATGAGCTCTCCGGTGATTTAGCGAGGGCAGCGAGAGTCCGCACGAGGACGCCCTTGAGGGGAATCGGCATCGCGCAACCGACCAATCCTATGAGGGACGGCAAGACTTTCCAGCCTGGATGATCGCAGATGGCGACTCGCGACATCTCGTCGTATCGAGCGACTATTCGCACCACGTTCAATACCGCCTCGAGGCCCTTCACCTCGTGGGGCGTTATGCCCTTGGGATGACTGCGCTGACGGTATATCGTGTCCTGACTGGGCGGAAGTTCCTGTCGCAAATTGTAGTAGTAACGCGTGAGCGAGGTGAAGAAGTGATCCCAGGATATCGTTGTCGAGCCGGTCGTGCCGTTTGGCTTGAGAAAGTTGAAGGCTTGACGGGCGGCCTGTGGCGAGGATGCCAACGATCCTATCATACGTAGGTAAGGCACGAAAAGCCCCGCGGGCAATATCTCACCGGCGAGGCGGACAAACTTGAACAGCGCCACCTGCCGCGAGGGTAAACGACTCGGATGCAAACTGGCGCTTATGTGCGTCCCGTCGGACTGTTGACACCAATAGTCCATGGTTAGATCGAGGCCGAGAGGATCGGAGCGATAGAGCTCGGCTATCGTCAGCAACAGGTACTCGAAATGATTGTCCAGGTTGATCGGCGGCTCGACGCCTTCTTGCTGATAGGCTTGCACGAATCTCATTGACTCGTCGGCCCGACTTCGCAATTCCTTCACCTTCAATGGCATCAACATTATGAAGTCCGATATGAGACTGTGGAAGTAACGAACGTAAAATTCCTCGTTTCGCAGATGCTCGCATTGAAATATCACGCTTGCTGTGTAGTGGAAAGCACGATTCGAGAGCGCGGCCTCGACGAGGATGTCGTCCTCTTGCGTTATGTCACGGCTCTGGCCGAGATTCGTAGCTGATTTGATGGTAGTGACGGCGATCGCCAGGGCGAATTGCACGAGGCCGCGTAGGCCGCTACTCTCCCAAATGAACTTCTCGCTGGTTAGCTTGCGAACGGTTTCCTCGAGGAAGCCGGCCTCGGCGACGAGCGGCATGGAGCGCACGATATCCTCACCGTCCTCGCGACTGTGCAGCGCGCTCAGATTCAACGAACTGAGGAGGGCCATTATCAGCGCCAGGGTCACACGATCGGGACCGCCCTCGCCGGCCTCGGATTCCGGACGACGGGATTGCAGGCACGACAAGAGACGCAGGGTTATCGACGCTGGCAGGGACGTCTGAGCCGACCAGAGATACAGTATGTCCGCGAGATCTTGCCTCGTGTCGTTGTACAATCTCATGACCGCGCGGTGGTGCTTCGCACCGCCCAAGGCGCAATTCTGCTGGAGAAGATCCTGCTCCTTGGTCGGATCCATTTCCTCCAGGAGGGAAAGTACACGGTCGAGCAAACCGTCCTCTTGCATCTTGTTCGTGTATTCGGTTATCTTCTTGGTCAGAATCAACGGAGTATCCAACACCCAGCTGTGTCCTATCCTTGCCTGGTTCGATAAAATTCATTTATATGGTAATAGAATATTTAAAAAAAAGCTTTTATTTGGTGGAGTAGATGGTACGGTCGTGCTGTAGCTGAAAAAAAACGCGAGATTGGAAAAACTTAGAAGGCTAGTTTTTTGACAGGTGATTTTGTGGGTGCCGCGGGTGCTAAATCCAAGTTTGCCTAAAAATCGGGGTGTAGGGTTTACTAGGTGCGCAACTAAGTTCCCGGGTTTCACACATGGATGGCGCTAGCGACACATGTAGTCGGCATACAGAACTGAAATTGGGTGTCTTTATAGCTTGGATATCTGTTAAGAATACCCAGTCGTGATATAAACAAATATCGCAACACAACGACCTTTTTTCTAACCTCGAAAATGTCAAAGTTTGTGCCAAATAAACAGCATTTGCGAGAAGCATTGCTTTTCTGCTCCAACCTAAAAAAACAGCAGCCGAAGCATGTCGGTTACTTGAGGAGGCCTACGGCGAACATATACCATCAAAAACAACGTGTGATGATTGGTTCAAGCGGTTCAGAAGTGGCGATTTTGAGACTGGGGACAAGGAGCGCTCGGGAAGACCGTAAACATTTACGGACGCCGATCTGCAAGCGTTATTGGATGAAGATGACACTCAAACAGAAGATCAACTTGCCGAGGCATTAAATGTGACTCGCAATGTATTTCGAAACGTTTGCACGCCATGGGAAAAATTCATAAGGAAGGAAAGTGGGTGCCGCATGAGTTGACTGAGAGACAAATGGAAAATCGAAGAGCCACTGCCGAAATGTTGCTTTTGCGGCAGAACAGAAAGAGTTTCCTGCATCGAATTGTTACTGGCGATGAAAAATGGATATATTTCGAGAATCCCAAACGCAGAAAATCGTGGCTTTCACCTGGCGAAGCGTCAACATCGACGGCACAGTCAAATCGCTTCGGAAAAAGGACAATGCTCTGCGTTCGGTGGGACCAGAAAGGAATCGTGTACTATGAGCTGCTGAAACCGGGCGAAACTGTCAATGGGCATCGCTACCGACAACAACTAATCAATTTAAACCACGCATTGCTCAAAAAACGGCCAGAATGGGACACGAGACACGAACGTGTGATATTGCAGCACGACAACGCACCGTGCCATCGCAGTTCCATCGTCCAGGACACCATAAAAATACTGAAATGGGATCTGCTACCGTACCCGCCATCTTCGCCACACCTGGCCCCTTCAGACTATCGCTTGTTCCGGTTGATGGCGCATGGCTTGGGTGGGCTACACTTGGCCAATTACGATGCAGTACAAAATTGGATGGACGAATGGTTTCAGTCCAAAGACGCGTCTTTTTATCGTCGCGGTATTTATGCATTGCCAGAGGGATGGCAAAAATGTGTAAATAGCGAGGGACAATACTTCAAATGAACCATTTTTTGTATTTGTCTTGAAATTTTCGATTTTTTATTGGTAAAAAAACCCGGAAACGTAGTTGCGCATCTAGGATTTTAGAGTATGGGGTGGGTTAATGCCAAACTACAACCCCTACGAGGTCGGCGCCGTGAGACAAAATGTGCAGAAAAATCCGGACTTTAGTTTTGTCCACAGCGCCGAAGTCGTGGAAGTTCATTTTGGGGGTGAAAAAGTGGGGTGAAATTTTGAAAAATCAGTTTTAATTCAATAACTCTTTAGAAAAAATTCGTACACTTTTTGTTAAGATGGTAACGTGTAGCCCTTGAAAAGTCGCGTTGATCGAGTATTTGATCATCACTCTCCGATAATATCTTCATCCCCAAAAAATGGTTAAAATACCAAAAAAAAATGGTTTATCGAATAACTCAAAAACAATAGATTTTTCGGGGATGGTTCAAATGTACGAAATGTAGAGAATAATTTTCTCCATATTTTCGTTTCTAAGGACCACCTTGGAATTTTGATTTGCCAACCCCTCTCGGGGGTTGAAAATTCAAAATGGAATACTGGGATAACTATTGACCGCACGAATTCGCCGCCGTGGAAGAATTTGTAGCTTGAACCGTTACCTACATTTTTGTCCACAGCGCCAAACTCGTATCTCTTCATTTTCGGTCAATAGTTTTCCCAGAATTTCATTTTTAATTTTCAACCCCTTAGAGAGGTTCGAAGAAGCAAAATTCAAGGGTGGTCCAAAGGAACGAAAATATAGAGAAAATTATTCTCTACAATTCGTACATTTGAACCATCCCCGAAAAATCGATTGTTTTTGAGTTATTCAATAAACAATCTTTTTTTAAACTTCAACAATTCTTTTGGGAGTGAAGATATTACTGGAGAAGGATGATCGAATACTCAATCGACGCGTCTTTCCAAGGGCTACAACGTTTCAATTTGAACAAAAATTGTATGAATTTTTCCTGAAGAGTTATCGAATGAAAACTGATTTTTCATCGTAATCGTAAATAACAACACTTTATAATTAATTGAATATGTCAACATTTGTGCCGAATGCGGGGAGTTTTTCTTCATTACTTCAATATAAACAAAAGTGCTGCTGAAGCTCATCGTATTTTAGTGAAAGTGTATGGTGAACATGCTCTAGCTGAGCAAACGTGTCGGGAGTGGTTTGCACGTTTTGAAGCTGGTGATTTCGACTTGGATGACAAGGGGCGACCTGGCCAGCCGAAAAAGTTTGAAGATAATGAGTTGGAGGCATTGCTCAATGAAGACTCATCTCAAACACTTCAAGAATTGTCTACATCATTGGGAGTTTACTTATCAACGGTTGGAAAACGTCTTAAAACTTTGGGCATAATCCAGAAGGAAGGACATTGGGTCCCATATGAATTGAAACCAAGGGACATTGAGAGGCGTCTTTTGACATGTGAACTGCGATGTGAAAAAGCGATGGGCAATACTTTCATTAATGTATTTTTTTATTTTCATTAAAAATAAATTTTTTTTTTTCATTAAAAAAACGTTGCCAATGAATTCCAAGACCTGCTACTTTTCCTTTTAAGTTAAATCATGCATTGTCAGCTTTTAGATGTTCCGATTTTCCCAGCTGTTCGGTATTATATTCGGACGCCAGCCTCGTGCTCACCTGGACCAGACTTCTCAAAGCGGCGGTCAGCGCCTTCCTGCCATCGTAGTACAGCAGGACCGCCGTCAATCCCCTCGTCAAGCCCGGATGATGCGGCATCTGCATTTGCGCCGTGCACAAGAGGTCCAGCGCCATGAACTCGTTCAAATCGTACATGTCCGATATGATGAGCGTCTCGTCGACCAGTTCCTTCGACAGAATGTGATGGCCGAGGCCCGGCAGGCTTATACCCTCCGAAGCACCTTTCTTTATCTCGTCTCTACTCTCGGAGTTCTTGGGCTGCGCAGAAGATTCGAGTTAGCCGAAAGCAAGCGTGACGGGATCGCGATAGCCGTGCGTGAGAAAGAGAAACGACAGTTACGGGATTCTTCATGAGGCTGAGAAAGTTTTGTCTGTGATTGCGCAGGGCTTCCGTCAACTCGTGATACTGCGGATCGTTGGTGCTCGGCGCAGAGGTTATGTAACGCTCCACGAGATTTTGGAGCTCCTTGTAAGGCGTCCACATGTCCTCCGTGCTCGTCTTGTCTACGCGACGAAAGAAAGCGTTTTTTTTTTTTCCCCGTAGCGAACGTCATCGGGCGGAGCGCGCGCGTGAAAAAGGGCCAAAAGAATTTTGAGGTTAGCTGGTCGGGATTGGAGGTGAACGATTAGAGGCTAGAATCGACAAACTCACCGTCCGCCATTGTCGCAGCTGGATTCGTACGATCGGTCTCGAAGGATTTTTCGTTCGATTGATCCGGTTTTAGCCGCGAATTCAATCAAAACCCAAGCTTTTTAAGTGGCACGCGTGACGGAGACATCGGAGAAGCCGGTCGTGCGGCAACTGGCGCTAGTAATGGCGGGAATCTCGCGGACATGTTGAAAAATTTGAACTCGTCCCACCTGGCGACGATATCCGTAAGCTTCAAGGAGACTGAGAAGGAGTCGACCCATGGAGTCGACACTCCCGTCTCAAACAGTTCTTTCAATCGGTCGCAGAGGCGGAGTGCTCAGTTCCGCCGCAGGCGTCGCTAGTGTTCTTGGAAACCGATAGTATAGTAATACAAAACTGCATCAGGTGAAACTGTCCGTGTTATGGCGGCAAAATTGTTTGCGCCTGTCAAACACAAATATATCTGTCGTGTACACCGGCACAGCAGCTATCGAACTATGTGTATAATAATGGAGATGACTCCCCGCGAGTCAATGAGATGAAGGGAAAAAGTAAACACTCTGGGTAGGAATTATAAAACCAATCGAAGAATATATTCTTCCATGTTATTTTTGTTCGAGTTCTTTTGGGATTGGACGAGTTGTTTGGTTGAAACTGCTTCAATTCGCTCGTATAACCCCAGGTAGCAATTTCAAAATAGTTGTCTATTAGTTGTCCAAATGGGTACCTAATGTCCGCTTGGAAGTTACCTATAAGTTATCATGTGTCCAACAGTTATCTTTTTGGATGGTTGTTGACTTTAAAATAACTTCCGGGCGGACATTTGGCACCCTTTTAGCCGACTTTTGGACAACTTTTTGAAAATTGCTACTTGGGACCAGATACCTGTACGAATGCAAAAGAAAAAAAAATAAAACTACCGAGGCTCGAACTCAGGACCTTCGATGCGGTAATCTAGCGTTCTACCAACTTCGCCACGCAATCATTTGGCAATAAATATAATCTTCTCATATCTAAGTGATTGCCGCGCTTGGGGTTCAATTAGGCTTGACGGCTTCTTCGGTTGGTTCATCGCTTAATTTAATTCATATTTAGCTTCATTTTTAAACGTAACTAGCAAATCACGAGTTTCCATGGGTATACATATAATAAGCGCCTGTTGAAAAGACAACCCCAGCATGTAGAGCCAACATTCCCGCATTCGCCCGGTTTCTTGCATGTACATGTTATTATTGTTATTATTGTTATTGTACAGAAAAACAGAGAAACGCGCATCCGAATGATAAATACATTACGAGATACATTGCGGTTGGTTTATCGCTTCATTCGCGTTTCATTATAATAAGCTATATTTTTAAACATAACAGGCAAATCATAAGTTTCCATGATAAAATAACTCGTGTTGTACTTGTATAATTATTATATCTGATGTGCTTATTATATAACAAGCCCATGTGAATAAAACAACACGAGTTGTTTCATTAATATGTGCTTTATTAATATTATTTATATTTTATTTATTATATACATGTACACAATATTATCATATATTACAATGGAACGAATCCCCACTTGGGTGTATTATCGTTCGGGTGTGCGAGAGAGAACGCACCATGACTGCTTGAAAGAACTTCGTACACACAGGCTAGGATATGGAGTTTGGACTCCTTCACTCCAGTCTCCTTGGTAAGCTCGTTGCTCGGAACCGACCGGAAGTTCGATCAATAAACTTCCGGTCGTTCCGCGCGGTAAAGTGACCGCGACACTTGTGCGTCACGTAACCTCGAAGAATTGACGGCAACTTTACGTCCCCGTCTCGAGTACACGCAAAATTTCGCGTTTTTTTTTCTCGCTCTGGCAAGTGGCCGTCCTCGGTCACGCGTCTCAAAGTTTATCCTCTTCGGATTCATCGGTTTTTCCATCTCGAATAGTTTCTCGACCGAATCGCGCCATATTTTTTTCGTCTCACTCTCCATCGTTATTCAACCGTGTTTTGGGTGAACGTAACGGGACAACGATACTCTCGCCCGCGCACGGGCGCGTATGAGTGCGTGAATTTTCTTGTCCCATTGCGGTGCGACGTTCGAGATGCCTCGATAATAAAAATAAAAAAAAAACAAACGACGAACTGTCTCACGCTCGTTTCGACGGCGAGACTCGCCCGATCGAGCTGTCAAAAGTGTCAAGCCTCCCCCCTCCCTCGAGAAGCAGGGACAGCGCGATCGCCGTTCCGTCATAACCTCCAAACTTTTGACGTACTCGCGGATAAACAAGTCTTGTCAGAGAGAGAGAAAGAGAGAGAGAGAGAGAGAGAGAATTAGGTGAGCTCGCGAACGTTCATTTTTGCGACTCTATTCAATGAGTGGAATTCTGAATTATAAAATTAAGAGACGAACGAAAAAAAAAAAATCATTTTTCTTCCACGACAGATCGCGCCGCATGAACGGAGAAGAAAAGAAAAATGTAATGCGCCTGTTAAGTAGCGTAGCCTCATGGCTGAGATACGTCGCGCCTCTGTATCCAACGATCTGTCAAAGTACACTTTTCCCCTGCAAATACTCGAGGTAAGTTGGCCCTCCCCCTCCCCTCTCTTCGTCCGCTTGCCCGAGTGTTTATTTTTCCAATATTTTTTATCTTTTCGTCGTTTTAACAATGTCGCGCACACCCAAATCTCTCGACTCGCCGCAGCGACGAAGCATTGCCAATGATACTAACTCCCCCAGCGGTCGTTGCCTGACCATCGGCATGAATCAAGGCGACAAGCAGGCGCAGAAAGAGCGCAAGGAACATCGCGACAAATGTAGGGCTTACAGGAAGTACTCGGAACTGACTCCGCCCAGCGCACAGACTCGTTACGACAATTATGGGTACGTTGCGCTTTTGACCTTCCCAAATCTCCGACACGGCCGCATACTTTAGCCGATACCCGACTTAAGGCGTTACCCCCACTTGTAGCGCAAAAAAAAGGCCTTTTTCATGATTTTTTTCAAAGAAAACTACAAAACTTTTTCAATCGATCGATATACCATCTTAAAGAACACATCTTGAAGAACTTTCAGTAATTTTTTTATTGAAAAATATTACATTGTTCAGTGGCAAATGGCCAGCAATGAAATAATGTTTTTATACACACGGTTTGCGGTGACCAACATTGCGGCGAAGTGGATCATCTGAAAAAAAAATGCGGATGGATTTAGTCAAATATAAGTATAAACTAGTCTTTAATCGAAGGATTTTAAAAAATATTCATTTTTCACAAAATGGCGGACAGTCAAAGTTAATGGTTCGATTTCAACGAAAAAAAAACTGCCGTTTTTTGGCTATGAAACGGCCATTTTTTTTCGAAAAAAAAAATCGAACGATTATAGACTACATTTTTATGTATTAAATAAGCCTGCAAAATTTCAAGAAGATCGGTTCATTAGTGTTCGAGTAATCTTGGTCACCGACTTCAGAAATGCCATTTTGACAAAAACGCGTTTAAGGGGGGATTGTCTTTTTTTTTTCGCAAAATTTACCGCTTTTTGGGAATTTTTTTGTGAAGAAAGTATACAACGGAAAACTTGTGAAACTTGGCATATAGTTTTATTGATCTGTTTACTACATACAAAAAATTTTTTAAACAATTTCATCAAAAAATCCGCCTCCCACCCGCCTCGACGCGCGATGGTCCTTTTTCGATGGTGTGCACGATTACAGCCTTCACGTTCATCCTGCAACAAAAACCCAAAAAGCATTTTACTTTAGACACATATAGCTATAGTTCGATGAAGGGGAAAAAAAAATTGACGATTTGGTGACGTTTTGAACTTGAAGTATCGATTTTTCGAAAAAAATTGATCGATTTTTTGTTATAAATAAAAAACTATTAAACGCATTGCTTTTTTGCTTCATCAAACGATAAAAGGATGTCAGCTGAGCATTCTGTCCAAATTTGAAGGCAATCGGTTGAATAGTTTTTGAGAAATCGTGCACACCAGTTGTGAAAAAGCTGTTTCGAGAAAAACGCGTTTAAGGGGGGATTTTTTGATGAAATTGTTTAAAAAATTTTTTGTATGTAGTAAACAGATCAATAAAACTATATGCCAAGTTTCACAAGTTTTCCGTTGTATACTTTCTTCACAAAAAAATTCCCAAAAAGCGGTAAATTTTGCGAAAAAAAAGACAATCCCCCCTTAAAGTTTCTCTTTCAACGCGGATTCTTCTCTTTCAACGCTCATATCTCAGTCAATTTTGTTCGGATCGACTTGAAATTTTCAGGACATATTCTCAGATACTTATACTTCAAAGAAATGCAATAAAAAAAAATCGATTTTTTCAAAATCGCAAACCCCTCAACAAATGCGTTTGTCGACCGTTACTCTCTCTTTTCTCCTCGCTCTCTTCTATCTCTCCCACTTTCTTTTGTTTTTGTTTCTTTGTTGTTCGGTAGAAATTCAGTAGCGAGCAAATCTAATTCACTGCCAGGACGATGTAGCAGCGACTCGAGAGCGTCCTGCGCCAACTACGCGGCGGACATTCAAGCGGACGATTTAGCCGCGCAGCTCACACTGCTGGATCTGGCCACTTTCAAGGGTATAAGACCGGAGGAATTGTCCAGTTGCTCGTGGAACAAGAAGAACAAGCTTCTGGTAGCCCCAAACGTCGTCGCCTTCACCAGACGCTTCAATCATGCAAGTCGATCTCTACAACGACGCAACGATGATTAACGTTGCGAAATTGTGCGTCGATCGTTATGTTTTGTTTTTCTCGGCCGTTGAAAATTGTGCAGGTGAGTTTCTGGACGGTGCAGGAAATCCTGAATTCGGCAACGCCGAAGCAACGCGCAGAGACGATAGCGCACTTTGTACGCGTCGCCAAGAGGCTCTACGACCTCAACAATCTGCACTCGCTGTTCGCAATCATATCGGGACTGCAGAGCGCCTCGATCTATCGATTGAACAAGACCTGGTCGTGTCTCGGTAAGAAGGATCGCGCGACCTTCGACAAGCTCGCCGAGGTCTTCAGCGATCGCAACAACTGGATGACACTGAGGGAACACATGGACACTCTCAAGCTACCCTGTATACCGTATCTCGGACTCTTTCTCACCGATCTCGTTTACATCGACATGGCACATCCCGCCTCTAAGGTCAGAATCAATCGTACACACTTTGAGGCCTCGGGCCACAGTTACGGGTATTAAATCATGTGCGAATTTAACAATTTCTTTTCGTATGGAAAAGTGATTCACTCGTAAAATTAATCACACGTTTATTTAGTATGAATATCAAGCTGTTGGAAAATATGTTTTTTTTTTTTTCGATGTACCAATGGCCGATTACTAATATTTTCTTTTATCTTTTTTTTTAGGCGCTCCGCGGCGCGACGTTTAGCATCCACGATTTTTTACCTAGAACGAAAAACAAAAATTCTCGTCCATCTACATTAGAATACCCAGAGAAGTACGTACGGGATTGAAAAGATATTTTTTTATTCAAAAGTTGTAGGTATTTGAACTGAATTTTCAGTGAAAAATTTCGTTATAACTGCTCGTGAAATTAAAAGTTTTCGATTAATCAGAAATTCCGTACGTACTTCTCTGCGAAATGCAATTAGGAACATAACTTTTAAATTTGAAGTAAATCGAGTGAAAATTGTTGAAGTTATTTGTCACGCCAATGGGAACAAAAGCTGTTTTGTACATCGAAAAAAAATATATATGAGGGATTCTCCGTCGATTTAGCCACTTTTTTTTCGACCATCTCAGATCTGCCCCATAATTGGTTATATCAAAGTACTACTAAAAGGCATTCTATGTGAATTTTTTCAGATTTTTTAATTCAACATTTTGGAAAATGCCGTTTCTTTTCCACATGAATATATCTCGGGAACTAGAAGTAACTGAAAAAAAATGTCTGTGCATAAAAGTTGTAGTTTTGTGTTAGCTTTCGAGCGGAATATTTGAAATAATTTTTACGTTCCGGTAATGCTGATTTTTTTACCAAAAAAGGGGAAAATTATTTTTTTATTCAAAAACAGCCGTTTTTTTTTGGCCGAAAAAAAATTAGAGTGTCCCAGTATGTCTGACGATATCGCAAAGAAATCACCAGAGTGGCACGGAGCGAGGTTCCGGTATAAAAACATTAATTTGCGTGGTTTCATTTTTTTTACCCTAGAACCTCGATCCGTGCCACTCTGGCGATTTTTTCACGATATCGTTAGACATAATGGAAGACTGCCATTTTTTCAGCCAAAAAAAATGGCCGTTTTTAATATAAAAAATTATTTCCCCCTTTTTTGGTAAAAAAAATCAGCGTTGCCGAAACGTGAAAATTATTTCAAGTCATCCGCTCGAAAGCTAACACAAAACTACAACTTTTATGTACGGATATTTTTTTTCAGTTACTTCTAGTTTTCGAGATATATTCATTTGGAAATAAAACGGCATTTTCTAGAATGTCGAATTAAAAAATATGAAAAAATTCACATAGAATGCCTTTTAGTGGTACTTTGGTATAACCAATTATGGGGCAGATCTGAAATGGTCGAAAAAAAGTTGCTGAATTGACGGAGAATCCCTCATATATATATTTTCTAACAGCTTGATATTCATAATAAATTGATGTGTAATTAATTTTATGAGTGAATCACTTTTTCACACGAAAGAAAATTGTTAAAGTCGCACATGATTTTATGCCCGTTACTTTGGGCTAAGGCCTTAAGGCGAAGTGGACAATCTACCACGTGACATATGAGTACGAGAGAGATAGCTGAAATTTTCGAACAGAGATTTCTCAGGGATGAATAACATTTAGGGCAAAAGGAAATCATCGAGTTCTGCGTCAGGGAATTCTCCAGAGCCTAATGCTTTGTTTTTCCGAAAAAATTTAACCATCTATGAGAAAATTGGGTTGGAAAATTGTGAGGTTATGTTGACCTTGTACATGCCCTTAAGGCCTTCCGCCACTCTAGAGGTCGAGAAAATAGGCTTTGTGGCGATTTTTTTCTCAGAAAAACTACAAAATGGATTTTTTTGATATTCCATGGTACATTTGTTATTAACAATTATCTGACGATTTTTGAGGCAAATTTTTCGAAAGTGAAAAATTTCGTCAGATAATTGTCAATAACAAATGAACTATGCAATATAAAAAAAATCCTACGTACTTTCATAGACAATGTATTTATCAAGATATATTCAACATTTCTCGTGAATCGGTTGAAAATTGTCCGAGTTATGTTTCCGGCCAACTTAAAAAATGCAGTTTTGAGATGAACGCTGCACAACCGCCATTTTGAAATTAATCGCTTAAAAAAAATTATTGTATACAGTCACTGATATGTACGATAAACACCCATTTTCGTAAACTCGATTTATTTTGTAGTTTTTCCGAAAGAAAAATCCGCAAAAAGCCAATTTTTTCAGCCTCTGGAGTGGCCTAATGCCTCAAATCGTTCCGAGCATTTTCCTTCACTATTTTCCCGTGCTCTTTTCACTTCGCCGAACGCAGAACAGCGACAATCATCAGAGAACGCTCAAGATGGACAGCGTGCTGACGAGAGTCCGAGTCTTTCAAGCGAGCGAGTATCCCGGCATTGTTCCTCTGCCGGACGTACAAAGGTACCTCAACAGCGTGCGGTACATCGAGGAACTCCAAAAGTTCCTCGAGGACGACCATTATAAGTGAGTGATTTCAACGAGAACGTAACAAAAATGTTTTTTTGCGTTTTCACTCTTTTCTTAAGGGGCTATACCAGTGTGAACGCTGAAAATTTGAAGAAAAGTACTCAATCAAATGTTTTGGAAAATTAAGAATGTATTTGGCTATATTTGACCTATATTACATAATTTGGTAATTATGCAGTATGAGGACTTTTCCGAAAAACGACGAGAATTTTTTTTTTCGCTCTGATGTTTATTCCATTATAGTAAGTGATATTCCGTCGGGGGAGGCTGACATTTCCCATTAATTCCATACGTCATGGGGTTTTGATGATTCCGGAAACAGGTAATATTTCGACGCCTCGCTAAAGAGCTGCGTGTTTCCTTATAGATGGTGTATTATGAAGGTAACGATGTATATATTTTGGAATGATGATATATGTTTGAATATGAATATGAATATTCATTGAATGAATATGAATAATATCTCATCATATCAATAATATCTCATCATATCAATAATAAATCAAAACATATTGAATATGAATAATCAAACACCTTTCTTTCGAAATGAATTGTACCAATTGCTCGTACGGATTACGCAAATGTCATCGATTGTGTGAAGATTCTGAACAATTTATGCAATTCCTACAAGCCCACGACGTTTTGTTTCGCACGGTGAAGTGTCCAACTTGTGGGGAACTAGCTCACAAGGGGACCTTACAGGCTGTCACTCACGGATTTTGATAAGTCTCAGATATGTTGTAGAGGGACCTACCCTGAGTACCCGAGTAAAGGGATCTTATACAACGCTCTTTAGTTTTCGAGAAAAAACGTTCGAAAGGTTAGCTCGTAGCTACTAGTAGCTACTATGCCGGTACATTTGCACCTTTGTCGAATCAGCGGGCGTGGCTGAGTGGGCGAGGTTCCCGGCTCTGACGCTCGAGGTCCAGGGTTCGAGTCCCGTGATGGCGTTTTTTTTTTCACAAAATATAAATAAATTCGATCGATGACGCAAAACCGTGTAATTATTTATTATTTTTTTATTCTTTTTTAAAATTTTTTACTTTCCATTTTTTAAATTATTTAGTATTATTTTATTTTTCACGCAGAAAAAAAGAGGAAGAAATTATAACATCTTTCATAAGAAACTGCAGTTTATTATTTTTCATTACAATATACAGATTTTTCTTACTCGCTATCACTGTGGTCGCTTGTTACATCAGAACAATGTTGCGGGTGGTATTTGTCGTAAAAGCAAGCAAAACACAAGACCAACGAGCAACGCGCACATTGTATAAAAGCTATAGCCTTGCAGGCGCACGGAGTTTTGAGCAGCGTTATTGGAAAGCATACTTCATTGACATTTAAAAACAGCGGTCTTTCCTCAATTAACTTCGATGCAAACCACGTATATTTAATCATCAATCACTTGACGCAATTTCTCTGTTATTTTTCAACAATTCGGGAGGATTTTGTATTTTTTATTTGTGAAAATGTTCACTTGTCGGTAAAAATATACATGGCACGGTTGGCAAATCGACGTGCACTTGGGCGGTATAACTTTAATACTGCATGTAAATGCCTTCTTCTCGTCTACAAAGATGTGAGCGTAAAGCGTTTGATCAGCGCCACGTGTTCAGCGCGATCACCTTGTCAGTGGAACGCGGCAGGTTTGGGTTTGTTTGGGTTGAAGGAGCCATGAAGAATAGAAATTTCGACACTTTTCGACATCAGTATTTTTCAAGTTTTATATCGGCCCTTATTAGGGCCAGAAAAATTACCAACGTAGTACAATTGTATAATACTTCATACTCCCCAATATAGGCGTCGAAATATTTAAAAATGCCCTATTTTATCATGTCTTTCTGCGAACTTCAAAAATCCGTAACTTATGGAATTAATGGAAAATGTCAGCCTCCCCCGACGGAATATCACTCAATACAATGAAATAAAGAAGTACACGGTGAAACAAAAAATTTCCCGTCGTTTTTCGGAAAAATCCTCATACTGCTTTATTACCCATGATTTTTTCATAGAAAAATATTGAGACCCAAGCGACTTATGCGCTGCCTTCGGAGGCGCCAAAAAAAAGTTCCTCCACTGCTGACATGATTCCGGCCGATTGAGTAGCTGAAACCGAAAAAGGAAAAAAATGGCGTTAAACTGGAAGGTATTTCCTGTACAATGACGTAGGATTTTCGAAAAATATCAAAATCTAACAAAATGGCGTAGTTATGAAAAAAAAGTCTGTTTTCTTGCCTATAAAATGGTCGTTTTTTTCAATGCCAAATCGTCAATTTTCATCCAATCAAAAATATCCTACGTCATTTTAGAGTAAATATATTCAAGAGTACTCAGTTCAAATTTCAAGTAAATCGGATAGTTGCTCTTTGAATTACGATGTCAGCAAATTTGGAAATTCTCATTTCGAGAAAAACGCCTTTAAAGATTCAACTATCGATTTTTGCAAGATAAAATGATATAAATGATAATGATATTCTTGGAAGTATAAACCCTCGAAAAAGGCGAAAAAAATCGATTTTTTAAAAGTGTCACGTAGCCTCTTAAATCGAAAAATTTTAGGTTATCGATGAAGCTCGAGCCGAATTCGCCGGTGGCCTCGTCGAGCAGCAGCAAAGAGTCCGTGGGCGACGTCGTGACGGGAGTCGCGGCTCTCTCGCTCTCACCGGCTCGGGGCTGCGCCGGCTCGTTACGCCTACACGCGGCATCCGCTGCCAACAAATTCGTTCCCGGACACCGCAAGTCTCGCAGCCTCGGAACGAAGTAAGCACCGCTGTGTTCACATATTTATCTGTCTCTCAGTCTATCTCGTCCTATCCGCGACCAGAAAACATACCTCGTCGACACCCTTCGCTGCTGATCACCAACGGAACCGGATACGAGACTAAATAAATCGCTCCCATCTTTCCAATTAATCCAATGGACAATTACAACTCAGCCAATGTCGAAAATGATTCTAGAGCCAAATACCGTACGATTGAGACCAGTCGTTTTATACCCGCCCTACCCTCGCTTCGCGCGAATCCGTCATTCAATACACAAATGGGGTTAATATGTATATCTGTTGTGTATCGTGTACGACGTCAGATTCCGTAGCACGAGTCTGCCACGCAACTTCCATAAACAAGGGGGACGTTACGGTTCTAACTTGGCGAATTCTGGGTGAGTTGCCCTCGTTCCTCCCTCGCCGATTTTTCACACTCAATTATTTATATTCACGTACAAATATTATATATATATATATATATATATATATATATATATATATATATATATATATATATATATATATATATATATTAGGGTGATTCGTTTCAGGGCAACTTTTTTTTTAACCCATCGTGCCCGATAACCTTTAGTTGGTACCCAAAAACGAAGTTTCGTGAAAGGGGGGTGTTTTAAAAAAATATTTAGAGGTCACGAATCAAAATTGAAGGTTTCCCATTTGATTAACATTGAAAAAAATGTTTTTCTCATTATTAGTGTTACCATTCCGTGAATTTTGATATCGCGATATTTTCCAAGTGGGTTCTCATAGGAAATATGATACTCCACAATAGATTTCATTGATCCATGGCCGTAAATTCAACCGTTTCAGCGGTATCATTATTTCAAGTGAATATTGTGCGAAAATATCTATTCAAACGGCTGTAAAGCCTAAGCTATTAGATATATCGAAAAAATTCAAATGAGAACTTTGTAGAGAAAGTAATTTTCTATAAAAAAGTATTTTAAGCAGAGCTCGTAAATTCAACTCTTTCTCAGCTATAGGTGGATGAAGTAAAATAAATAGATTATTTTTTGTTAAAAAAAAAATCTATTTATAAATAGATAATATAGTAATAGAAATATAGTAAATATAGATAATAGAAATATAGTAAAATAGATTTTTTTAAACAAAAAAAATCTATTTATTTTACTTCATCCACCTATAGCCGAGAAAGAGTTGAATTTACGGGCTCGGCTTATAAGACTTTTTTGTAGCAAATTACTTCCTCTACATGGTTCTCATGTGAATTTTTTTCGATATATCTATTAGCTTAGGCGTTACAGCCGTTTGAATAGATATTTTCATACGATATTAACGTGAAATAATGATACCGCTAAAACGGTTGAATTTACGGACATGGCTCAATGAACTTTATTGTAAAGTATCATATTTCCTATGAGAACCCACTTGGAAAATATCGCGATATCAAAATTCGCGGAATGGTAACACTAATAATGAGAAAAACATTTTTTTCAATGTTAATCAAATGGGAAACCTTCAATTTTGATTCGCGACCTCTAAATATTTTCGACAACACCCCCTTTTTACGAAACTTCGTTTTTGGGTACCAACTAAAGGTTTTCGGGCACGATGGGTCGCAAAAAAAAGTTGCCCTGAAACGAATCACCCTAATATATATATATATATATTTACACGTAAATATAAAAAATTGAATTAGCTTGCCGAGGATAGTTTGATTAATCCTCTCCCGTATTTCTAGTTAGAAGAAAAGCGCGCGAACTTATCGTTTTATTGCACGCGAATTAATGTTTTTTAGCCGGAACAATTTTATCTATTTTTATTCCCAATCGTATTTGAGCTCAAGCGACGCGAGTGCAAGTCAATCTTCTCCATAATGTACGATAAAATACTCAAGGATACGAAAAAGGACCGCAATGAAAAATCGGACAGTTCCATGGAAAATAAATGTTTACGGAACTCCTCGAGCGTCATTGGTTCGGAAAAGATTGTCCAAACAGTCGATTTTTCGTTTCGTTCAGTTTGAACGATTAATTTTTGTTCTAGTGCTTGCTCCGTCGTTGCGGCATCGTGTGTACGATTACGAATAATTGTTTATCTCTTCGTTTTGTCAGCATGCACCGTTTAGGAGAGACGAGCCCCCGTCCAGGAGATTCTTTACTGTTTTATTAAAATTATCGTTTTACTCTTTTCGTCATTTTTCATAGTGTCCAGCCTTGATTGCTTGTCGTCGAGTTATAATCTAGGAGAATTTCTTCTCTTCCGTTACGTCGCGGTCGTCATCGTCGTCGTGGTCGTCTTCATCGTCGTCACGTTGTGTTTTTTTTTTTTTTTCCTTGTAAATTTATTTATTCGTTGATGCCCGCGTAGTGCATGAGTAACGATTTATCATCGAGCTCCCGTCGTTTCCGGTGGCTCAACGATCGCTGTGTTTCTTTCGCAATTTCGTTGTAAAATTGGCGAAAAAAGTGTAATAGCGAAAAGTATCCAGTGTCTTTGGCCCATCGAATCGTTCAGGGAGAATTGATTTCGTCCTTTGGTTTGTTATACGCGTGGATCGTTGGTGACGCGTTCATTGACGGCGTGTTGCGGATAAAATTTCCAGTATTTTCGGCAAGGCGGGTGCGGCGGCTGTGGAAACCGGCCAGGTTACGGTGAGACACCTGCTCGACGATTCCGTCCTCGAGGAGCCGAATTTATTGGCGTCCCAGATCGTCGATATTGACGAACACTCGCCGGGCACACCGACCGACACGTTGAACGACGATTGCAGTCTACTCTCGAGAACGAGGTAATTTTCCTTCTTTTTCACGTATTTATGGCTCCAACGTGTACACTGAGAAAAAAAAGCATTTGAATAAAAAAATAGATTGGTTGATCCAAATAAACGTCTGAATGCGGAGTGCCACCTATATGTGAGATTGTTACATACTATGAAATATTGGAAAATGGGATTGATTTAAATAGCATATTAACGCGGTGCTCTAGTTTCTCGGCTGTTTTTTTTACGGCTTTTTCAATATTTTTTTACGGGCAAAGCATCGAAATAATAAATCTCATTGTTTTTGCATAATGTTTATTAACATTTAAATAAGCTTTACAAATTTTTTGAAGTCAAAATATATAATAGAATAAACGTTATAGTGGCTGACAGGAAGACATCAAGTAAAAGAGGTGCTTGACGGTGACCAAGATTGCGGCTGTTCTGCTTATCTGAAATAAAAAAACCAAACGGCATTTTAATCTTCATATTTTGAGACTAGCGATTGAACTAGAGTGAATTCTAAATTACAAAAATTGACTTTTTTATACACTTTTGAAAATTACATTCTATTTTTTACTCATTTTTTCGTAAGTTTTTCGCTCGTACAAAAAAAAAACTATCGAAGCAATCATGATAATCCTAGTGCAATCGCTGGCTTATAACATATTTTGGATGCTGTATAAATTTGAACAAGATCGGTGCAGTAGTTTCTGAAATATCGTGGTCACCGTTTCGAAAAATGGTGTTTCGAGAAAAACGCGTTTGAAAGTTCGCGCGCTCCGTATACCTGCTCCGTTCCAGGGCCGTAACTTGTGAACCACTTCGAATATCGAAAAATCCTTTGGCACACATTTTCTACACATGTTGTAGATGTGATTTATGAAGAAAAAAAATCGATTTTTCCGACCCGAGAAACTAGAGGACCGCCTTAATTTATTTGAAAATCTGTTCTGTTCTCTGAAAATCTACATTATCCTTATATAAAATTATATTCTATTGAAATCATTCTATATACAATCCGTAGATGCATGGATGAAATAATTAAGCGGTTACTACAACATTTTTTACTTCGTACAAAAATATAATCAATAGAATGAATTATTTCTTTACTACGTCGAAACGAATATGCCATGAGACGTAACATTTTCGTACTCCGTACAATATACAAAGTGCCATATCATGCAACTAGTATGAGATAGAGACAAGTGTATATCATGATTGAAATATCAACAATATGGATCCGAAATAATGGTATTTTTTTGCCACAAAGTACAGGTGTCATCTGTAGCAACGCATTTAGTCTCTGGTAGAAAAAAAATATAATATTCGATGAAATAAATGTTCATTGCAATCAAAAGAATATATTTGTGAATTCGAGAAGTCATGTTTTTAATGTGATTCTATGTGCACTTGCAAACATTTCTTGATTGTCGGTTCAAATAAATGTACACTCACGAGAATTGCTGAAAATATTTGAAAAATCGCATGCCGTTCTTTGGAATAGGATAGAATTGTCACAATGAAGCGTTTGTTCGAATTCGTTTTATTTAAAAAATTGTAAGTTTCTCAATTTTTTGAAAATGTTATATAAAGGTGAGCATTGGAATGATCATCCACGATAATAGTGGAGAGAATATCTTTCGGGAATTTTTCGGAAGAAAAGTACTCAATTAAATGTTTCGGAAAATTAAGAATATATTTTGCTATATTTGACCTATATTGCATAATTTTTTCATAGACAAATATTGAGATCCAAGCGACTTTTGCGCTGCCTTCGGAGGCGCCAAAAAAAAGTTCCTCCACTGCTGACTTGATTCCGGCCGATTGAGCAGCTGAAACCGAAAAAGGAACAAATGTGGTTAAGGGCGGGGTAAGGTTAATTCGGTGAAAAAAGGCATGTTTAAAAAAAAAATTGGTCGATGCAGATAGTGTGAGTTTATTCAGTCAATTTCCATATAATAATGCAACATTTGAACAATATTTTCCTAAATTTTCATTGCAAAACATTGAGAATTGAGCGAGTGACAGTGAATCTCCGGAGGCACCTCGAAAAAAGTTGTTTTGCGGTGTACATCGTAACTCGCAACAGAATCATCTGAAACAAAAAATCAAAATGCATTTGTTAAGGGGGGGTTTGTCTTTTTTTTCGCAAAATTTACCGCTTTTTGGGAATTTTTTTGTGAAGAAAGTATACAACGGAAAACTTGTGAAACTTGGCATATAGTTTTATTGATCTGTTTACTACATACAAAAAATTTTTTAAACAATTTCATAAAAAAATCCGCCTCCCACCCCCCTCGACGCGCGATGGTCCTTTTTTGATGGTGTGCACGATTACAGCCTTCACGTTCATCCTGCAACAAAAACCCAAAAAGCATTTTACTTTACACACATATAGCTGTCGTTCGATGAAGGGAAAAAAAAATTGACGATTTGGTGACGTTTTGAACTTGAAGTATCGATTTTTCGAAAAAAATTGATCGATTTTTTGTTATAAATAAAAAACTATTAAACGTATTGCTTTTTTGCTTCATCAAACGATAAAAGGATGTCAGCTGAGCATTCTTTCCAAATTTGAAGGCAATCGGTTGAATAGTTTTTGAGAAATCGTGCACACCAGTTGTGAAAAAGCTGTTTCGAGAAAAACGCGTTTAAGGGGGGATTTTTTGATGAAATTGTTTAAAAAATTTTTTGTATCTAGTAAACAGATCAATAAAACTATATGCCAAGTTTCACAAGTTTTCCGTTGTATACTTTCTTCACAAAAAAATTCCCAAAAAGCGGTAAATTTTGCGAAAAAAAGACAATCCCCCCTTAATATTTTTCAATCAAAATAAAATATGAATATTTTAACGAAAAATGCACTTGAACATCAATATCGGGTATGGTGAAATAAATAAAATATCATATTTACTCAATAGAAATTTTGTCTGAATCAAACGAGCGAAATTCATTTTTTCTTGTGTACTCGAATCAACAATATTCATGTTATGAATTGAAACGCTTTTTTTGTTCGTTGCAGAAAATGCATTCAAAACTATATAATTTGTTCGCGATAATTTTTTAGATGGTTTCAATAATATATTGTTCTCGGCTAACAATATATCTTTTGCCTGAAAAAAAAACTTTCAATTTCATCATGTTATCAAAGTCAACAGCGTTGTGTTTGGACTGATAAATCCGATTATTTACACCACCAATATTACAATTGAATCAACGAAATTTCATTCAACAACACCAATGACATTGGATCAATGATTTTCTTTTCTCAGTGTAGAATCGCTGGTGCTCGGTAACTTCGAAAGCCTACCGAAATAATTCAAAGTTAACTTTTGTCTGGCTACGCAGTACCGTGCCAACTCTACCGGATCTGGAATACAGTACGGAGCCGCGTTGCAGCATGCAGGGTTCCCTGCGTCGCAAGGTGATACTTCGGGACGGTCGAAAACCGGCGGTCTCGACGTGGCAACGCTACTGGATCCAATTGTGGGCCTCGTCGATCGTATACTTTTCGCCTAAATGCTTCAAGGGCTGCGAACGTTCGGACTTTAAACGGGAACCCTACAAAATGGTCTCCGTGCTCGGTTGGATCGTCGAACCCCTCGACAATTCCTATCATCGCGACACTTTTCTTCTCACCGATCCCAACAAAGGTAGCCTGCAAACAAATTTCACGAAGAACGAAAAAAAAACAAAAATTTCCCGCCAAATGGCAATAATGACGAATACTTTCAGGCAACGTGTACAAGTTTCGGGCTGGCTCGAGCGAACTCGCCGATCAATGGTTCAAGGAGCTTCGCGCGACTGTGCGCGGCGCCACCGAGCGTAAGCCCATACCGGCCAATCTCATGTCCTTCGAATGAACGAAAAAAAAAAAAACGACACAACGGAATGAAACGTTCGATTATGATATTAGCGTCGCCTGCGTGTCGCTTCCTTATTCGATGCGCGTCGAAGTGAAAGAGAGAAACTCGAACGCGTCTCGCCAAATTTACTTGCCCCTTTGCGAGCTTAGCTTACTCAGTTCCGATATTAGCGCGATGAGGAACGAAAATTCGCGCAAGGGGACAGCCCTCTTTACCCCGCGGTCGATTTATCGCTTCGTGCAAATCATGAGCTACGTTCGTTGAAAGGACAAAAAAAGCCGCGCCTGAGCAATAACGTTTTGTACTTCTCGAGAAGGGAAAGCTCTCTATCGAAATTGTGGCTTTTTTCCTTAGCTGCGCTACGAAACTCATTCAACTTGCCATCTCCGTGTCGGTTAACCCGATTGTTCGTTTTATTTATTTAAACTTAGTACTCTGCGTGCATTCGATCGTTCAAGATCCGCAGACTCCGTCGTTCCGTTGAAAATGTATATATATAGATTTTTATTCGTAGCAATATCCTTTTCACGATCGACTGACACGAGAAAAATTCCCAAAGACCACTTTTTCTTGGTAAAAAAAACACAATTGTAATTCCAACCGTTCAGGTTTCATAGTTGTCTAAGGTCGTGTTCGTTGGGTCTCGTCATTTTCATACGAACAAGTGCGCATGCGCATAATGATGCGCAACGCGCAACTGCGCAATGAAATGAGCGCATCGTCATTGGCGCGTCTTTATGCGCATGCGCACTTGTTCATAATGATGCGCAACGCGCAACTGCGCAATGAAACGAGCGCATCATCATTGGCGCGTCTTTATGCGCATGCGCACTTGTTCATAATGATGCGCAACGCGCAACTGCGCAATGAAACGAGCGCATCATCAATTGCGCATCATTATGTGCACGCGCACTCGTTCATAATCACTCGCAACGCGCAACTGCGCAATGAAACGAGCGCATCATCAATTGCGCATCATTACGCGCATGCGCACTTGTTCGTATCAAAATGATGAGACCCAACGAACACGAACTAAGTTGTCATTAAGGACCTAGGCCACTCTAGATGCCGAAAAAATAGGCTTTTTGGCGATTTTTTTTCGGAAAAACTACAAAATGTATCGAGATTACAAAAAAGGTGTTTATCATACGTACCAGTGACTGTATACAATAATTTTTTCGAAGTAATTAATTTCAAAATGGCAGTTGTGCAGCGTTTATCTCGAAACTGCATTTTTCAAGTTGGCCGGAAACATAACTCGGACAATTTTCAACCGATTCACTTGGAATGTTGGATATATCTTGAAAAATACATTGTCTATGGAAGCACGTAGGATTTTTTTTTTATATTGCATAGGTCATTTGTTATTAACAATTATCTGACGATTTTTTAGGCACATTTTTGGAAAGTGAAAAATTTGCCGAAAAAATCGTCAGATAATTGTTGATGACAAATGAACTATGCAACATAAAAAAAATCCTACGTACTTCCATGGACAATGTATTTTTCGATATCGGTATCGGTATGTATTATTCGGTATCGGTTGAAAATTGTCTGACAAGGAACATCCCTCAGGTGACACCCTTCGATTTTGTTGAAATTTGGATATGTTATAAAGCACCGAAAAGTAAGCGATGCGTATTTTTTTTTAACGGCGGAAAAACGGTTTTAAGGGATGAAACGAACCCTTCAGAATAGGGGTGTTTTTCGTTTTTCGTCGATAACGTTATCGTTCTTATCCCCAATGTACAGTGCACAAAAAAAATAAACATTGTTGCAATTTGAAATTTTTGAATATCTCGTACCGTTAAAACGTTATTGATGAAAAACGAAAAACATCCCCATTTTTGAGGGTGCGTTTCAGCCCTTGAAACCGTTTTTCCGCCGATAAAAAAAAATATGTATCGCGTACTTTTCGGTGCTTTATAACATATCCAAATTTCAACAAAATCGAAGGGTGTCACCTGAGGGATGTTCCTTGTGTCATGTTTCCGGCCAACTTGGGGATGTTGTGCGCAAAATTGAAAATGGTAATTAAATTTTCAAAATTTGATAGGTCATTATGTAAAACATTTGAAAGGTTGCGTAAAAATTTCACGACGATTAGGAAGCTGGCTACTGAGAAATTAGAATTCACAAATTACACGCAGCCTTATGGAAACTGACGTAACTTTGCAAATATTTATGAATGATCGTTCCTTTTTTATTTCAAATGTATCAAAAACAAAGGTGGCTTTATGGTGCAAGAAACGACGTCGTCCGTGAACGAAAATGAGTATTTGAATTAAATGAAAGTAGCGGGAAATTCAAATACTCATTTTCGTTCACGGATGACGTCGTTTCTCGCACCACAAAGCCACCTTTGTTTTTGATATATTTGAAATAAAGAAAAAAAACGATCATTCATGAATATTTGCAAAGTTACTTTATTCATAATAATCGCAAAGTTACTTTAGTTTCCATGAGGCTGCGTGTAATTTGTGAATTATAATTTCTCAGTAGCCAATACCCGTGAAATTTTTACACGTTTCAAATGTTTTACATAATGACCTGTCAAATTAAAAAAATGTTATTACCATTTTCAATTTTCGACACAACGTCCTTGAAAAATGCAGTTTCGAGATAAACGCTGCACAGCCGCCATTTTGAGATTGATCGCTTCAAAAAAATTATTGTACACAGCCACTGATATGTACGATAAACACCCTTTTTCGTAATCTCGATTTATTTTGTAGTTTTTCCGAAGAAAAAAAAATCCCCAAAAGCCTATTTTTTCGGCCTCTGGAGTGGCCCAATCCCTTAATCAAGACCCAGACACGCACGCCACATGGCCCGAAAAAACTTCACATTTATACAAGTCTAGAAAAAAAGAATTCTTCTTTGGACTTTTTAAAAAATCAATCGGTCAATTGTCCATCACATCGATTTTCTTGACAGCCAAGCTGGCTCGCGAGCTCGACGTGAAAAGTAAAAAAAAAAAAACAATTGCTTCTCCGCCTCGACAAGGAGAAGAAGCGACACTCGCGCGCCAAATTGGTTCAAACGTCAATTAAAAATTCTAGATTTTTCTAAACGAGATCGATGATTTTTTATCGATTGACGCTGCTGAAATAGGATGAAATTCTCGACAAACTCTATTTCTCGCGAAAAAAAAGACTACGAGCGTGGTAACCGTCAATTAAAAAGGCCGATGAGAAAGAGAGGGAGATTGTCACGTGCATGCGTTTTTTCAAAATCGCGCTTCATCCATTGGTCGCGTAGCTCGTAGCTTGCCTTTTCATTCGGCATATCATTAGACGTAGGAAACAAAGAGAAATATTAGAAAAGTAATGCGATTCTTGGCTCACGCGTTTTTCGCTTTACATCGAATTCGAGATTCGGTCTGGGGAGTTCGGATACTAAATTAACAATTAAATCGTATTATTTTCATGCCAATATCTTTTGTTCTCGTGATTGATCGAAGTAGTGCGAATTTCCTCAACGAGAGTCCGCGATATTCTTGCCCGCAAATATTTGCGCATCGTAGAACTCGTATACCGAACGTCTAGATAAAAAATCTCGGGATCAATCGACTTCAATCGCTGCGGGATCGATTTAACATTTAAGGGGTTAGGCCACTCTGGAGGTCGAAAAAAATAGGATTTTTGGGTTTTTTTTTTTCAGAAAAAGTACAAAATAAATCGAGATTAAAAAGGGTGTATACCAGAATTGGGCGTAATTCTATTTATAAATACGAATACGAATTTATTCACATCGTGATTTTCATGTGTATATAAATAGAAACTTATTCATACTTGACTTATTGCAAATCCAAATACAAATACAATTGCATTCACAAATATTCTGAACATACAAATAAATTCACAGAAAAAATTGTGAATATTCACAAAAAATGTGAATGAAAAAAAATTCACACAAAAATCTGTGAGTACAAATGTATTCACAAAAAATTGTAAATACAAAAAAATTTAGGAAATAAGTTGTGCTTTTTTTCGTATTTAAGACAAATTAAAATGAAATTCACAATGATTAGATTAAAATTTACAGCAATAGTGAGTTCTTACTTGTTGAGTTCAACACAATGTTTTCTCTCAAAATACGTAAGGACTCACTTGTGGTGTAAATTTTAATATAATTTTCGTGAATTCGATTTTAATTTTCTTCAACTTGACGAAATTCACAGCTCATTTTGTGCATTTTTTCATATTCATAATGTAATATCTGAAACTCTTTTTGTAAAAATCTGTATCTGAAACTTTTTTTGTAAACATTTCTTTGCCTCGTCGCAATGTTTTCTCCCGAAATACGTAAGAACTCACTTTTGGTGTAAATTTAAATCTAATCATTGTGAATTCGATTTTAATTTGTCTTAAATACGAAAAAAAATCACGACTTGTTAAGTGAATTTTTTTGTATTTACAATTTTTTGTGAATACATTTGCATTCACATATCTTGATGTGAATTTTTTTTTTATTCACAGGATCTTTTGTAAATATTCACATTTTTTGCGAATATTTACAATTTTTTCTGTGAATTTATTTGTATGTTCAGAATATTTGTGAATACAATTGTATTTGTATGCATGCATGTGAATACAAATAAGTAAAATATGAATAAATTTGTATTTATATTCACATGAAAATCAAATATTCGTATTCATGAATAGGCCCAACTCTGCTGCATACAATAATTCGTTTGTAGCGATTAATTTCAAAATGGCGGCTGTGCAGCGTTTATCTCAAAACTGCATTTTTTAATGTGGCCGGAAACACAACTCGGACAATTTTCAACCGATTCCCTCGAAATGTTGAATATATCTTGAAAAATGCATTGTCTATGGAAGTACGTAGGATTTTTTTTCTATTGCATAGTTAATTTGTTATTAACAATGATCTGAAGAAATTTTTCGCTTTCCAAAAATTTGCCTAAAAAATCGTCAGATAATTGTTAACAACGAATGAACTATGCAATATAAAAAAAAATCCTACGTACTTCCATGGACGATGTATTTTTCAAGATATATTCAACATTTCAAGCGAATCGGTTGAAAATTGTCCGAGTCATGTTTCCGGCCAACTTAAAAAATGGAATTTTTAAATAAACGCTGCACAGCCGCCACAAAAATATTGTATACAGTCACTCATATGTACGATAAACACCCTTTTTTGTAATCTCGATTTATTTCGTACTTTTTCTGAAAAAAAAATCCCCAAAAAGCCTATTCTTCCGGCCTCCGGAGTGGCCTGAGGCCTTAATGATAACAATCATAATTATCAATAATAATAACAATAATAATAATAATGATAATGATAGTAATAACGTACCGGAAGCAAAATACGAGCTTCGTCGCATTCGCGTACAAAGAAAGACAGCATACATATCATTTCGTGCTTCGTGCGATGAGAATAATCGATAATCAATATTTCCACGTATGAAATTTAAGTTTATTTCTTTTTGTCCAGTCGAATTTTGCTCGACTAATTATCTGTCGATATCTCCATGATTTTATGTCATCGTGAAGCTGCTGTGTAAAAAACGCTTTTCAAAGACGTTCGCCGTTTTCCCCATTCGCCCGATATGTATATTTCTAACGTTAACGAGAGAGACTGACCGATCGTGAGACTTAAGCAACGACTTCACTGAACAATTACTCGTGTACGTGTCGTGGTGTTCCGAAAAACAAACGTGTACATTAAAATGTTTTTTGTTTAATTTTTGTCTCATTTCTTTTTTTTTTTTTTTCGGGACACCAAAGCGCGCTTTCCTCTGATAATAATAGTTGTACGCTACGACTGAACCGATAACTTAGTAACGTACGCGATTGATATTGTCTCCCCCTTTTGATTATTGATATTGTACCCACCCCCCCCTTTTTTTTCTTACCGTACATTTTTTGCTCATTTTTTTGCGACGCGTGTCGAGCGAGGGACGCGTTTTATTTTTTAAAGAAAAAAAACAACAACGATGCCAAAAATATCTGTAATTTTCCGCTTTTCTTTCCTTGTCAATTGTCTTTTTATTCCTCGCGCGCGCGTGTGTGTGTGTGTGTGTGTATAAAAATTGTTACGCGAATAGTTATTTAGTTACATTGGGGAGGGAACTCGCTGATTTTTGGACGACGCGGACAACGACGAAAAAAAAAAAAAACAAATACATTAAAATAAACAATAACTGAGACGAGGCCAAAATACAAATAATTAATCTTTTTTCTCGACGCGTCGTCGACTCGACGAAATCAAAAATTTGTGTTTTTTTTATTATCCTAACGAGGTTGTGACGTAGTTTCGAACAAACATCTTTATTTTTGTTTTTTTTTACGGCTAGATAAGAATATCGCGATTGACGTCGTTTGAGCTTTCGCGTCGAGCTGCACGTGTAAATCAGGGTCGTTCATTTTTTCCTTTTGGCTGAATACATTTTTGGATTTTTTTTCGAGCTTCGCTTCCATTAAAAAAAAATCGCTCAGACGCCATTTCAATTTCCAGTGGACCACCCTGATCGGAAAAATATAGACGTACGTGTGCAATGATTTCCGTCTCGGTTTGTAACGTGTAAAGATGTCTCTCGAATCGAGAACCAATATTTCAAAACTCGTGGAGCGACGTGCTTCGAGGGAACATACGCGTGCGGAAAAATCGGTGCAAATTTGGGAAACTGCTTGGGAGAAAAATACTCGGCCGATTTATTTAATTTTTCGCTCGTTCGATATTGTCTCGATGTACCAATGATCGGGCTAACGTCAAGTAAATCGCACGAATTGATTTTTTCACGATCAGCTATGAAAATTTGCACCAATTTTCAAATACGAAGAAGCGAACGACAAAAAGAAAAAGAATCTGATATTTTACACCGCGAATAATGTAAATCTCCTTTATTTTTCTAAACTATTGCCACCGAATACACATGAGATTTGTACGATTAAGGGCCAGACTTTAGCAATATCGACATTTATATATATATATATATATATATATATATATATATATATATATATATATGTATATATATATATATATATATATATATATATATATATATATATATATATATATATATAGGGCATTCCATACCAATTCGACCTGGGTCTGACCCTCGACCCCTCAAATCTGGTTCCCGATTTTTCCTATTATTACTCGCACTCTATCAAGCAATTACAATTTTTTTCAAATTTTTCAAAATAAATTTGAGCGCGTCATGAATTTTTGAATTTTTTTTTTTTTGATCACCTCGATGGCCTCAATCGAAAAATCTGAAAAAATTCCCAAAAATACAGTGTCAGATATAAAAAATGTTGGTGTAAAATTCATAATGTCTGGGCTTTTGCTTCAACCCGTTTTTTAGCTTTTTGAGCAAAAAAAATGAAAAAAAATAAGAAGCAGAGGTCAATATACTGTGGACTGTTTCTCGAAATTTTGTACGCATAATATCAGATTAAAACAAAATTCTCCGATTTTTCTAAAGCGTATTTTGTAATTTTCGATTTTTTTTTAAATCATGATTGAGAAAAACCCTAATTGGGGGTTGAAGCAAAAGCCCAGACATTATGAATTTTACACCAACATTTTTTATATCTGACACTGTATTTTTGGAAATTTTTTCAGATTTTTCGATTACGGCCATCGAGGTGTTCAAAAAAAGAATTCAAAAATTCATGACGCGCTCAAATTTATTTTGAAAAATCTGAAAAAAACTTGTAATTGTTTGATAGAGTGAGAGTAATGATAGGAAAAATCGGGAACCAGATTTGAGGGGTCGAGGGTCAGACCCAGGTCGAATTGGTATGGAATGCCCCATATATATATATATATAGCGAAGAATGTAAACCTATGTATGTGAGCCAATATAATACGTGAAATACATTAAAAGAAACAGAGTCTTTTTTTTCATCCTCGTACAAGCTTGATTTATTTAACATTTTCAATGACAGATATTACGATCGAATTTTGGTTCGGGCATGCCAATGCATTCGACTTGGCAATTTTTCTTCAGCTTGATATCGCTTTATTCTTTTCTCGTGCTGAATTTCCTCTCGGACGAATTAATTTGGTCCCTCTTAAAACGGACAGCAGAGTCCGCCGACGTCGTCAATGTCGATGCACTCACCATTGGCCAGGCACACCATACGATTCAGAATGAGAGTACGCATTTGTATTCCGTCGAGATTGTAGCGGGATCGTATCAAAACGTACAAATTCGAAGTGAAATTTTCCGGGTATGCGAGGCTCTGAAAATCATCGTAAAAACAACCAAGACTAAAACTCAATGGGCTATACCGGTGTGACACTTTCAAAAAATCGTTTTTTTGGCCTTTTTCGACAGTTTATGCTTTGAAAAATATCATTATCAATTATATCATTTTATCTTGCAAAAATCGATGGTTAAATCTTTAAATGGGTTTTTCTTGAAATGAGAAGTTTCAAATTTGCTGACATTGTAACTCAAAGAGGAATTATCCGATTGACTTGAAATTTGAACCGAGTACTCTTGAATATATTTACTCTACAATGACGTAGGATATTTTTGATTGGATGAAAATTGACGATTTGGCATTGGAAAAAACGACCATTTTGTAGGCAAGAAAACAGACTTTTTTTCATAACTACGCCATTTTGTTGGATTTTGATATTTTTCGAAAATCCTACGTCATTGTACAGGAAATACCTTCCAGTTCAACGAAATTTTTTCCTTTTTCGGTTTCAGCTACTCAATGGGCCGGAATCATGTCAGCAGTGGAGGAACTTTTTTTTTTGGCGCCTACGAAGGCAGCGCATAAGTCGCTTGGATCTCGATATTTTTGTATGAAAAAATTATGTAATGTAGGTCAAATATAGCGAAATATATTCTTAATTTTCCGAAACATTTGATTGAGTGCTTTGCTTCCGAAAAATTCCCGAAAACCACCCAAATTTTCAGCGCTCACACTGGTATAGCCCCTTAAATTCTCCAATCGGAATAATTTCATACAATTTTTTTTTTTTCAAACTTTACCTGAAACTTTTGAACGAGCTCCTCCCTTATTCCCAAAGCTTCGGGAAATCGAAAGTCAACGCCGGAGTCGCGATGTAATTTCGCCGACTTTTCACTGTATCCATGGCCGAGCGAGAATATAAGGAAATCCGACCTCTCTGTGATTTCCATCGGGTCGCAAAACGCGGGAGGCGAAAATTAATATTTTTATTATTCAATGTCCGCTGATTACGATTACGCACTCGAGGGTTTCAACCAGTCGGGGATTAATTTACGTTCGATGAATTTGAAAAATTCACGGTTAATTAAGGGGTTAGGCCACGGTAACGGGTATAAAATCGTGTGCGAATTTAACAATTGTTTTTTCGTATGAAAAAGTGATTCACTCGTGAAATTAATTACACATCTATTTAGTATGAATATCAAGCTGCGAGGATTTTTTTATCCGATTTTTAAAAATGCCGACTACTCGAAACATCTCGAAACAGCTTTTTTCCAATTGGCGTGACAAATAACTTCAGCAATTTTCACTCGATTTACTTCAAACTTACCATGTTCATGTTTAAAAGATTGATAATTGGTTTAATTAGTAATGAATAAAATTAAAAACTACGCAATATTGACTCGGTACTAGTAGATAATACGATGGATATCATTTATTGCCGTAAAATATATTTTGTATTGTGTTTTTGATCGACCATTGCCGGTAAACTTTTTGCCGGGACTGTCCAGGCTTTGCCCCAATTGTTTTTTTTTTCCAGGCTTTGCCAGGCTTTGCACCAAAATTGTGAAGGCTTCTCATGGTTATATCTTGGAAACTAGATGGTGAATCATTCTCATTTTTTTTTCACATTATTCGTGATATCTTACTGTAGCTTATCCTCGTTTTTTATCAATTTCTTAATTTTAGTTTTGACGGTAGAATTAATGATGCTCTGTTTGCCCATCATGACGCATTTGTTACGTGTAAACCAAGCCAACTTTAAGTGTAAATATCTCAGGTTTGGGGTGGTCAAACTTATTCAAATTGCACAGATGTTTGGATAATGTATTAAATAACGTATATGTCAAATTTCAACCATTTCTCAATTCAACTCTTCTGTGGAGGTACTACCTTAAGGATTTAAAAAAAACGATTTTTTTACATATTTCGAAAGTACGATAGCCAAAGAATAAACTGACCAAAGGAAAACTCGAAATATTGAAGGATTACCGAAGGATATACCTAAAGTTTGAAAGGTAGCGTGTGAATGAATAATTTTTTTGGGGTCAAATATGTCGAAAAAATGGTCGAAAATTCGAACTTTGGAGTAAAAACGCTTTCAAATTTTTAATTTTGCACTTTTTCATCATTTTTTAGGTATATCCTTCCCCTTAATATGTCAGTAAACGAATGACACTTATTAAATATTTTTCAGATCAACAGAAAAAGAGTGACAACTGCAGCACTTTTCGATGTCGCGGAAAACAGGCGTCCGAAGACCCTTAATAACGCCGCCATTTTGTTGGTCATCCCAAATTATTTTTTTTTTAACTTGACATTCATAATAAACTCATGTCCAAATTTGAAAATGATCAGATTATTTTATCCCCTCTAAAAAAAATCCCGAAAAATACCTATTTTTCACGCTCCCAAAGGGATTTCTCGCCTCAAAAGTTATGTTCCACAGAGAAGTACGTACGGAATTTCTGATTAAGCGAAAACTTTTCATTTCATGAGCAATTATAACGAAATTTTTCACTGAAAATTCATTTCTCAAGTTCAAATACCTACAACTTTTGAATAAAGCAATATTTTTTGAATTCCGTCCGTACTTCTTAAGGTATTCTAATGTAGATTGACGAGAATTTTTGTTTTTCGCCTAAAAAAAATATGACAAAAGCAAATATTAGTAGTCGGCCATTTTGTACGTCGAAACAAAAAATATATTTTCTAACAGCTTGATATTCATACTAAATAGATGAGTAATTAATGTTTTATTAAGGGGGTTACCCCCACTTGCGATTTTGAAAAAATCGATTTTTTTTATTGCATTTTTTTGAAGTATAAGTATCTGAGAATATGTCCCGAAAATTTCAAGTCGATCCGAACAAAATTGACTGAGATATGAGCGTTGAAAGAGAAGAATCCGCGTTGAAAGAGCGTTGAAAGAGAAACTTTAAACGCGTTTTTCTCAAAATGGCATTTCTGAAGTCGGTGACCAAGATTACTCGAACACTAATGAACCGATCTTCTTGAAATTTTGCAGGCTTATTTAATACATAAAAATGTAGTCTTTAATCGTTAGATTTTTTTTTCGAAAAAAATGGCCGTTTTATAGCCAAAAAACGGCCGTTTTTTTTCGTTAAAATCGAACCATTAACTTTGACTGCCTGCCATTTTGTGAAAAATGAATATTTTTTAAAATCCTTCGATTAAAGACTAGTTTATACTTATATTTGACTAAATCCATCCGCATTTTTTTTTCCGATGATCCACTTCGCCGCAATGTTGGTCACCGCAAACCGTGTATATAAAAACATTATTTCATTGACGGCCATTTGCCACTAAACAATGTAATAATTTTCAATAAAAAAATTACTGAAAGTTCTTCAAGATGTGTTCTTTAGGATGGTATATCGATCGATTAAAAAAGTTTTGTAGTTTTCTTTAAAAAAATTCACGAAAAAGGCCTTTTTCGCGCTACAAGTGGGGGTAACGCCTTAACGAAAAAAAAAATGTTAAATTCACACATGATTTCATACCCGTTACTGCGGCCCAACCCCTTAACAAATGAATTTCACGAAATAACTCGACTGACATTTTTTAAAATTGTTTTTCCCCAAAATAAACATGATCGTTTCGTAACAAAATGTTAACAATGTTAAAAAAATAATTACCGTTTTCAGGCATCGCCTGATAGAGCGCTTGTCCCGGTGGTGGTGTATTCATGCCTGAACAACGATCCACCGCAAAGATCGCCACAAAAATTAGCAACAATTTCATCTTGGTCACGAAGTCTCGACACGCTTTATTTCTCTCTCTCTCTCTCTCTCTCTCTCTCTCTCTCTCTCTCTCTCTCTCTCTCTCTCTTTTTCTATCAAGCTCGAAAATGAAAAAGCAGAAAATTAATTTGTTCGTGGTTAGTAACGAAGACAGGGGAAGCTTCGACTCTCAAGCAACGAATTCAATTAACGATGACATTCGTGTTTCGTTGTTACTTATGACCGCCGCGATATCAGAGGTATCACCGTCCAGGCCGCGCGCTCTGGAATTTTAATCCCCTTTGACAGTATCGAACTTTATAGTGATTGATCGTCACTTTTAATACCCTAGTAGGCGAACGCTTTCAAGAACCGAAGGATCAACCAACCATCGATTCTCACTTTATAAAATACTAATCACTGAAATAATAATCCGTCGACTCACACTTGTCCGGATCTCGCGCGATTTCGCCAAATTCGTGTCCAACGGCGCAATCGTTCAAACGAGATATACATCTTTGGTTGTTTTTTTTTCCCGCGCGAACGTTTGCCGGTAGTAGCATCACAGTCGGTGCCTCATTATCACGATTCCATTCGCTATGAGTCACACGCTTTAAGGGGGTATATATTTTTCCACACTTGAAATTTAATGGCAAATTAGGTAAAAATGTATAATTAAAAAGTGGTAAAATTCATGTTTTCAGAAATGGCATTAAATATTACTATTGGCGATGAGCCACCCACTTTAAGGGGGTATAATTTGGCTCCAATATTTTTCACTTCAAATTTAATCGTAAATTATGTAAAAATTCATAGTTAATAAAATAGTATTGAATATTATTATTGGCGACGAGCCACACGAGGGGGTATATTTTTTCCAATATTTTTCACTTCAAATTTAATCGTGAATTGAGGTAAAATTTATAGTTAAAAAAATAGTATCAAATATTATTCGCGATGAGTACGAGGGTGTATTTTTCGTAATTATTTTCTCGCAAACGATAAATGGAATTTTTTTTTATTAATACTCAGAGTCAATATATACATATAGAAGACTGTATACAAATTTTTATACGCGAATCTAAAGTATAGTTTGCGGTGTACGCCGCTTCCAAGAGGACACTCCGACGAAATTGCTGCTCGGCGGTTGACAGCGATTAAGCCATACGGTGCATTTGAAAAATAAAATAAAAATATATTTAGAAACTAGACACATAGGTTTGCAGCATCACGTAGGGAAATTTCGATATCTAAAAAAATGGCGGACCGGCGAATTTTATTTCCGATTTTCATGGAAAATTTTTCATCGTTCATAAAAAAAAAAAAATAGACGGGGGCCCTTTATAAAAAAATTTATATATTTATTTATATATTTAAATTTATATATTTATAGGATTTATTATTTATTATAAATTTATTATTTATATATTTAAATTTATATATTTATAGGACCCTTTATAAAGAAATGAAAAAAAAAAATCAAAGACCGTTGGGGGGAGGATTTGATGATACCTTGGCTAAATTTTAATGGTACGTGATTTCAGATAATTCCTAGCTGAGATACAGTGAACACCGCAAATCGTGTTTTTCCAAAGGCGTTCTTGGACAAGCTTCGTCACCGGCTTGTTTGTGGATATTTTCGCGTACAAATTTCACAGAATGTTCTTGAAATGACACTTAACAATGTACAAAAGGTTTCAATAAATGCGATTTTTAGAAAATCGCAAAAAAGTGTTTTATTTTCACGCTGAAACCCATACCCTCCCCTTAACAAATGGCGGAGATATAGCATAATAAAGCAACGTATTTTTTTTGCGCGCGTTGATGCTGAAAGTTCTCGGCATCGATGTGAGTGTCTGAAAAAATGAACATATTTATAATTGCATAATAAATGTATCTTCAGTGTGAACCAACAATATTATTAAAAAAAAGTTATTATGATAAAAATTCGAAACTTAAAATTGTCTTACTCAATGTTCTGTCGTTATTTTATTTTTTATATTTTGTTGTATCATTAAGGCAGTAGTCTGCTTTAGAAGCCGAAAAAAAGCGTTTTTTCAGCAATTTTTTTGAAAGGGAAGGAAATGATTGCGGTAAACGCAATTTTGAGACGATAGTGTATTATATTCAAGCTTTAAAAAACAATTTTTATTATTAAAAAATATTGAAATTTTTCAAAGTTGTAACGATTTTTCCGGGGCGCCTGGAGTCTTGTAAATCGGTGCGGGTGATGGCGGTCGTGCGGTGCATCTGAAACAGTCGAACCAATTTTTTTCATAGTTTTTATAAGTTCCTTTTCTATATGAACTAAAAAAATACCGATGAAATGATGGAATTCCAAATTTTTTCGAAGTCTGAAAAAAAAATTCACTTTTTTGAAAAAAAAAAAAAAATTCACTTTAAGTTGCAAAACAAGTAATTTAAATAGTACTTTTGTCCAACTTTTTTAGTTCAAATAGAAGATGATTTAATACTGAAGCTAGATCACTTTGATTTTTTTCGATCGGACATATATTGTTTTTGCTATCGCCGGCACCGTTTTCTAAAACTTGTGAAGATGAAAACTCGAGAAAACGGGCTTTAAAGTTTTCGGTCCAAAAAAATATAAGTTTTTGGATACTTACACCAATTAGATGTTAATCAGCTATCCCCGGGCCATACAATAATCCTTCCTCTTCTTCAAATCGATTTTTTGAAGCCTGTAAAGCAGACTACTGCTTTAAAAATTTTGTTTCTGTAGTTCATACGATAGGTGATGATACTAAGAATGTGTTGTAAAAATTTCAAAGCGATCTGAACCTTCGTTCAAGAGTTAGAACTTTCACAAGGATCAAAAAAGTGAATCGTGGAAAAACGGCTTTGAAGTTGGCGGTCGGGCGCCGTGCGGTATCTATTATACGCTCTGAATGCTGTAACTTTATTAGGTGCGCAACTAAGTTCCCGCCGTTTATCAAGAGATGGCTCCACTAGTAAGTGCTGCTCGATCGTGACATAACCAAAACGTCACGAACCAAGCTTAGACATACGGCAAACAAACCGCTTTGACACATTAGTGATTTTGTTTTTGCGTCGTATACTTTTGGTTGTGTGAAAATGTCCGATTTTGTGCCAAATAATCGTCATTTGCGGGAAGTGTTGCTGTTCTTCTTTCATTCGAAGAAAACGGCGGCTGAAGCGCATCGAGAACGCCAAAAAGTTTACGGAGATGCTGCTCTAAGTGAAACAACGTGCCGTGATTGGTTCCGTCGCTTCAAAGACGGTGATTTCGATGTTGACGACCGTTCACGTGAAGGAAGGCCAAAAACCGTCAAAGACGCTGAATTGGAGGCATTGCTCGATGGGGATCCGTGCCAAACGCAAAAAGAGCTTGCTTCAGCATTAGGAGTTACCCGCCGAGCCATTTCCAAGCGATTGCATGCGTTGGGAATGGTTCGAAAACAAGGAACTTGGGTTCCTTATGATTCGAAGCCGAGGAACGTTGAGCGTCGTTATTTCGCCTGTGAACAACTGCTCCAGCGGCAAAAAAGGAAGGGTTTTCTTCATCGCATCGTTACGGGTGATGAAAAATGGATTCATTACAGCAACCCAAAGAGAACAAAATCATGGGGACTGCCCGGTCATGCTTCTACGTCGTCGGCTCGGCCGAATATTCACGCTGCGAAGGTTTTGCTGTGTATTCGGTGGGACCAGGGAGGTGTTATTTATTATGAGCTGTTGAAACCGAACGAAACCATCACTGGGGAACGGTATCGAACTCAATTGATGCGATTGAGCCGAGCACTGCGCGACAAGCGGCCACAATACGAGCAGAGGCACGAAAAAGTGATTTTACAGCATGACAATGCTCGGCCTCACGTTGCCAAACCCGCCAAAACCTACTTAGAAACCCTCAAATGGGAAGTCCTACCCCACCCGCCATATTCCCCAGATATTGCGCCGTCCGATTATTACTTGTTCCGTTCGATGGCACACGGTCGGGCTAATTAGCAGTTCCGCTCATATGAAGACATCTCAAAATGGCTTGATTCGTGGATAGCCTCAAAAGACGAACACTTCTACCGTGACGGTATTCGAGCTCTGCCAGAAAGATGGGAAAAAGTTGTCGCTAGCGATGGTCAATATTTTTAATGATTCATTTGTAACCATTTTTTCACAATAAAGTGGCGTTTTCATTAAAAAAAAACAGCGAGAACTTAGTTGCGCACCTAATAACAATTTTTGGAATTTTCTCAATTCTGTAAAGCTTAAAATATTCCTAACCGTTCAGGCTAATGGAATAAAAAAATGAAACATATTGAAATGTTTCGTGTATATAAGGCCTTAACAAATGTATCTTTCAGAAAATGAAACAAAATATGACAATATTTTTTTTGCCGTGGTGTAGTGCCTTAAGGGGGTATATATATTTTTTGTACCCTCTGAATTTTATTGTAAAATGAGTAAAAATTCATAGTTGAATAATAGCATTCTTTGTACGAAAATACCAGTAAATTGAGTGAAATCAAATAGGTACTCAAATATCGAGAACAATGATATTAATTGTTTCATCAAATGTGAAATAAAACGAGCTTTGATTCCAGTGGGGAAGTTTGGTTCGAGGATTCCGAATTTGGTGGACCTCTTCCTCCCTCTCTCGCCCTTTCGCAGTTTCGTGGTGGCAACCAAACTGACTCGGTTAAATAATGAAGGAGAGTAACGTTCGCGGGATACACGTAAGAATTTATATACAGGCAAAGTCGAATATGGGAGACTTCGCGGATGTGTATGTGTGCTTCCTTTGCCGAGGACTATAAACTGGCCCGGCAGTTCTCTCGTTACTCCTCCCGTTCTCGTTGTTGCTGCTTTAGGTCCTCGTATACTCCACTGTCCACCACTGGCTTGACCAGAAACCGGAAGAGAGCCAAAGCTGACAGAGAGGGGGGGGGGGAGAGAGAGAGAGAGAGAGAGAGAGAGAGAGAGAGTTACGAGTTGAATATGGTCATAATTCTGTAGGAAGGATACTCCTTAATGATTCAACATTTCCTCCCACATAAAGGCTCTCGATGCATAAACGCAACCGTGTATACGTATATACCTAATACTAATTTCCATGCCCCCAACATTATCGCCCCGACACTTGGACCATTAAAAACCAACTCTTCTTCCCTTCTTTGGAAAATCCTTCGTGAACAAATGGACGCGCCGACATTTTTTCACCAAAATTACAAAACTACCTTGAATCCATTTAGTGTTTTTTCGAAGCGCTGTATCTGAGTAAAAAATGGTCGTATCGAGATGAAAAAAAAAACATTTTGAAGCTTCAAGTTCCTTGTTTTGAGATCATTTAGCAAACAAATTGTGCGAGCTACGCTTATCGCGCGATAATAAGAAGTAGCGCGAGACGAACATTTTCCATTTTTTTTGCTTTTGTTTTTTCAAGCGTCCACGGGCTCGGGAATTCCTTTTTTAGTTATGTCAATGCATAGGCCAGTTGGCTTGTTTATTCAGCTTCAATTTTTTTTTTATCTCTCTACGTCATTTTTTTGCTGAGATATCCGACTTTGAATGAAAAAGGAGCCTTTTGTCTTTGATCATCGACATCTCAGCAATCGATGATCGCACAGGAAATTAAGGTAGTTCCTCTGCGAAAATCTCAACCAAAAGTTTACATACCATGTTCATGTTTAAAAGATAATTGGTTTAATTAGTAATGAATAAAATTAAAAACTACGCAATATTGACTCGGTACTAGTAGATAATACGATGGATATCATTTATTGCCGTAAAATATATTTTGTATTGTGTTTTTGATCGACCATTGCCGGTAAACTTTTTGCCGGGACTGTCCAGGCTTTGCCCCAATTGTTTTTTTTTCCAGGCTTTGCCAGGCTTTGCACCAAAATTGTGAAGGCTTCTCATGGTTATATGTTGGAAACTAGATGGTGAATCATTCTCATTTTTTTTTCACATTATTCGTGATATCTTACTGAAGCTTATCCTCGTTTTTTATCAATTTCTTAATTTTAGTTTTGACGGTAGAATTAATGATGCTCTGTTTGCCCATCATGACGCATTTGTTACGTGTAAACCAAGCCAACTTTAAGTGTAAATATCTCAGGTTTGGGGTGGTCAAACTTATTCAAATTGCACAGATGTTTGGATAATGTATTAAATAACGTATATGTCAAATTTCAACCATTTCTTAATTCAACTCTTCTGTGGAGGTACTACCTTAAAGGGCAACTTTGACAACTTGAATAAACTTCCTACAAGACTCTCCATTGATTTTCGAGAACATTTTTTTCAACCTTCACATTAATTCGAAAAAAATACAAAAAAATGACTTTTTTTATCGTTTTTCAGTAAATCTATCATTGCTTTACAAATATTGATGGAAATACTAATGTTGGCAGGTTCTTTTCCAGCTTAATGTACCCCCGATAGCCCAGTTAATTTTGAAATTGATTCATCGAACCGTTTTGCCGGACGAATCGATCAGTTTTACAAAAGAATTTAAGGAACAAGTGTATCGTTCGTAAACATCGTGTAATCATCATCAAAGTGAAGACCAATTTCTTTCGACATTCTTCGCAACTTTGCACTAGTTAATTGTTAAATTTGAGAAAAAAAAATGTCGAGAATTTGTAAAATATTTCAGGAAACAATACTTTATTCGTTACCCGAGTCACTAGCTGTGCGACTTCTGGCTCAGATACATGCCGCTCAGGCATGAACAAAAATTGAAAAAAAAAGTTACAGTTTACAAAAACTTTTGATAAATTTTTTTTACCGAAATAGAAAAATCTTACGAAAAAGTGATTAGTTAAAAAAAAACTGTTGGTTCTTTTCTTCCGAAAAACGGTGCCTTTTGAAAAAAACTATTGGTTGCTGAGATATCGATGATCAAACACAAAAGGATCCTTTTTTTATTCAAAGTCGGATATCTCAGTAAAAAATTGACGTAGAGAGATAAACAAAAAAATCAAATTGACGCTGAGTACACAAGCTAAATGACCTATGCATTGATTTGACTGAATTTTTTTTTCTCGAGACCGTGCAGTCTTAAAAAAGAAACAAAAAAAATTGGAAATTTGTTTGCCTCTCGCTATTTCTTATGATTGCGCGATAACCTTAGCTCACGAAAAAATGTTGCCGAAAGATCTCAAAACTAGATACTTGTAGTGTCAAAATGCTTTATTTTTCATCTCGATATGACGATTTTCACACAGATACAGCGCTTTAAAAAAACTTAAAAAATTCAAGAATTTTTTTTTAGTAGTGTATAAAGTACCACAAGCAAGCTTGAAATTCAGTGTGTCATTCCGTCGGAGTGTAAACAATTTTTTTTTCACATTGTAAAACATGTCAAATTTCGTGCCAAAAAGAGTATTTGAGGGAAATTTTACCGCACAACTTTATTTTTCAAAAAATCTGCAGCCGTAGCACACGGAATTCTAGTTGAGACTTATGGCGACCATGCTCTATAGGTAACAGCATGTAGCTATTAATTTAGTCGCTTAAAAAAATTATGATTTTGATGTGTTGAATTGGAGGCTGAATTTGCAGAATCATTAAGAGTTGATCCCACAATAGTTTCAAAACATTTGACAGCATTATCAATGATTATTTTTAATCGAGCATTAATTTTCAGGAAAAAAACAGCGAGAACTTATTCAACATCTCAACATTTATTTTATTTCATCCATTCAAATAAATTTAAGATTTTATTTATAACAATTTTATTATCTTTTTTTTTATTAAAATGTTTTTCGAACTTTTACAAAAAATTGTTCGATTTGGCGAAAAAGCAAGGAATTAATATTCGCCTACTGTGTGTGTCAAAGCATTTCCATTAATTTTATTATCCTCGTAAAAATACACACACACACACACACACACACACACACACACACACACACACACACACACACACACACACACACACACACACACACACACACACACACACACACACACACACACACACACACACACACACACACACACACACACACACACACACACACACACACACACACACACACACACACACACACGCGCACGCACGCACACACACACACACACCCGCACACACGCACGCACGCACGCACACACACACACATATATATATATATGAGGTATTCCACGTGAATCCGTTGGACTTTTTCCCTGAACCCCGCCAATTCGATTAATTTTTGTGTTATTTGATTCCATTGACTCCAAATGACACCCTGATGTTTTTTTTACATTTTCCGAAACAACCCTCACTAAAAAAAAATCTCCGAAGAAAACGCCCCGATTTAAAAATCTGAAAAAATTCCCAAAAATGCGCGTTTATATGTAAAAATGTTCAAGCTATCACCTGCAATGGAAGAATGATTTTTTCTATGCTTTCCGAGCGATTAACGTTAAAAAAAATCCGAAAATTTCAAGAATCGCTTACTTTGGGCGGATACTTAAATATGTGGATACCCACAATGAATTTTTTGTACCATTTTTGAATAACCACATCACAATCATGAACCTTGAACAGTTAGCAGTCAATTTTTCTGATTTTTTCAAACGTCAATCGCTCAGAAAGCACAGAAAAAATCGTACGCCCACTGCGGGTGATAGCTTGAACATTTTTACATATAAACACACGTTTTTGGGATTTTTTTCGGATTTTTAAATCGAGGGGTTTTTTTCGTAGAATTTTTTTTCGCCTCAAGGTTGTTTCGAAAAATATAAAAAAATTAGGGTGTTTTTTTTAGAGTCAATCGAATCAGATTAAAAAAAAATTAAATCGAATTGGCGGGCGTCAGAGAAAAAGTCCACCGGATTCACGTGGAATACCTAATATATATATATATATATATATATATATATATATATATATATATATATATATATATATATATATATATACGTACGTATACGTTTCTGCGTGCACGTTCGCCGAGATGAATTGCGAGGCTGAATTATTGGTCGAACGGCCAGTCGTTCTATTCGCAAAGAGAGACAGAGAAATAGAGTTTCTACTCGGGGCATTTGGAAGTGGATCATGCTGCACAACGTTGTAGCCGAGTGTGCTGTGTCGTAGCCGTAGCAACCCTTGGCAAACAACGTTTTCACCCTCTCGACACATCGCCAGTGCTCATTCCCTCTCTCTCTCTCTCCATGCTATACACCCGCCCACACGAATATGCATCCATATTTATTCGTACTATATTTATTCGAACGTCCTTGGAATGATGATCGTTCTTCGGAGATTAGAAACGCAATCGTCGCGCGCGAATATTGAAATTCGTAAAACTTGCGAAAAAAAAAAACGAAAGCTCGTGCGAATAGAGTGAGAGAGGAAGAGTGAAGGAGCTTGAGGAAGTGGCCCCTTTACGACTGTCTCGTTTTTACACCGCGGTAGGCCAGCGAGAGACGTCTCGTCGAGGGTGAAGGGGCCTCGGTGTGGACCCGGATCCCTAAATTATTAAGGCTAACGTAGTTACCGCTGTTTTTATAACTGTTTTACGGTTTTCAACGTTCGCGACTGACTTTATAGATACACCTGTTCTTCCTCACACACACACGTGCTTGCTCGTTAGAAAAAGAACATACATGTATAGGCCCGTGAGGGTGGTAACTTTGTACATTATTTAACCAGACACTTTTTCAACTTCAATCCCACGAGTATATTTGTTCACACACGTACGTGTGTGTCTGTGGGTGTGAAAAGGTAACTTGAGGTGATCGTTTCGATCTGCCTTGCGGAATATCGTGAACAATGATTTCTTTTCTCATTTGGAAAGGCTTCGAAGACTGAGATCGGCATAAATCATTTTTTCAACATATGCTGTAAGAAGCGCTGAAGAACTATCAAACTACACAGTGGGCACGATATATATATATATATATATATATATATATATATATATATATATATATATATATATATATATATATATATATATATATATGAGGCATTTCACGTCACTTGAGCCAGTAAAAAAAAATTCACAAATAATTTTAAAAAATCGAGTCACTTTATTGAAAAATATTCACCGAGCGTCGACATTTTTAAAAAATTTCTGACGTTTTTTCTCGTTGATTACCATTTTTTATATTATTCCATTCAAATGGCTGTATCTTTGGCAGGATTTGACGTATTTACATTCGTAAAAAACGAAAATATGCGTCTTTTTCTAGCCTTCCAGAAAAAAAATAATGTAGATTTTATTGAGCAAGTCCAACGTCCGTTTCAGGGCAAAATATGCAAAAATATTTTTTTGCTCAAGGAAAGACAGTCGTTATTTTTTTTTTTCAATTTCCCTAAATTGTGAATACGAAAAACGGATTTTTGGTATTTTTTATATTATGGGATTCCATCGTGAAGTAACAGCTATTTTTATTTAATTTTTTTTTATTAATATTCTATTGAAGAGTGTGGAGCACTTGCTGTATGTTTACCAGGTTTTTGAAAAACATATGACATATATGTCATATGTATTGGAGCCTTGGAGTGTTCCACACTCTTCAATCGAATATTAATGAAAAAAAAATTAAATAAAAATAGCTGTTACTTCACGGTGTTTAAGAATCCCATAATATAAAAAAAATCAAATATCCGTTTTTCGTATTCACAATTCGGGGGAATTAAAAACAATAAAATAATGAGTGCCTTTCCTTGAGAAAAATAAATATTTTTGCATATTTTGCCCTGAAACGGACGTTCGACTTGCTCAATAAAATCTAAATTTTTCTTCTGGAGGGCTAGAAAAAGACGCACATTTTCGTTTTTTACTAAAATGTAAATACGTCAAATCCTACCAAAGATACAGCCATTTGAATAGAAAAATGTTAAAAAATGGTAATCAACGAAAAAAAACGTCAGAAATTTTTAAAAAATTTCGACACGGTGAATATTTTTCAATAAAGTAACTCGATTTTTTAAAATTATTTGTGGATTTTTTTTACTGGCTGAAGTGACGTGGAATGCCTCATATATATATATATATATATATATATATATATATATATATATATATATATATATATATATATGTAGATATATATGTTGAATAATTGATGAATCGTCGAGGGTGTACGGGATCGCGATCGGAGAATGCCGACAGCTGTGCGCTTGGCTGATTTTGACCAACAAACGGACAAGCGAAAAGACCAAAAGACATGTGAAAAAATATCCATATATATATATATATATATATATATATATATATATATATATATATATATATATACACCCTTGGCCAAAAGTGTTGCTAAACAAATCTGAAAAAATTTAACGACTCCAAAGTAACAAAACGAAACTTTTTAGTCCGTAGGACAAATATTCTCAACCTCATAGTTTTCACGATACGCTGCACGATGCCGGCTTTACGGAAACCTGCCGATTTTTCAAGAAAAACTAAATTTCAATGCGAAAAAAAAATTGCAAAAATAAAAAAATCGAAACTAAAGCTAATACTTCCCTTTTCGAAGATCATTTCACTAAGTAGCGAGATTTCTATTTTTCCGAAGTCCAGCGAACGACTTTGCAAGGTGCGAAAATCGTAAAAAACCGCCATTTTCAAAATTACGTACCGGGCACAAAAAAAATCGAAAAAAATAAAATTAAAAAAGAAAATTGAAGTTGACTGTATTCTCTTCAAAACTCCATTGGGTAAATGGGTTTCCGATTTTTTTGGCCGAGATATTCGATTTTTTGTCCGGAAAGAAAAAATTGCAGGGTGCCCCAAACTTTTGGCCAAGGGTGTATATATAATTATTTATATAAAAAGAGTTTTAAAAAAATGATAATTAACTCCTAATAAAGTAGAAAAATTAATTCTTCAAGGATACAAAAGGATCGGACGAATATTCAGAAAAAAGCAATTTCTCCGCGCGTTCATTTCTCTGTTGTCGAGCAATCGTAAATCGGCCTTATTTTTTGTAATCTTATTATTTTTTATGAATTAATATTATTATTATTGTTGTTATATAATTTTACTTGAATTCTCGTCTTAGTTCATACGGTCAGAGTTATTGTATAAAAAGGCTTATTGTTTCAATTCAATATCCACAATGTACCAGCATATACGGTACTCTCAGGTAGCACTAGCTGTAGAATACGAAATAAACAACATTCTCGCTCTTTTATTCTCAATCTCTAAGTCAAATCTCCTCCGCGCACTTAATAAAGACCGAGGGCGAGACGGTGAAGAGAAAAAGTAAGAAAATGAACGGAGAGATTGGTAAATCATAGATTCGCAGTGGCGTACAATGTTAAATATTGAATGTGAAAAAAAAACGGTGTGTATCGATGCACCGAGTGAAAGGCAAGAAAACAACGCTTTCGGTACATCCAACATTCTCACCGATATCATAACTTATTCACTCGCCTCATCTCTCCTTATATCCCACCGAAATTTCAGCCTCAATCGGCTACTCCACGCACGGCGCGAACAATTCTGTTTGGCACGTGGAATCGGGGCCGGGTTGCAATTCCGAACTTTAAATGCCCCGACGGTTTAAAATACCAAATTTTAATGTTCCGAAATTCAAGATGGGGCCGGGTTAAAATTCCGAACTTTGAATTATCGGAATGCTCAAAACTTCGAAAGAATTTTACACGAAAGACCAAAACTCCGAAAATCTTAACACCTTCAAAATAATTCGGCTATGGAAGTTCCGAAAGTTTCAAAATTTTTAATAAATTGACGAATTATTATAAGGATTTTTTTTATCAAGAATTGATTTTACGTCAATTTTGATATTTGTCCAGACAATGTTATACGTTCTATATAATTTACAGTCAACTGTGTAGACTTTCGCTGGCATGATCTTGACGTGAGGGACGGGTTGAAATTCCGAACTTCGAACGCGTCGATGGTTTAACATTCCTAATTTTAATGTTCCGAAATTACAAGGTTCGTCAAGATTATGCCAGCGAAAGTCTGCACAGTTGACTGTAAATGATGTAAAACGTGTAACATCGTCTAGACAAATTTCAAAATTGTCGTAAAATCATTTTTTTCATTTTTTTCAATTTTATCATTTTGTAGCTGGTGTCATACTGAATCTAAGGGGCCGTCCATTAATCACGTGAGGCTCAAATAGGGGGAGGGGGGGTTTGGATAACATCACGATTGATCACGCTGGGGGGGGGGGGGGGGGATTGTGACATATCACGTGTATTTTTTTTGTGTAACTGCGTGAAGCGGAGAGCATCCGCTGTGAGCTATGGAACAGGCAAGTTGTGCCCAGGGGGCTGGCACCTTTTGGAATTTTTGCTACGCAAAGTGACCGCATTTTTAGTCTCGTACTCTGTCACTCGCAGCGCTAGTTATACTCTTACAACCTGATGCGTGCGCAGTGGCTATGTATATAATACGGTCGCTATGTACGCCGTGCGGGCCTCGCGCCTGCGCAATAAGAATATTGTAAGATAACTGCCAGCGCCATGGGGAGAGGTAGAACTAAAAAAGCGGCAAAAAAAGCCGCATTTGTATGCCGGTAGGGGATAGAAGGTTTCAACCCCCTGGTTGTGCCTAAAAAGTACCCTAAACAACAGTTTTTAGTTCTATTTAATTTCGACTGGCCACTTACTTAAGGGAGACTTTGTCCTGGAAATCGGCGGGAGATGTTAGCGGCTCAACATGAGCAGCTAGAAGAAGAGGAGGGATGCCTCTATGGACCAGGCATTGCCGATTAGCGGTAATTATAAACACATTTGTGTAAACACATTACAAAACTTTAAACGCGTTTTTCTCGAAAACACGTTTTTAAAAATGGCTGACATTCTCCTGACCGCTGTAATTAACATATCGACCTGAAATTTGGAGAGTATACTCAGAAAATATGTCTTCACGGAATGACGGATCGTTTTCTCGATAGATACATTTTTGCATTTATTATTTATCTTTTTATGCGAAAAAAAGCGAAAATTCGATTTTTTTAAATTGCCGCCATTTTCCGAAATTTGTACTAAACGAAAAACCCATCCGTCATTCCATGAAAAAAGTTGACTAAACTAAAACTAAACTAAAAAATCGTTTTCCGTCTCTAGAGTGGCCTAACTCCTTAATAAAAAAAATCTTGAAACAATTCGTCGATTTATTGAAAATTTTGAAACTTTCAAAACTTCCATAGCCGAATTATTTTGACGGTGTTCCGATTTTCGGAGTTTTGATCTTTCGGGGTAGTACCTATACTTTCGGAGTTTCGAGCGTTCTGATCATTCAACGTTCGGAATTTCAACCCGGCCCCGTAGAATCGTCATCGCGCTTTTCCGCAAGAACGAAACTCTATCCGATCACTCGTCGCATCTATGATTATATCTATATTGCCCAGAGTATATATTATAAAATTATATTTTTATAGGTAAATATTTACAAGTGGGGGCTCCAGCTACAAATAGAGGTTTAGAAATGTTGTACCGAGTAGGTGTATTTCAGGGCACTTTGTTTATAATATTTAAGTCGGGGGAAGACAGTTTCAACCCTTATTTCAACCCCCAAAGGCATTTTTTAAACTTTTTTAAAGGTATGGAGGAAACGGGTTTGGTGACATCAAGTGGGTCAAATGACATGGGTTCGGGTTTGTTTGGGTTTGTTTTGGTACAAGTCAAATTAGAGTAAGCATACAAAAACGTATTTCAAAAATCGAAGATTTTTCGGAAAATTTTTTTTTTCCTAATAAAATACCCCTTCCCCATCATAAAAAATATATTTCCATACTGCTGAATAGCCCCGAACGCGTGAAAAAAAAATTTGTAGCCGATTAGGGCCGTGGCCCCATTTGTGAATATAAACCTTTTTATCTTATTATATAATTATAATTGTATGAAAATGTATTATTTGTATAATTATATATTTTCGATTGTGCGAAAATATATTATTCGTATAATATATAATAAAATAAATAACATTTATTATTTACATAGTTATATAATTATAATTACATAATATTGTATTATTTTGTTAAGCAATATGACGTTGTCTATGGTTTCAATATGGTTTGTGAATATAAACCTTTTTATATTATTATATGATTATAATTGTATAAAAATGTATTATTTGTATAATTATATATTTTATTGAAAATATATTATTCGTATAATAGCAAGTATATAATAAAATAAATAACATTTATTATTTACATAATTATGTAATTATAATTACATACTATTGTATTATTTTGTTAAACAATATGACTTTGTTTGATGCACTACCTCATTGGATGATCATCACGATCGTTTCAATCCTGAAAGATGGAGAGATCCAATGAATACGTTGGAGAACCGAGAGATCTCTCGTTCAACCGAGAAATCACGGAATCGAAACTATAAAACAATTGTTTTCTCCTCTACCACCCTCTCTCCCTTTGTCTCTCCCTCTCATTCTTTCGCTATCCTTTTTCCTCTCTCTATCGTCCATTCCCAGCGCAATAGTCATATTTCTGCGAGATGTACAGCGGGGCAAAGGGCCGGTGCGGCTCATGAAATATTTACGGGCGCGAAGAAGCGAAGAAGGAGGAGGAGGAGGAGGAGGCGGAAGCTGTACAAGTTGTATCTCAGGAAGAAAGAGAATGCGAAGCAGTGTGAGAGAATAGGCGGTGCGAGAAGAAGAGATTCCAACGGTGGAGATGGTGCGGCCTCAGCCATTGCGAGAAATAAAAAGGAGCTGGTCCATTCCGTACGTAGAAAGGGAAAGAGGGCTTGAGATTTACTTCATGATTATTGGTACACGCGATATGCCCCTGTATATTTACCGCCCCTCGTACCAGTCGAAATTCAATTCAATTTCATTGGATGCTCCTGATATTTATATCCCTCTATTGCCCAATAAAGAAGACTACGCGAGAAGGAAACAATGACGAGGAGGAATAAGGGTGGTAAGGGAGGAAGGGTGTGAAATTGCACCTAGGGGCAAGCGAAAGAGTTCTCGCATCGCGAAGCCTCTTCGGGAAAAGGTCTCCAGGTGCATCTCTGATTCTCGTACGTCGCAACCACCCTTCGCGGCTTTGTTTCCACCCGGTTGCTCCTGCTCGCCAGTTCCCAGTGGGCTGGCTCCAGCTATTAAGAATGAAATTTTCGAATGCCGAAAGTGCACGAGGACGAATAGAGTAGACCGGAAGTGAGAGGGACCGGGAGAGGAACGCACATCTGGATGGAGGGGGTGTAGCTCGGTGGTGGCGTTTCCGGGGCGCTTTGACGCAGCCCCACGGGTACATTACTAGGATTGCCGCCACCAACCGAAGCTGACTTGGCTGCCTACGAAACCACCCTTGAGGAAGTGTACGTTTGATCTCTCTCTCTCTCCCTTTCTGTAGCCTTTTGAAACCCTCCCTTTGCCTTTGGATCCTCATCGGGTACCAAAGAGGGGCGCGAAGCTCCTCTCGGTCCCCGAGCACTTCCGGTTGCAGGTCTCTCCGTAAGGAGCCCCCGGGTACGGGGCTGCAAACATCGGAGGACGCTCGAGGCGACGACCACCGTTCAAACAACCGATCGAAAGGGGAGGGCGAGCGCGCGGGGGACTCATCGACGGCGACTTTCGAGTCTCCATTGTTAACGCCATATTTGACTTGGACAGCCATCGTGCCGGAGCAAACCTTCAAGCGGCCACGGGCTTCGTGACCGACGTCGCGATATTGGACTTATGTACACTGGGAAACAAAATCATTGACGCGATATCATTGGTGTTGTTGAATGAAATTTCGTTGATTCAATTGTAAAATTGTTGGCGTTAATAATCGGATTTATTAGTCCAAACAAAACGCTATTGACTTTAATAACATGATAAAATTAAAAAAAAATGTCATTGAAAAGATATGTTGTTAGCCGAGAACAATATATTATTGAAAGTATCGGAAAAATTATCGCGAAAAAATTATATAGTTTTGAATGCATTTTTTGCAACGAACGAAAAATGCGTTTTAATTCATAACATGAATATTGTTCATTCGAGTACACAAGAATTTCGCTCGTTTTATTTGGATAAAATTTCTATTGAGTAAATGTGTTATTTTTTTCACCATATCCGATATTGATGTTCAAGTAAATTATTCGTTAAAATATTAATATTTAATTTTGATTGAAAAATATTAAACAAATGTCTGAATTGGTTAAAAAATTATGCGAAAATGAAATTTGTTTCTTGCGCATTTGGTTGAAAAAATTCAACCAAATCGGGGCCGAGCGCAACCGAAATTATAGATGTGAGGAATCCCGTAGTTCTCGGCGTAACCGCTAGAAGCCGCACGCGCGCTCATTTCTCGTAAGCGTAGCGCGAACCGAAAATCTACTTAAACGCCGGAGAAACTCTAAAGAGTATCGCTTCTTGGCCTGTGGCTAAGATCGAAGCATAGTATCTGTTCTTATCAGTTTAATATCTGATATTCTCTCCATGGATATTCCATTGGACATTTGATATTCTCTCCACTATTATCGTGGGTGATCATTCTAATTCTCACTTTTTATTTAAGATATAAAACAAATTGACCAATAATTTTTTTTGATTCAATTGGTTTTTTTCTGAGCGTGCGACAAGCAACCGGAAGTCTCGGCGACTCAACGACGAATTATCCAATGCAAAATATTATATTTGACGGTGTCAGAGAGACGGGGAGGGAGAGAGAGAGAGAGAGAGAGAGAGAGAGAGAGAGAGAGAGAGAGAGAGAGAGAGAGAGAGAGAGAGAGAGAGAGAGAGAGAGAAGCCCGAGAATTCGTAATACAGAGGGCCGCTCTACGGCTCCATAGGGAGGAATTCCGGGGTACGTTTTAAATTGCTGCATCCCCAACCTCCTTGTTTATGTATGCCTTCGTGTTTCTTATTCTTGTGCGCGGCCTGTGAACGCCTACCTCCGTATAGACATATACACAAGGGTAGAGTGAAGAGAAAGGAGCAATAGAACGGGGGATCCGCTCGCCTTTCCGAGGCTGAAACCAGCCTCTACCCCCGCGCAACTTTATGTGCAGAGCGTCGACATAAGTACGGGCATCTCTTTTCTCGCGTACACACATATATGTGTGCACGAGGCAACCTTTTTTCTCCCTCTTCTTCGTCTTCTTCCTCCATGGCTCGAACCCTACGAGGCTCTCGCCGTTTCGTCCGTGAGGAAAAAAAAAGGCAGACAGGGTGAATACGCGTGTGTTGGTACCGGAGAACTTGGTACTTGGAGAAAAAAGGTCGGAGGGACTGTTGGATGAAAAACGTGACCACGTGATATCGTGTAAGGGTGGAAAATGGCGTGGGCTTGTTCCACGAGCGGGGCTGGAGGATGTACGTGCGAATGGTCTCGTGGCATTGCGAGAAAGAATTTTTCCATATACATGTATGTATAGTTGGTAGATGATACTTGGCGTTGGCCGCCTTTCTTCTCGCTCTTCCGTGTCTTTTTGCGAGAATAAGCGGGCGTCTGCGGCGCCGGGAATAAACCGGTATAGGTTCCCGTGCATTTTCTTGCTTCTTGCCCGTGAGAGTACTCTCGTTCCCGTTTGAGACCCACAGGGAAATAGAAGCGGCGAGAATGTTGCGGAGGTGTTTTTGGCTCGACGTGCAAACCCCGTTCCCGACTACCGAACTTCCCCTGGCTCTCCGAGCAACTTCAATTGCTCCCGTCGCTGCTTCTATCTCATCGCTGTTTTCCTCCAGCGAGCCGTCTTTTCCGAGCTTTCGCGGGAATTAGGCCGACACGCTGCTGCTCGTGCGAAAAATCCGCAGCAATCCAATTCTTGTTTTTTTTTTCAACCTCGCAGACGAAGCTTACTTTTCTTGCCGATGTATCCATTTTTGTCTTTTCTCCTCTTGACATTACGAAAAATTCGGAAAGCCAATAAAAAATGTGTCCTTATCAACACTGAGAAAAAAAAATCATTGGTGTTATTGAATGAAATTTCGTTGATTCAATTGTAAAATTGTTGGTGTAAATAATCGGATTTGTTACTCCAAACAAAATGCTATTGACTTTAATAACATGATAAAAGTTTTTTTTTTTATTGAAAAGTTAGCCGAGAACACTATATTATGGAAACTATCTGAAAAAATATGGCGATCAAATTATATAGTTTTGAATGCATTTTCTGCGACGAACAAAAAAAGCGTTTACAATTCATAACATGAATATTGTTGATTCGAGTACAGAAGAAAAATTGAATTTCGCTCTTTTGATTCAGATAAAATTTCTATTGGGTAAATATGTTATTTTATTATTTCACCATATCCGATATTGATTTTCAAGTGCATTATTCGTTAAAATATTAATATTATATTTCGATTGAAAAATATTAAGCAAATGTCTGAATTGGTTAAAAAATTATGCGAAAATAAAATTTGTTTTTTGCACATTTGGTTGAAAAAAATCAAGCAAATCATGGCCGAGCGCCACCGAAATTATAGGTGTGAGGAAACCCGTAGTTCTCGGAGTAACCGCTAGAAGCCGCACGCGCGCTCGTTTCTCGTAAGCGTAGCGCGAACCGAAAATCTACTCAAGGGGTGAGATGCAGTCAGAATTTTCGAAAAATCGATTTTTTTAAACATTTTCTTGAAGTATGTTTCGAAAATATTCCCTGAAAATTTCAAGTCAATCCGATGAATAGGTTCCGGGATATTCCGCAATTAGTGAAGGGGCGTCGCGACCCCATGGCGGGAAGCGGCTGACAAACGCGCAAACGATAATACCCGGGAAGGAAAAATGCTTCGAAGACAACAACAAATCGATATTTTGGAAGCTTCCACATCGGCAGAAGCCCTATTGTATGGGCCAGGAATTGATGATTCGATGTAAGTAATTTTTTAATTAGTATTTCTATACATAAATCAAGTGTAAAATTGGAAAATTCTGCCAGAAATTTTCCAAAATTTGTTACTCAAAAACTATGAACTTTAGCAAAATTTTACAAAGAATACTTTCGTCTTAAAATTGCCCAAAATATTTTTAAAAAATAATTCGTCCCGAAAAAAGTTAATTTTTTGAAAAATTGTTTTAACATTTGGCTATAAACAATTGAATGCTCAACTTTTCGGCAAAAAATTGTGGTATTTGGATTCAGCGGATCAAAATACATAAAGAAAGTTTAGCTTCATCCATCGAGCTCAAAATTTTACGAACATATAATACCGTATCCACATGGAAAAACTTTAGACGCGCTTTTTCTCGAAACTATGTTTTTCGAGTCGGTGACCACTATAATTCAAAAACCACTCGATGGATTTTGATGAAATTTGGTGTCCCCATTGATAGCATTAAAAACTAGTCCTCAATCGAAGGATTTTCATTTTTGTTGAAAATTGATATTTTTTAAACGATAAACGAGCGATTTTTTGGTCGAAAATCGAAAGTTATCTGTCGAAAGCCGCGATTTTGTTAATTAAAAAAAAGCCTCGATTAAGGACTAGATTTATTATTAAACTAATGATTTTTTTTTGGTTTTTTGATTTCAGATGATCCAGTAAAATTTTATGATGGTCACCGCAACGCACTACATGCCGAAAGGGGTCCGACAAAGGTGGCGATATTTTTATAAATAATCAATTTTTTTCTTTCAAAATTTGTACACGTCAAGTTGAAATATATCATAAAAAGTCTGTGTAACCACCTTTGTAAAACAAAATTAATTACTATAAAAAGATTCTTGAAAATGCTCGTTTTTTCACGACTGCATCTCACTCCTTAAGGGGCGATATACACCTAGGAGTCGGAAAAAGGTCATTTTTGTGAATTTTTTCAAGGAAACTATTTGAAATTTCGTATTGGGGTTTTAATTATCTAAAAGTATATACATTCAAAAATATGTTTAATTTTCTTTATTTAAAAATATCAAAAATATACAAGGATATTGTATGATCCTTGGAGCGTCGTAAAAAAATCTGCGTATACCCACTGGCGTTTCTTCAAAAATCATCTGAAAAAAAAAACCAAAAAGATGATTAAATTGGATACTATAATCTAGTACTTGTCATAGCCGATTTTGAAAATATCGATTTATGACAAAATGGCGGACGTTTGAACATAAATAGTGATTTTTGGGCCAAAAATTAGTTATTATTTTGCCCATAAAACAAAAACTAAGTAACGGAAAAAAAATCCCATGACAAGTACTAGATAGTGGTGTATAGAATAACCAGAAAACACCTCAAGGCAATCGGTTCATTGGTTTTCGAGAAATTTTCGGTACCGATTTGAAAAACGTGGTTTTGAGAAAAACGCGTTTGAAAATTTGGGAATGAATAAATCATGAAATTTGTCAACTTGCATGGAATCATCGATACAAGGCCCATAGTATAGGTCTCCTACGGTCGACGGAATGTTCATATCTTCAAATCCTCGACCTCGACCATCTAGGTGTATATCTCCCGTTACGGGAGACTTTGTCCTTGAAATGCAGCGGAAGATGTTAGCGGCTCAACATGAGCAGCTAGAAGAAGGGGAGGGATGCCTCTATCGACCAGGCATTGCCGATTAGCGGTAATTATAAACACATTTGTGTAAACACATTACAAAACTTTAAACGCGTTTTTCTCGAAAACACGTTTTCAAAAATGGCTGACATTCTCCTGACCGCTGTAATTAACATATCGACCTGAAATTTGGAGAGCATACTCAGAAAATATGTCTTCACGGAATGACGGATCGTTTTTTCGATAGATACATTTTTGCATTTATTATTTATCTTTTTATGCGAAAAACAAACGCGGAAATTCGATTTTTTTTTAATTGCCGCCATTTTCCGAAATTTGTACTAAATGAAAAACCCATCCGTCATTCCATGACCAAAGGGTCACAGATTGATAATATGCTTTGAATTTGTGTTTCAGATCAACAAAGAGGGGGCAGTGATGTCAGCCGTTTACCTCCCGCGATTTGAGGACCTGTTTTCGCGGAGCTGCAACGGCCGCCATTTTGGTTTTCTTTTTTCAAAAAAAATTTTTTTAACGTTCTGTATATCACGATTAAAAGCAAGAAAAAACCGCACTCAAAAAGCTTTACTCGTTTCGTTTAAAAAAAATAAAATGTAAACACCTGAGATATGGCACTCCAAGGACAAAGTCTCCCTTAAAGTATCGTGGATGATCACACCAATGCACACATTTTATTTAAGATTTAAAAAAAATTGAAAAACTTACGTCTCATGGCATATTCGTTTCGATGTAGTAAAGAAATCATTCATTCCATTGATTATATTTTTGTACGAAATAAAAAATGTTGTAGCAACCGCTTAATTATTTCATCCATACATCCACGAATGTTATATAGAATGATTTCAATACAATATAATTTTATTTGAAGGATAATGTAGATATTCAGAGACCGGAAGAGATTTTCAAATAAAGATAATATGTTATTTGAATCATCCACATCTTCCAATATTTTACAGTATTGTGACAATCTCATATATCGTTCGCACTCCGCGACCGGACATTTCTCTGAACCAACCAATGTATTTTTTGATTCAATTGGTTTTTTTTTCTCGGTGAAGGATAAGCGCATATTTTATTCCACGCACGTGGAAGACACTGTGAAATTACTCATTTTTATTTTCCCTCTTATCAACCGGCGACAGGAAGAAATTCAACCGGCATTTCCGGTAAAAAAAACCCACCCCCCCCCATTAAAGATGAAGCAATCGCGTGTGTACGTTTTCGAGAGACGGATAGAGAGGGCCGCGAACAATGACAAGTGGTGAGGATAATTCGCGTGCTAGGTTAATCCGGCACATATTTTCGGGCTCTTTCGACCCATCACTTTTTAAGGGCTCTCGTTGCCAAGTGTGCGTACGAAACAATTCCTTAAAATACACTCGACACACATTTACGGGAGAGATAAAAAAACGTACGTACCTACGTACGTAGATGTTTATACGTGTAGAGTAGGTATTAGGGGACGAGGACGATTGTTCGGTACGTAGGAGTAAGAGCGGTTGTAACGGCAGGGTTAAAGTGCAGGCGGTTAATCCGAAAGTGGTCGCACGCGCGTTTCACACACACGGGAGACACGCGCGTGTCCCATCATTCCAATGAATTTTACAACTCCCCTCGTCCCACATACGTGACGCGTTTGAATGACACATATATACGGAACGATAACCCGTGCCATTCACCGACAACGATAACAACCTTAAGGGGTTACCCCCACTTGCGATTTTGAAAAAATCGATTTTTTTTTATTGCATTTTCTTGAAGTATAAGTATCTGAGAATATGTCCGGAAAATTTCAAGTCGATCCGAACAAAATTGACTGAGATATGAGCGTTGAAAGAGAAGAATCCGCGTTGAAAGAGAAACTTTAAACGCGTTTTTCTCAAAATGGCATTTCTGAAGTCGGTGACCAAGATTACTCGAACACTAATGAACCGATCTTCTTGAAATTTTGCAGGCTTATTTAATACATAAAAATGTAGTCTTTAATCGTTCGATTTTTTTTTTTCGAAAAAAAAATGGCCGTTTTATAGCCAAAAACCCGTGTGGAAATATTTTCCGGGATGTCTAAAGGACCCAACTAATTGTCCCCAATTTTATCCAGGGCCTGGTTTGGATTCCGACTGGTACCTTTATAGGATTGTCCCGCTTTTGAAATCGGGCCCTTTAGTGGACATCTATTCAGGGCCATACTAGATTCCCTGATTGCGCCTGAATTATCCAATTTCGTCCCTACTATACCCCTGCAATTAGCCCTGTTAAGTCCCCACGTTCACCCCGTCAGATCCCTATGATTCCCCTGTATTTCCCTGCAATAAAGAAGATGCATATTTTCCGAGAAGATTTATAAATATATATTTATTTATTTATTTATTTATATATATGCCAGCAAGTTTACAAACATTCTTATAATAGAAAACAATATGCTGACATTTTAAGGATAATGTGAACAATATAAAACGTTATATGTTAATCATGTAGATAACGATTCAGAATACTTCAATGGCTAAAAATACTTTTTAAGACCAATCTTTGGGGAGGATGAAAAATGCAATAAGAACACTCAATCATCCATTAGAGCAATATTGTCGCCAACAGCATGAAAGAAATCTCATTCCATCTAATCCAACAGAGATCCCCATTCAATTTAAAATCATTAGCCGTACTCTCAAAGACGGGACAATATTTGTAAAATCAATGGTATTTAATTCCTCTTTTTTCATCACAATATGTACGCCGAACAATGTTGTACTTTTGAGCGATGGTTGTATAATGGAGATAAAAAAAATTTATGGTGAAAATGAATCCCAAGAATCTCCCTACATCGAGAGGAAGATTTCGAAAAAAAAGTTGACATGTACAATTATCCACGTAAATCATCCAGTATTGGAGCATGGAGAATCCCAGAACAAACTTTAAACGATGCAGTTTACACATTGGCCAGCATCAAGAGAAAATTGGTAACATTGCGATTGTCCCTAGAACCAAACGGAAAACTCAATACTTATGCCCTGACATTGCTTCATGTATAAGTGATTACTTAAATAAAAATGTATATATTTTTAAGTTGTAACGTTTTCTTCTTTTCTCTCAAATTCATTGAAAATGATAAGCGAATTGTTAAGTGAGTGAGATATTTGCATGAGGCAGTTATAAAACACTGATAAATTACTATTAATGTTTGTCGCTTATTAATATTATAACTTTAATTGATCTTTGTGATGATCCCTGACTATATCTGACCAGGCTTTTTACTGGTGAACCAAATGAAACCGTAATTTATTTTATGATGGAAATTGTGACTGAATCACACTGGGCTCACATTAGTCTGCCTGGTCAAGACCCGATTAAACTCATTGTTAAAATTAGCCAGTGCCCTGACAGCACCTGGTCGGGGCCTTCATTGGTGCATCCATCGTACCCCTGTTATTTTGTATCATGGAAACTAATGAGTACTTTTCTAGGACCGTTTGTGGCAGTATTCTGGAAATCCCTGTCAGGGATTCCACTTCGAAGCCGTAACGGGACCTGTATATTCTTCGGGTTTCCCGGACTATTTTCCACACAGGAAACGGCCGTTTTTTTTCGTTAAAATCGAACCATTAACTTTGACTGTCCGCCATTTCGTGAAAAATGAATATTTTTCAAAATCCTTCGATCAAAGACTAGTTTATACTTATATTTGACTAAATCCATCCGCATTTTTTTTTCAGATGATCCACTTCGCCCCAATGTCGTTCACCGCAAACCGTGTATATAAAAACATTATTTCATCGACGGCCATTTGCCACTAAACAATGTAATATTTTTCAATAAAAAAATTACCGAAAGTTCTTCAAGATGTGTTCCTTAAGATGGTATATTGATCGATTAAAAAAGTTTCGTAGTTTTTTTTTTTTAATTCATGAAAAAGGCCTTTTTTGCGCTACAAGTGGGGGTAACGCCTTAATAACGTTTATTGCAAACCCCACGAACGTTACAATCACGACGCGAACTCGAAGGAAGAAAAGTCGGTCTGATCAATAACGACCTCGACTACTGCCGTTTTTTTTCCTCTCCCGTCCCTCCATGTCTGACCGAAAAGTGCACTTTTCACTGGAAGCTCTCGAGGCTACGTATCTCGGCCGGATCTTTCGGCCGGTTCTACTTGCCCGCTGTGTGCTCGTTACCTCGAGGCGCGTATCGACGAGAAAAAATGAATACGCGTCCGTCGACGAGCTACCGAAGTCTCGAGGTCCCTCGAGCGGACTTGCACGTCACATACGCACACAAACACACTCATACGTATCCATGTATATATGCCAAGAGCGAGAGGGAGATAGAGAGAGAGCGTGGCAAGCGTCGCTAATGAAAGCATACTCGATCACCGTGCGCTCATTTGGCAATCTCAATATATCAAACAGAGCGAACGACCGAGTCCTCGGAAGGTGGAGGGAAAGGGAGACGGAGCGAGAGATGGATACCGCTTTACACGATATATATATATATATATATGGATGTCAGAGAGGACGGTGATAGTGGCGCTTGAGGCCTGAGCCAATAGACCTAACATGGCAAACAGCTAGTGCAGTACATACGTGCAAACGTTCTCTCTCGCTCTCTCTCTCCATCACCCTTCTTCGGTCCATACATATGCACGTATAAAGGGCAGTCTGCGTAAACTGTCTGTTTTTAACGCGGCGACGAAAAAAACATTGTGTTGATGCTACACTGGGTAAATAAAGTATTTAATTCAAATAGAATCTATTTAAATCAAATAGATTTTTTCCTTAGCTCACGGCCTACTACGATCTTATTCGTTTCGAAGACATTTTTAAATTTGTTTCAGCTATTCGTTTTAAATATTGAATATATTCAAATTGAGTAAATAAATATTCGATTCAACTGAATCTTTATTTGCTTAAATGTACACTGTAAATCTAAGTGTACTATATACTAGAAAAATTGGGTGTCTTTGAAGCTTGGACATCTGTTAAGAATACCCAGTCGTAATATAAACAAATATCGCAACACAACGACCTTTTTTCTAACCTCGAAAATGTCAAAGTTTGTGCCAAATAAACAGCATTTGCGGGAAGCATGGCTTTTCTGCTTCAACCTAAAAAAAAACAGCAGCCGAAGCACGTCGGTTGCTTGAGGAGGCCTACGGCGAACATGTACCATCAAAAACAACGTGTGATGATTGGTTCAAGCGGTTCGGAAGTGGCGATTTTGAGACTGGGGACAAGGAGCGCTCGGGAAGACCGCAAACATTTGCGGACGCCGATCTGCAAGCGTTATTGGATGAAGATGACACTCAAACGGAAGATCAACTTGCCGAGGCATTAAATGTGACTCGGCAATGTATTTCGAAACGTTTGCACGCCATGGGAAAAATTCACAAGGAAGGAAAGTGGGTGCCGCATGAGTTGACTGAGAGACAAATGGAAAATCGAAGAGCCACTTCCGAAATGTTGCTTTTGCGGCAGAACAGAAAGAGTTTCCTGCATCGAATTGTTACCGGCGATGAAAAATGGATATATTTCGAGAATCCCAAAGGCAGAAAATCGTGGCTTTCACTTGGCGAAGCGTCAACATCGACGGCACGGCCAAATCGCTTCGGAAAAAAGACAATGCTCTGCGTTTGGTGGGACCAGAAAGGAATCGTGTACCATGAGCTGCTGAATCCGGGCGAAACTGTCAATGGGCATCGCTACCGACAACAACTAATCAATTTGAACCACGCATGGCTCGAAAAACGGCCAGAATGGGACACGAGACACGAACGTGTGATATTGCAGCACGACAACGCTCCGTGCCATCGCAGTTCCATCGTCCAGGACACCATAAAAACACTGAAATGGGATCTGCTAGCGCACCCGCCGTATTCGCCAGACCTGGCCCCTTCAGACTATCACTTGTTCCGGTCGATGGCGCATGGCTTGGGTGCGCTACACTTGGCCAATTACGATGCAGTACGAAATTGGTTGGACGAATGGTTTCAGTCCAAAGACGCGTCTTTTTATCGTCGACGAGATTTGTTCATATCAATAGAATTGTCAGTGTAGATAGTAAAATACTATGCACGACATAGCAAGTAGTAGCATCCTTCTTTTGTGTGGCCCAGTTTAGACGACTATTCGCTGTGAGCTGGTAGAGTATCGATTTTTTAAAATTTATTATGTAGCACACAGGATTTTCCATATGGTATTGCATAGTGTGCAATAGTAGTGTTTACATTTGAAAATGAACACCCTTGGATGGAAGGGTCGCAGCAGCGGTAGCAGTATCCGTCATAGTAGTTCGGTAACGTACAGAACCGTATATCATATAACAGTAGGCTATATAGTGCTGGGACATTTTTCTACAGAGGTATATATGTATCGAGTATCATGGTATAATACTACGATCATAGAGTATAACACTACCATCATTATAGTCTAGTGAATCGTGGTAAAATATTTCGTTATAGTCTAGTTGAATCATAGTGGAAACGTTCATTCTAGTATCAAGTATTACAGTATCGGACTACTATCGCATAGCGCATTGTAGTTTAGATAATTGTGGTGAAATATTTCATCGTAGTCTAGTGCATTATGGTGGAATATTTTATTATAGTCTAGTGAATCATAGCGGAATATTGTATTATGGATTGTAGGATAAGTAGTGTATCGTATTATAGTCCGAAAAATAATGGAAGTTCCCTTGCACGTGTGGATTGTTGCACGGATAAAAAAAAATCATTGATCCAATATCATTGGTGTTATTGAATGAAACTTCGTTGATTCAATTGTAACATTGTTAGGTGTAAATAATCGGATTTATTAGTCAAAACAAAACCCTATTGACTTTAATAACATGATAAAATTAAAAGTTTTTTTTTTCATTCAACAGATATATTGTTAGCCGAGAACAATATATTATTGAAACTATCTAAAAAATTATCGCGAACAAATTTTATAGTTTTCAATGTATTTTCTGCAACGAACAAAAAAAAGCTAATGTTGATATAAGGATAATGTAGATATTCAGAGAACAGAAGAGATTTTCAAATAAAAATAATATGTTATTTGAATCAATCACATTTTCCAATATTTCATAGTATTGTAACAATCTCATATATCGGTGGCACTCCGCGATCAGACATTTATTCCAATCGACCAATATATTTTTTTCATTCAATTGGTTTTTTTTTCTCAGTGTGAAGAAATTTAAAATACATATAGTTGGGGCTTTTCGCGGTGGGTCTTTGGTGAATTGCAAGGATAAGGGAAATTAAGGGCTACGGGGCGGTGGTAAGGCTTCGCTGTAACCGTATATGCAGTTTGGCGAAGCGTGATTCAATAT